>VKOC01000092.1:165731-240635 GCA_009364415.1 Spea multiplicata
ACTCCCATCACTCTTGTGTTCCAATGGCCCTTTATAACTCCCATCACTCTTGTGTTCCAATGGCATGTTGTGTTCACTAATTCAAGTTTGAGTTTTAAAGGGTAATTGATCATTAGAAATACATTTTGCAATTACATTTTCCATGAAAAACGGTTAAGTGACCCCAAATACTATCCTATCTACCAAAAGGACTAGCAAACGTATATTTCCTGAAACCATATTCATATATAGAACCTAATTTACTCAAATGCAACATTAAACTTAATTTGGGGGAATAGATCAATAGCCAGTTTCATATTTATTTTTTATAAGAGAAAGCTCTGCATTTTCTAACCTTTCTTATACCAGGTACCACTAGTAGCAGCTACAGTGTAGGGCGACAGGACCCCTGAACTGCTGGTTTTCCCATCAAATACCCCTGTAAAAACATGTATTTAACTACCCCACATACTGTCAGATGTGTCAAGCACAGCACATATTGAAGAACCCTGCCCTGTAGGAACTGGGTGCATTTGTTAAATGATTAAAGTGGAAATTTAAAAAAAATCTCTAACAAAAATGATTACACAGACTTTAGTTACATCAAAAGTAAGACCTTAGACAATTGATCTCTTGTGACATGAAGAGTAAACCCTCCTTAGGTTACCTGCCAATGCTTACTGCCTCCTGCGCAACTTCTCACCACTGTTCACTGCTGAGCTGGTATCCAACAATGCAGCTGCAGGTCGATCCTCTGTCCAGTATACTAGTACCGGTATCCCCTGCTTTTAGAAAGTTCGCTTTACACCGCTTCGCTTTTACAAAAGAGCTACATTAACGTCTGTTTTGGTAATCCGAAGATTGTCATTTGTACCAAAAAAGTTGTAAAGCCAATAGCGTTCTTCACCTCTTTGCTTTACACCATTTTGGCTTACCAAGCGTTTCACAGGAACACTCCACTTTCAGGTAGCGAGGTAAGCCTGTACTTCATTATTATTTATTGTTTTATATAGCGCCATCAACTTCCGTAGCGCTGTATTCATTGAATCATAGTGTGGGATACCGCCTCGTGTACTGTGCAACAGGCACCAAGTTTTTCTAATTATGTTTGATGACGATAAGGAGCTTGAGTCAATGACTTGCCTAAACCTTAATTGGTGTTAAATGTGGTTGAAAATGCATACTTTGCAACAAAACCCAAAGTAGTGGTTGTGGATTTTAAACTACAACCGCTATACAAAAACTCAATCTAAATCGATAAAAAAATAACTTCTACTAAGCATTTCGTATTATTTAACATGTTGTTCATCGTTTTCAGCAAAAGTCTATATTTGAGAAAGCAAATTGAATCAGGCCTCATATCTATCTATATATATATATAGATAGATAGATAGATAGATAGATAGATAGATAGATAGATAGATAGATAGATACTGTATCTACTACTACATTGCTTACACATGTAGGACTACCAGGAGGGGTGGATCAAGCCATTGTAGGCTCAGTGGGGTAACTAAGTTCCTTTGTACGATTCTGGTACTTATTATATACCTATAGATATTTACAACATAATTCTTCTGGGACTGGAAAGCTGCACTTACTTGCAGATTTAAGGGGCGAAGGAGCTTACAGAGCCAGGGGCCATCATGCAAAGCATGTTATTATCACAAAGCTGCATGAAAGTGATAAAAGATAACCAAAAATGCATCTTTTACATGTTTCATGGAAGCTGGCTGCCCTTGTAGTGTAACAGTGATACTCACGGACACATGAGGTATAATGTACATACATGCATATATATATATATATATATACATACATACACAGATACATTTAATAGGCCCAACTACATACATTCACACAGAGATATCCCTACACAAACATACACACAGCTACATCACACGACTGCAGGAGCTGAGATCTATGTTTACGGCAGAGTATCTCTCTTCCTGTAGCTCCAGCTTGATGGTTGGGGAAACTGACACATTTACTCTGATCCTTGCATTTTCCATACAAGAAAACAGCCATGTAGCTGTTCCACAGGGAACAGAAGCACAAAAACAACCATAAAAATATATACAAAAAATGTATACAAAAAGTACAAAAACCAACACCAATGTGTGAAGTGTTACTGTGTGAAATAATTTAAATTGAAACTTCTTGGACTGGTCTGGCATCAACCAATTAAGAGCAGCTGCCCTTAATTGGTTGAGGCCAGAGGAGCCCCGTGACTGTGACCAATAGAGTCGCTCTTATGGACCCCAAAAATCTGGCACCAAAGCCATTGGTCTCCTCAAGCCAAATTGCTCCTTGCTCTGCCCTTTGCCAGGGGCACTAACATTCCCGTTCCTCTCAGGCCCAGTTACTAAGAGCGGTTGTCTCAGACTCAGATAACTCAGCAGCTGCCCTTCATTGGTTGATGCCAAAAGAGCCCCTGCCGGCGACCACTAAAGTCGCCCTCAGGACCTTTAAAATCCTGGTGCCAAAGCTGCTGCTAACTGTTACAGTGTTAACCTCGTATTAACCCCTGCTAGAAAACTGGCAGAAAATGAATATATGTACACGTATATTTCACAATTACTATTTTGGGGGGCTAAACCTGCAATTGGGCTAAACCTACAATTGTTTGAGATCGATGAGAGTTTTTGGTGTATTTTTTGAAGAAAAGATCAAAGGGTTAAACAATAAAGACAATTTTTCATAGCATCTTTTGCTCATATTTACTAAGGGTACCAATATTAGTGGAGGGAACTGTATATGTAGAGGCATATAAGGTGCATAGTGTATAATATATACCCCACACAGGTAAAACCTAAATACATATAAAATAAATATAAATCCCAAAGGAATGTGGAATAAAGGGCAATGACATACCTAAGGGTCAATATAGGAGAATCGGGAGAAATTGCAGTGCGGTTGAGCGCTTCAGGTAACAAAGTAAAGTCTTGAGGGACGGATTCACTGATAAACATTACAATGTCGAACAACTAGAAAAGGCAGAGGAAGAAGAAGTAGAAAGGCTGGACAGGTCAGAAATGTTATCTAACAGAGATCATAAAAATGTCTCAAAAAGATTGCTTTTATATCTGAATATAATATAAAAACATTAAAACCTATCTCTACACATTGGAATGTAGTCAAAGGTGATGAGATCCTAGGACCCATTTTACCAAAGAAACAAACAATCACCTTCAAGCGAGCTCCCAAACCGGAATTGGCCCCCCAGTGTGATAAAGCGAGGATGGAAATAGACGGCACCAACTGGCTTAACGATAAAGCAAAGGGGCAGGAAAACATATAAAATTAAAAAAACGATACATTTTAATTGCATGTGGGAAAGGAGTACAATATGTGCTTGACCATATCTGGCAGGATTAAGCATTCAAGGCTTGAAACATGTTAAGCCTTACAGTTTGCATTCCCCCGGATGTCACTGGCATCTATTTGCACATTAAAAAAAATTAAATTAAGTGTCCTTGAATGGCTGTTACGGAATGGGGTGACCCTAGTGGAGACTACATCTCCCTTAAAGCTCATGCAGGCGCTGGATGAGTATGACTGCAACTTCCAGCAGCTGGAGTGCCACCATACTCATACCATAATATCTCTATTGACCTGCCTCTCTCATGCCAGATGCTATGGGTTACAACTCCAATCAGGCTAATGCAGATGTTGGCTGAGTTCGTGGAAGTTGCAGTCCATAGCAAATGGTATTGTGTAATACAACCACCATCATGCCAAGTCAGTTGGTGGCATGATTGGAGGTTATAAGGAAAGACAGCCTACTTCAATGCTACTTTAGTTATTTATGTCGGGAAGTGAAATGAATTCATTTTATTTAGAATTAATCCTCGTGAACTCTATTTAAGTTATGTTATGGAAAGGGACATGTTTCTTCTATTTTTTGCTATTTGTTATCATATGTGTACTTGCTACAGGAATATGAGCAAACATATTGTGGCGAGCTTTATCTTTGCAAGCAATTTCCTGTCTTCTGTGTGTTATTTTAGGAAAACTGCCTATTATCTTTATAATTTAATGAAAAATAGCTTATGAAAAAAAAAACATTTTCCCAAATCATAATTTTCTATTTTCCATTTTCATTCCCTATTTATTAGATATAATGGGTGAACCGTGAAACTATATTTTTTTTCAAATGTCCAACCCCTTTTATATATATTATTTATTATTTAATATACTTGTATCACATTTGTGTGGTTTCAGCTGAATTTAGATCTAAAAAAATAATGGAAATCCTTTGTTCTAAAGGGGTTAAACCTCTTCTTCCCATAAGAGAAGCATTTGTAAGCTATTTCACTTCTCTCTTTTATTTGAAACTGCACCGAGACAATGGGTTAGAAAAGTAAGAATAACATATAAAGGATTTACAGCTATGAATACATCAGAGTTATGGGAAAACAATCCAGCACTGAAGTATTTTAATGTTTTATGAATACTCTCCTTGTCTTCTGCGGCCGGTGGCTACAACTGAGACCACCTCAAACCTGCTTTAGGTATCCAGTGCCACCCCTGTGATTTACAGCGCCAAATTATTCAAAATAATTCAAATAATCCTCTAATAATGTTATTATATTGAATATTGTACAGTTTTTACATGTATTTAATATTGCTAACACTAACCTGGCCAGTCTTACTGAAAACACAGTTCTCCTCAATTACAAGAGCTGTGTGGCTTTAAGATGATATGGTGGCCCAGCATGCATAGGTAAGACTATTTTGCCAATAAATACATGGACTGGCAATCAAGGAAGCCGGACAAATGCCCATGGGACAGTGAGGCTGCGTGTATCCAGCTTGCAACAAGTATGTTATTTACCAGCTGCTGCCCTTATAGAGCCCTTTTAAATCCCTAATCCATCCCTGCTCCGATGTTTTCAGTACCGTATTTGCTCGATTATAATACGACCCTGATTATAAGACAACCCCCCCAAAATCTGAATATTAATTTAGGAAAAAAAGAAAAAGCCTGAATATAAGACGACCTTATAGGGAAAAAGTTTTAGCAATAAATGTTAATTCATGTAAACTATGTAAACTATTTTTTTTTTTAAATAAAAGCTATTATTGAGAAAAATATTTTGTTTTAATTTCCTTTTATTTTCTAACCTGCCCCCCAATGAAATGGCATTTAGGGGGTTAAAATGCATATTATGGGGCAGAGTGGCATATAGGGAGGTATAAGGCAATTCAGGAGGCAGAGTAGCGTATAGAGGGTTAAAAGGCATCTCTGGAGGCAGAGTGGCATTAAGGGGGTTAAAAGGCACTTCATAGAGCACTCTGCCTACAGAAATGCCTTATGCCCCCCATTTAACACTCCCTCAAACTTACCGGTGCTTCTGATTCCCCGGTGTGTAGTCGGGGCAGCGTGTAGATGTCTACGTCAAAAGCACGGGTAAGTTGGGGGGGCGGTCAGGAGGATCCAGGTCCCCTGCAGCGCTGCAGGGGATATGGATCTTAGTCTCATAGTCAGACCATTTGCTCTAAAAAAAAACCTTGTCTTATAATTGAGCAAATACGGTATTTCAGGCAAATGTCTTCTAGTAAATATCTGAAACAATCATCTATCGGGTGCACATAAAGCTCCAAGCCCTAACAATGAGCCAAATAATTATTATATTTTATTGTGTTGGATATTACAGTTATATGATATCCGTGTATAATTATTTACTTTAGCCCAGCGTAATAGCGTAATCTGACTGAAATCAGGACTTTACAAAACATGAATACATGTCATAGCACAAGATAGTGGGGACCCCAGCATGCTGTTTGGAGGGCCCCTCTATCGGTGTATGTTACAAAGGGTTGCCCTATTGGCCATTTTTTCCAGGACACATATACATTTAACATGTTACTGTGTGGCACATAGAAGCCACAGCCATGCAGTATGTGGGCTTTATAACTGAGAAACTAATTACCTTCTTGCGCCTCGGCAGGGTGGCGCTTTACATGTACTAGTCAGCATCCTGCGAAATATAGATGAGTCCTGGAAAAAAATGGCAAATATGGCAACTCTATGTACATTCCTGGGACGTTTTGGCTCTGGCTACCTGAAGCCCCCCGTGCGGCATGTGGCCAGGACTACCCACTGACCTCCAGATGTCACTAAGTGGCCCTGGCAATTGCCAGTTGACAACAAATGGCGTACATGTGGCTGGTGGCTGGATATGCACGACTGCGTGTTAAGTTTTTATACTCTTGTAGCGCGCATGGCCCACTCATTCAGTTGGTGGCTGCACACTGCAGTGCCAAATCTGCCGCTGGATGGCATCTGCCTGGTGAGCCATATGGCTCGTCCAAACCTGTCCCAGAAAATGTGCATGTGTGAAATCAGTTCACATGTTGGGTAGTTAATATTTAGCAACTAAAGTCATTAGTGTCAGCTTCCAAGGACAAAGTCCTGTAGGAAGCTATGTTATGCAGGGTAAAGTATTTAAGGAACTTAGTTTAATCAGTCTAAGTAGGCGTATATATTTCATATTACGTTAACCTGTAAAGGATGGGACAGGCTTATTGTGTATGTATACATGCCAAATACTTAAATACATACATATGTGTTACTTACACATAACCCGAATACAAAATCTAAAAGTTGATTGTAGAATTAACCCCTTAATGACAAAGCCCGTACATGTACAGGCTCAAAATGCTTTGTTTTCAATGGGTTTAGGGACCGCCCATTGTCCTTAAGGGGTTAAGAATCATTTGTACTTTTTTTTTGTAGATAATTTGCTTTAAATGTTTTGTGTATCTGAGAATTTGTAGTATATTTGAATAGCCATTCCCAGGAAATTTTGTAGTTTTGCTGTTATTTGATATTGTTACAAACCGTAATTATCTGATTCTCGGACCGGCTGATTTGTGAATGGATCTTTGTTACTAACTTCCTCTTCTGTCATCTGTTTTTTTAATGGAAATTAATGTAAAATAACACTTTATGCTTATCATTGTTACTCTGCCTCCAAATGCTAAAAATCAACTTGTAACTAGATATTTACCGGTATCTAAAATGAAGTAGCGGTGGGTAAACCGTTTTGTCTATCATTTTCAGTATCCACAGGGGCGCACTAAGGCAGGTATAGCAGGTGCACAGCACCCAGGTGTCCCAGTAGCAGAGGTGCCCACCAGCATCATGTAACATGGAGAAAAAGTGTTTGTGCGTATCTGAGCATATGTTATTAAAGTTGGTGTGTTAGTGTATGGAGTTGGAGTGTGTGTGTGTGGTTAGCATGAGTGCATGTGTTAGTATTGGGTGTTAGCATGTGTGTGAGTGGGGGTTAACGTAAGTATGTGTCAGTATATGATGTAAGAGTGTCACGGGTGAGGCAGAGTTTTTGTGTGTATGTATATATGTATATGTAGTGTATGGTGAGTGAGTGGATGTTACAGCAAGTTTTAGAATGGGTCGGTATGTACCATATGTGAGCTACAGGGATTATTCAGTTATGTCCTGTTTCCTATGATTTGTTTCGTCACAAGACATACAACACACATGACCTTTCAGGAAGTAAATAGAAATGTTGCATGTGTTGGTGAGCAGATATTCACAGTTACACACTACCTCCACAGGCATTCCCATAGTGTGTTAAGGAACTAAACTTTATCTCAGTGTAAAAGTATTATGTAACTTTTGATCAGGAGAGGGCTTCATTTCTTTGAGTTGCTTTAAGAAGGTCACGCGGAACACATTGTGTTATCTAAACTGACTATAAAAGGTTCTAGAAAGTTAAACAGCATTATAGTATAACAATGAAATTACTGTCAAATATTATTGCAGGCAAAAAAACACTGCACATATTTTATTGAAATAGTGGGCTTAAAGCAGGAAGCTACTCTGTGTGCATTACCCGGTTTCACTCAACTAAATAAATTGGGGTTTCAAGGGGTTAACTGTGTGGATATATGTATACGTTTCACCCATTGTTACAACCTAAAGCACAGCAACACATTATATTCTCCTGCTGGCATTTAAAAGGGTGTGTGAGATGTGAGAGCGTGGAAAGTGATCACCGCAGAGTGTTACATTTCTGACTAAAATATCTGGTATAATATAATATGCCCCCATGTGCAGTATGCATTTTAAACATTCAATGCTGTGTTATTCTATACTTGTATATGATATGCACCATCTCTCTAAGAAAAATTGTATTATATGATATGTTTTACAGTATATGCCCCAGCGAAGCTACAGAATTGCTTTAGCGAATGCTACCTTTAAATATAGAAACACAGAATTAGAACACAGACAAGACCCATTGGGCTCGATCTAATCTGGGGTGACCACACAAAATCCTGCAATGGGACTTTAAATCCCGGGCAGCCTCAATCCGGGAATGAGAATTCTAAGTGAAGGAGGTCTCAGCCAATCAGGAGAGACTTCTCAAGCTTTACTGATTGGCTGAAAGTTCAGAAGCCTCTCTGGATAGGCCCTCCTTCACACTGGGCTCAGTGTAAGCGCCAGCCAGCACTGGGTAGGTGTACTTGGCTGTGTGTGTATGTGACTGTGTTTGGCTGTTTATGTGACTGTGTGTGATGCCTGGTAATAGAGGGGTTAATCCTCTGAATCTACTCGTGTCTGGTAATAGAGAGGTTAATTATCTGAAACGGCTTATGTCTGGTAATTATTATATGCATATATTTTAATATATATTATTAAATCTGAAATCAACATGGTTCCCAAGGCTCCCTAATAATTAATATAGAATGTGACCGTGTGTATATGTGAATCAGTGTGTATGTGAGATATATAATATATGCCGTATTTGCCCGAATATAGGCCGCAATCCCCCCCCCACTTTAAGTCTTTAAAATGGGGGTGCGGCCTGTATTCTGGGTTTAGCGCAGGAATGCGCAATTCTTATCGCCCGACGCCCGGGACATGCAGTTCCAGGCGCCGGGCAGGCAGCAGGGTTAGGATCCAGATCCCCCAGCGCTGCGGGGGACCTGCATCCTACTCTCCGATCAGCTGAGATAGCCTCCCCTGCAAGCACTTTCCAGGGGGGGAGTGCCGGCAAGGGAGATTGTTAAAACACATCGAGCAGACGTGCCGGCAGTGGAGGTTGTTTGCGCTTGCATCGCCGCAGTCGGTGAACGTCTGCGTGATGTGCTTTAACAATCTTGTCTATGCGTATCGTGCAGATGTTGGCCCCGCTAGACATCAGGGAGTCTGCATTGGTAAGTCTAGGGGAGAGGCATATCTAGAGAGCAGAGTGGCAGCATATCTTGGGGTGGCAGCATGGCTGCATATCTCGGGGGGCAGCGTGGCAGCATATCTCAGGAGGGGGCAGAGTGGCAGCATATCTCAGGGGGGCAGAGTGGCAGCATATCTGGGCAGAGTGGCAGCATATCTCAGGAGGGGCAGAGTGGCAGCATATCTCGGGGGGCAGCGTGGCAGCATATCTCAGGAGTGGGCAGGGTGGCAGCATATCTCAGGGGGCAGGGTGGCAGCATATTTCAGGGGCAGAGTGGCAGCATATCTGGAGGGGGCAGAGTGGCATATCTGGTGGAGCCGAGAGGCATATCTGGGGCAAAGGGGCATATCTATAAGTAAGGTGCATTAAAATGGCTATTGGTTTTCTGTTGATATGTAACATGTGTTGACTAACTGCATAATAGATACCAAAAATGTTAAAATACAGTGTGTTGGTTAGAATACTGTTTTAATATTCCACTAATGTATATTTTTTCTAAAAATCTAAATTTTTCTTTAAAAAAGCACCTAACTTTTAGGGTGCGGACTATAATCGAGGCAATATGGTATGTATAATAAACGCTTGTGTGAGTAATCTCAACCGTTATTATAGCGTGTCCCTGATTGGCACCCTAGTCTAGTCTACCCATTATTTCTGCTGTAAGACCTCAGATTCATGAGTCATATGCCTATCCCAAGCATGTTTAAACTCCCTTACTGTTTAAGTAAACAAAAAAGTAAGACTTTTTTATATATACGATTTTATATACGCTTATTTTTTCCTAGCGTATGATAGTTTGGAGACCTTTAACTCAGGTCTTGTATCCCCACGGTTTGCAGTTGCACCGCCAAACAGCCTGTGGTTACTTTACTCACACGTGTTGACATTACCATTTTTGTGGCTGCAGGTGATATTATCTGTCATTTAACACCATCGCATAAAAAACTAAACTGTGTAAGAATTGTTCTAGAACAACAAATGTGAGAGCCGCAATAAATAAAACAGAACACTCGTGCAGGGCCGACCTTGCAGCTGTTAAGCTTTCGTTGTTGCTTCGTGCAGATTACATTTTTCGATTTTCTGATTATTTTTTTTAAATCGTTTTAAATTCACCCGCTTCCTGTCTCAAATTACATTCCCTTTACAATTTACTACCTCTCCTACCACAATCTAACCATCTTGCTGCTGATCAAATCACACTGTACGTTACAAGAAAAGCAATGGTGCAGAGTAATTTATTATTATTATTATTATTATTATTATTAGCATTATTTGAGGAGAATACTAAGACATATATTAAAGGGGCGGCAAGTACCTTATTAAGGCTATTGCTATCAAATGTCCAAAAGTGATCCTTCATGCTGTCAGTGTACAAACAAGTTCCAACATATTACTGTGGTTATTCTTTCAGTTGTATTTATTTTCCTATGAATTGTATCAGCAGATTTTAGTACTAGAAGTAGTGAAGAAAGTTTGGACCTCACACGTAACCTGAAAAGAGGCAATTTTTGTTTAGCCCTTGCCATCGTATAGCCTAAATAATGTATGTAAGCCTGTTTCAGCACTTGCCATGAAACATTAATATCCTTGGAACACAATGATGCATAGGTGAATGTTTCTCGAGATTCTGCCTCCCATTGGATGGTTAGTTTTTCCTTATAACCTTTGCTTTGTCAAACCTGTGGTCTTTCTTATATCTTTACGTATTATATGTTATTTGTATATGTGGGATCTTCTGATCTCTTATTTGGATGCATGCCCCGAACCTCATTTAATTCTTTACCCATTTAGTCAAAACAAGTTAACGTAAAACAATATTTAATGGTCAATGTGGCAGAAAGTGAAGAATTGCACATGCATTACATTATATAATAAATTACCGTACATTAAGTCGACAAGTAGCATATGGGAAATGGGAACTGCTTGTAAAGAGGAAGAGGAGTTGCTAACCTGTTGTGTGGCTTTAAAACATCTAATATGGCTACTATTGTGAGAAATATGCCAACAGAACTTGAGGAACAAACAGAATGTTTCTTTTCCTCCTTTCTAAGGATATAAACTGCTGACTTCGATAAAGAAGCTTTGAAAAAGCTCGGCCGCATGTTGTAGTGCATTATTAAGACTAAAAGCGTATATCCCATCACTAGCCATATTAAACAATAGAAAGGGAAAGATATCAACATTTAAAAACATCACAAACTTAATATAAACTAAAAAAAAGTGATAATAATAATAGCTTTTATTTCTCCCCTAAAGGTTTTTCCATCACAAGACCTGAATAGGGGAGACATGTTAGTGTTACAGACGCTGAGTTTATGAATGGGATTTTGATCCGCATTAGTTGGTAGTTCATATTTCCCTGCTCTGTAACACAACATCTCGTTTTAGGGTTAATTGCTTTTCTTTTGTACACATTTTTTATATTAATGATAAAATGTTTATTTTACACAGCATTAGGGAGACCACATTTATTTATCATATTGTTGGTACATTTTCTTCAATGTTTCTAGAAAATGTGCATAGTTCTTCCTTTACAATCAGACCCCTTGCATTGAAGCTTCATCAATGCACTAACTCATTTATTTCCAGGGTGCATGTGAGGTCTAGACTAGTTAATATTTATTTTATAAATACCTCAATGTGTTGTATCTTCTCTTTTTGCTTTACATGATAAACCGCTTGATGATGTAGGTGTTGCCAACAGCTGGATATGCTACATTTTTATGCTCATGTAGCATGTGGCCGGGCATATCCAGTGGCTACTGGGCATTTGCCTGGTGTGCCAGATGACCAGTCCGGGCATGCTGGTAGGAGTTGGGGTTTTTTGCATGTGGGCAATGCTGATTTTAGCATAGTTTTCATTACTTTTGTAATAGTGGCACTTTTTACACATCTCTACCAATAGTTTACCAGCATTTCTTTATTATTATTATCTTTTTTTATATATATAAGCCCTTCTTACAGTTCATACATTCAAAGGGTCTGACAAAACTAGAACTGACAGACTAAGACGAACCGATGCATTAGTAAAAAGGCTCTGGCTCCCAAGCTAGATGATTTCTTTAGAAGTCTTATTTAATTATTTCTCTAGGAAAAAATAAAACCCTCTCCTTTGACGTAACATATAGCGGGGCCAGTTAAGTGACCCATCTAATTTTTAGAGACAATAGGAAGAAGTGCTGTGCATATTATCAGGTTCTGACCAGACCTTAGGGTTCAGCAGCATCTCCTGCCACACAGGGGCCACACTAATGGAGTCCAGAGAAGGCTTTAGATTGCTTGAGAGTCTCTTTTGGGTTAAAATGCCCTTTCACTGATTCAGCTGCTTGGTAAGCAACATAGCCATGTAAATTAGATAGGGCTCTCCAGACTTGGAGTACTTTGACGTAGTGGCGGGCTAAACAAAACACGGCCATGAAGTGTGATGGAATCTCCAATATTTATGCCTTGGATGTTCTTTGTTGGATGATATTTGCTGAGCATGTTATGTGGTCTCCATCGAACTGCAGAAAGTGCAGAGGTTTCCATGAGCTTTAATTGTAGTATTTTTTGAATAGGTTCTACTCCAGAAATTGATTGTAGATATGTAAAATCACGTGTTATTCACTTCTGTTTAAACCAATTAAGATTTGGATGGGTCATTGAATGGGCTTAGTGTTAATAGCAGGAACGCAGCATAGGGGCTAAAAGTTCATCAAAATTCAGTCTAAAATTGTTACACAAATGATATTTTTTCTCTTTTACTTTTAATATTTTAGTTAAGAACTATTTAACGTTGATGTGGAACTAACCATTTCCTTCATTTTAGTTATAGTTCAATATTTTCCTGTTTGTTTCATCACTGGCTTCCTCACATCTTGTTTGAGATATTACTATAACACAACTAGTCAATTCAGTAAAATGTGGGTGATACACCAGCCTCCAGTAACTACTGCCGGAATTAAACTCTTTACAAAATACGAATGTTTCATTGCCAACAGTATTACCTACAAAATCCCTTACAACTATCCTCTTGGGCATATAGAATCTCAGTAGATGAGGCTAGAAACATGAAACTTTGGTATTTTCATAGAAAACTTCATTTATACATAGATCTACCACGTTACATTTTAATGTTAGTAAAAGTACTTCTCAGTTCGGCTCAACATAATTGAGGGATGTAGCAATATAGGATTATTCTAAACAAGAAGTGTTACTTCCTTTCACTTTGCAGGTTCTGCTGGCCTGGTAGGGTATAATTAATAGTCTTCTCATGTGAATATATATATATATATATATATATATATATATATATATAGCACTAAAGTGCACACACCACTACCAAATAAGAAACTTAGTGTTGATATAAACCCCAAATGGTTAAAAAAGTTTACAAAGAAGACACCCCAGGTGTAATAAATAAAAAAATCAGCTGCTATTCATTGGGCTGCAGTCATATCATACAGAAATAAATCAAATATATAAAGACAAGATAGACAGCCCTTAGAAATATCCAAGAATTGTGTAATGACTGCACATAAATACACTAAAATAACATAAAATACAATATAAACCATAAAAAGCCAGATAAATAGAACATTTTGAGAGCCCTAATAAACAATACTTTTTTCTCATGGTATCAGCTGCTACCATACATGAAGCAAATGCCTACAAGTCCATTCAGGCATTTAAAAGCTGTCAGAGTAACCAGGCTAGCACTGAGCACTGAGGAGTATGGTCATGAAGGGCCATTGTTATGAGGATTGCATACAATATTCTCTGTCACAATGAGGTTAAAATTAATTAACGCAAATAGGTAGCAGTTTTTACAATGTTGTATCTTTTTG
This sequence comes from Spea multiplicata, assembly GCA_009364415.1. NCBI lineage: Eukaryota > Metazoa > Chordata > Amphibia > Anura > Pelobatidae > Spea > Spea multiplicata. The sequence continues at coordinate 179,746 of VKOC01000092.1, forward strand.
GAGGAGGTTTGATCACAAGTTACCAGATGTGACTATGGCTGGATAAAATGGTGAGGGGTCTCAGTGCTGGACTGTCAATAGCTTTTCCCTCTTGCTCTTAATGGGATGGGATGTAGGGCTGAAGACGAGGTAGCTGCACACAGAAATGGGCACTGCCAAGCATGCAGGGATGTGACTAAACACTACTTTCCTTCACCCAGGAATTAAAAGGCTGCCCTGAAGACCAAGTAATTGTGCTAATTAGCTAAATAAAAATCCATTCTAATGTTTTAGAGATCATAAGGATTCCAGGGATCAGAAAGATTTGCATCTCTACTGGTGCAGAACCTGATTCTGTTTTTCATGCTAAATGCCTAAACTATAGGGATCTGCGGAGGGATGGAGGAAAGAGTTGTTCTAAATAAGTTCCTCCCAGCAAGACCCTCAGGTCTATCAAATCCTGGACTCCCTCAAAAACCTATATACGGGGCTAGAAAAATCCACTCGTGATGATTAAAAAAAAATGGGTGGATGAGTGGAACACCTCCCACACCGGCATGAGCACATTTTCAATAGTTTATATAGCAGCAACCATGCCAAGCCTAAGTTTCATATTCACTGATACAACTTCAAACTTTGGCAGTGTGCTGTATTTCACTATAATTAGGGGAACTGATACATTCTAACTAAATTACCCCTTTTTTAGAAACTGGTGCCTTTTTAAGCTCTAAGGAGAAGGTTTGATGTAGTGTGCTCCTCATGTAAAAAAATGTTTTGTTCCAATGGTACACCAAGGGGTAGGCTATTGAGTTTTTTCCCCCTGACTAAGTCTAATGCATATTTTCCAGGTCTGTCCATACAGACAAACAATGGAGAAGGAGGGTGACACCAGGCTCTGTGTCACCTTGTTATCCCCCAGGATTTTAAACACATTCTAAATCCATTGAAATAAGGTTTTATGAGGTTATATTCTGTGTCACTAAAAGTGATGTTACATTGCAATGCCAATCCCTTGGCCCCGTCTTGTAACAGAGGTTCTCACAGTGGAATTTCCCATGCACAAACATGAGAGTGCACACTAAGCAACATATATAGTGAAACCTTCAAAGGATTTTGGGTTTCATAATTCATCACACAACTCGCAGCTTTCGCTTGACTTCCTCAATCGTGACCAATGCGTGGAGGAAGTGCTGGGGCTCCATGTTGTGTAGTCAGGAATATTGCAGGGTATGCATCTTGCAGACAGACCTTCTGCAATTTATTTTTTTTAAAAAAAGGATTTAGTTACTTGTTAGGTTAAATAAATATATCTAACATACATTCATTTTAATCCTCTGAATCACAGGTTATTGGGACATTTGGAACTTTAGTCTCAAATTGTAATGAAATTTTAACATAACTAAACATGTTAACATGCTAAAATACCCACACACACACACAAACACACACAAACACACTAACATACCCAGGCACTCACACTCATAGCCAGACAAAGACACATGTTCACACACTATAATACCCAAACACACGCTGTCATACCCAAAGACTTATGTTCACAGACTAACATACACACCCAGACACACATGCTAACATACCCAAAGACATGTGATGTGTGTATTTGTATATAGTACAAGTATCCCTACACACAACCTCCATGAGTAATAGTTTATGAGATAAAGTTTGGAAGACAGCATAGCAAGGCTTTATCTCATCAGCACTTCTATCCACAGATATCAACACTCAATGTAACAATCACCAACACTCAGATACACCCTCCCTCACTTCCTTCCTAAGACTACAAAGGCAGACTGGGGTTCTGTGTCAGGTTGAGCGTTGAGCCTTTATATCCTATATACAGTATTTACACTCTTCAATCAACCTCAAGAGGGTAAACCTTTTAGTGCTGAAGATGTATATTATTATGATAAAATATGATTTATAAAAATTCTAAATAATTGTCTTTTGTGACTATAAATGTAACTTTGGCAAAGTCTAGGCCACCAAGGAGACATGCCTCTTAGCATTATACTTCTGGCACCTAAATAACTCAAGAAAAAAATATATTTTTAAGGAATGTGAACGAAGGAATTATTTTTGGAAGGAGATCACCCAATAACAATGATTGAAGACATCATGAATAAATGAAAATGCATAATAATTTTAATTTCTGTTCTGTGTTTTCTAACTTTTGAGAGGTATTGTTAGTTATCCACCAAATAATTACCACTTTAGACCAAGGTAATTTGACAATCCTTGCAGAATCATTTAAAGTGTTTTTTTTTTAATGCCTTAGGTAACAGCAAGGCAGTTGTAACTGAGAAGAAGTCATCGGCACTTTCCGCAGCACTACCTCCCCCACCTCCAGCAGCTCAAGGTGGCCCAGCAGCCAAACAGCTGGCAGGTCCACCACCTAGTTTACCTCCAAGAAATATTAGACCTCCGGCAGATACAACGTAAGTACCAGTCATATATATTTGTGATATGGGCAAATGGGTAGGAATTAGGAAGGACCATGCTCTATCATAATATTTAACTTTGCTACTAGAAAAAGCTTATTTTATGATATAGTATCCTGTTTCAAGATAACCTTCTAAACTAGAATGTGCAGCAGCAGTGGGTATTGAAGCAGCCTCAAAAACTTTTGGAAATCAAAACAAGACAAAGCATTATTATTATCTTTAATTTATATAGCGCCAACAATATATGCAGCGTTTCTTACAATGCATATATTCAAGGGGTCTGACAAGGTTAGAATTGACAGACTGAGATTATCTTCTCTTATAAATTGACAGCCATGTCGCATGAACCACATAATACGGACAGAGGATGAGGTAGTGTGACCAGCCTAGCCTAGTGAAAACGAATGACAAGTGGGAATACCAGCTAATACAGAGTTTTTATAACTGGTGAGATAAATATATAGCAAGGTGAACAAAAACCCAGCGTTATCCAGCATCATACAAGACAATGGTAACATAACCGTCTGTGCGAGAAGAGATGGCAACAGATACCTGTAAATGCAATAATGCTGAGAGATTGTACTTGAATGCATTATGCACAGGAGGAATGTTCCAACGTCTAATGGACATATACAACAGGATACCATATGAAATCAGACTTAAAGCTCCGTAGACAAAGTGTCGTCAGCAGCGGAGGTTGTCTGCACACAGCGCACAGACGCCCACCAGCTGCCAGAGAGGAGGCTCCGGGTCCCCTGCAGCGCTGCAGGGGATCTTGATCTTAGCATTGTAGTCAGACCTCTATCTGAGGTCTGATTACAAGACAACCTCGAATATAAGACGATGGTTATTTTTCAGAGCATTTGCTCTGGAAAAAGCCTTGTCTTATAATCAAGCAAATCGAGCAAATACGGTATATATATATAATGTTCAGAATGTCTCAGTGTCATCAAACTCATTCCTCATTCCTAAATCCGTAATGTCAGAATCTTAAAATTTCCCTGATTGACATTTAATCAAGTATTTACAACTAGGATTACTGAGCGTACTCAAATTCTAGTGAATCTTGGTATTGAAATATAGTTCTAGGTACTTTTAGTTCATTTTTCTATTTTGGAAAAACCCACAGTCTAATTCACTTTACTGTTACAGTAAATCTAGCTCTAATGCTCCATCTATTGGCCATACTAGATGAGGCCAGACATTAGCTTCTTTAAAAACAGAAACACATCTCAGACTCCTTACTTACTTTCATAGCATATAAGAGGTGTTGTTATACTTTTTTTAAGAAATTGTAATAGTTTTAGAAACTTTAGAAACATAATTTACTCAACACTGAAATAAAGGGCACTGGTAGATTCTGTGAGATCTTCCCCTCCATTACCCAAAGCTACTCCTTTAGAAGCGGGAAAGCTTTTTTCTAGAACAACCTCGCATGCATGAGTCCCTAGCAATGCTGATGGAGTTCCATCGACAAGGAACTCTGAATTTGGAAACATAGAAACCGACATAGAGACCCACATTTAGGACAGATTTAAAGAGGGTAACACTTTCACTTTTACCCACTTACAACCCGCAGATTCCTTGTGTGGCAAATCCATGTGGGACAAAGTTTGCCATTTAAAATGTTTCATGTAACAAGTATGTAAAATGTTATCTGCATGTATTATTTTTTTCCATGATGAGTATTAAGTTAAGACCAAAATAAAAAAAACATTTACCAATATTCACAGGATTCCATCTGATGATGAAAACTATGACGACGTTGAGGGTAAAGGTATGTATAGTGCTGTTTTCTAAAATATTAAGTAAACTGTGAAATGTTATAAATAATTTAGTCTTATCATATTAAAAAGGTTCTGTAGAAATATTCAATTATATAGATTATATAGATCATAAAACAATTTTCTAAATAATATTTAGAAAATTAATATTCTATATTCTCTGCCCATATAATGGATGCATAATGTCTTGTTTTGAGCATTTCACATGTACATATGACAGCTGTCCTGCAAATGAGGACACTGGTCGGGGCAGTCCTAACCAAATACAGACTGTTGGCAGCTATAGTCATGTTATAGTATGGATGTGATAATATACAATCACTTTGTAGCACAGATTTCTGTGCAAATTCTCACGTCATGGGCATGACTTCTGATAAATTTCAGATCAAACTATAAAATTGCTGAACTTGGTTCATCTTGTATACATGAACTAATAATTATGAACAATTTCCTTATGGCCAACATTTTCTGACTTGTGTTCATGCTTCGAACAGCCAAGATACACAATGCAGTACAGGGTACCTTCCACATAAATATTCATTTATTTTTAAATAGAAATACATTGGTTTTATAGCCAATTTGATGACATTGAAAGCAAAAGACCAGGTTATTTTGGAAATGTGATTTTCATGTATTTTCCTTGGCTGGCTGCCTGGAGCCCCAGTTTGAGAGGGTAGAAGATATGTTGAAGAGGGCTGAGCCTCAGGGAATTAAATTTAATTTATTCATATAGCGTCAGTAGTTTCCGTAGCACTGTTACAATAGGGGGCAACGGAAATACGAATACATTTTGAAATTGACAATATGTTTACAGAAGCTCTTGTGAGTAAATCCCCGGTGTGGTGATATCTTTTTAGGGTTAACAGATGTTTAGGGACACTTGCAGGGTTACATATAGTACCTGGAGACCAAATTCAGGGGACTGTCCGTGAAATCAATGGGAGCGCCTTCCACGCAAGCACAGTGCACAGCGGGGTGCCTTGTTAGATACCCCAGAATGTTATGTGAGCAAAAATTGGAGCTGACTGGCGGTAAATATCACTTGGTGGGTGATATGTTTGGACGTGTCTCCTGCATGGCAAATGCATATGGAGGGATACTCTGTTTAGGTACATATGATGGTTGGAGTGTCCCTTTTAGAATACAACCCAGCAGTTACATTCTGATATAATCTTAGCAATGTTATATTTCGTTGGACAACAATGCTGTTAACATTTAACATTTTTAACATTTAACATAACATTTTATTTTTTAGGTGGCTCACTTGTTGATGATATGGTATGTTATTTCAATTTATCTTGCTTACACCTGGTATTTTTTTAACACAATAAATATATATATATATATATATATATATATACGATGTCGAAATTCAAAGCCATTGTTGAGTAAAACTATAATGTAAAATCTGTGCATCAGAAGGCAGAGTTGGAGCCAAAGACATTTCAGTGCTACGTTGGGTCAGGGTTGTTCTGGATGCCCTCAATGTCTGGGGGGGGGGATTTCCAATGATAGTTTGTTTGTATGATTTCTGAGTGTGCGGGACTGAAAGGCGATCTGTAATTACTATTACATAAATCATCCCTACTCACAATTTTAGAAGAACAAAAAAACCATGTACGTTTCTATACACAGCATGCGGCTGGGCATATCTGGCCGGTGGCCGCCAAGTTGCGGCATCCGATCTGCCTCTGGTGTGGCTGATATGGGGTTCTGACACACAGTGGCCCATCCGGCATTTGCCAGATGGCCTGTTAAGGCATCCAGGCAGATAGTAACACAGGGAAAAAATGCCACACAAACAACAGAACTGTATAAAGGCATTAGCTGGTGGTTACATAGCAACAAGGATGTTTTTCAGAGACTTGCTGGTTAGAATAATAATGCGTATTAAACCCTTCCGTAACGATGGGAATTCTCTTTCAATTCATTTTTGGTCGCTTACGTCTCTATGGCTTTGTTTTCCCTGCAGAGTCTGGAAAGTGATCAGGAGTTCTATGAAGGACTTGATCAGGAAAGGTAAAGTTTAAAGGAACAATGACCAACTAAGTGTAATTCCATGCGTCAAAATGTGCAGTCACAAACCGGTGCTTTAAATCCAGTTACGAAGCAGCTATTTTTAAAAATGTATTAAGGTGGCTGTAAAAGACACATTCCTACAGGTCCGACACATTTTTGCCATTTTAATATGACATATAATGGATTGCAAGCTTTTGAGACCACCTAGGTCTCTTCGTCAGATATATTGTGACTCTATTCCTTTATCGACATGTAGTATTAGAAAAACATCATCCCTACCTTTTCACGGTAATCATTCTGTAACGATGGGAATGTTTGTAATTTTTAGGGAATGCTTAGCTGTCTTGTGAAACAAAAGCACTGATAGATTGTTATCATGTGAGAAAAGGCTTTATATACGTTCTGCTGCAGTCCTGTATAATGTATGGCTAAATCATTGAGATTTCTTCAGTGTCTTCATCCATCAAATCATGCATTATACAAGGCCAGCTCAGCCCTTCTTACTGGAACTCGGCTAACAACTATCAAACGCAGGGTCCCAAGTGCATCTTGCGAATTCAGCCTGCAACCAGGCGAACGCTTAACATGTTTCGCACATAGTTCTTTGTCAAACGCCACCCGAGACATGCTTGGGACCTTCCTTTTGATAATGCCCTGCCTGCTATGAGTATTATTTATATATATTATTTTTTCTATTTTTCTACGTTTTTATATTTTTGTTATCACTATTTACAATGAAGCCTGGTTCCTGAGTGCCAACAATGTATTTATTGTTTCTGTTGAATGCAAAAAAAAAACCCAGAATGTTGCAGAATCTTGTAATACCTTTTTTTTATTGGACTAATAGTATTTAAAATAATATACAAGCTTTCAGGAGTCCTCCCTTTATCAAGTCAAAAGCATTTCTGACCAAGCAAGTGAGAGATCCTAAACCACCACTCCCCCTGCAAACTCTCCAGCCAACTCTCCTTATAGTGAACAAACTCAGAAGTCAAAGCCATGTGAAGGACTCATATCATTTCCAATTAATAAACTATTGGTTTTCATAACTGAGCTGAAGAAGGGTGAAATTCCACAGGAAAGAGTAAGAAAATATGCGCATGTAGCAGACAGAACGATGGGGGGGGGGCATGCAGAGGTTTTCGGAGCTTCCCCCTTCCTCACCTCGTCAAAAGTTACACCACTTGTGATGGATCAGTGACACAGTAGAAGATTGATTTATTAGCTAAATGAAATCCCTTAAGAATTATTTTATTTCTAGCATACAATATCGAAAAGAAGAGGAAGCAAAAAGAGAGAAAAGGGAAAAGAAAAGGCTGGAACAAGCAAAAAAGGAGCAAAAAGAAAAAGAAAAGAAAGAACAAGAAATGAAAAAACGGTTCAAAGTAGGTACATTTATGTTTACAAAACAAAGTGATAAACAGGCTCCATTAATGTTTGTGTCTTGCTTCAAACATCTTATGGATATTCAGAAGAATATACGATAATATATGATAATGATGCTGTATCTTTGTTGCTGTATGATATAGAGTTATGTGCAGGGTTAATACACATTTGTCACAGTATAACAATGCACATTAACATAAAAATGGATATTATTTTGGTTACAGAGAAGATTTTACATTTCTAATACCACTTATTGGGCCAACATCCATAAATTGAAGGTGAAATGTATTGCTCGCTGAAGGTATCCCTAACTTCTTATGACCATTTCTAACTTTTTAAGACTCTGGGAATGTTATTGTAATTTATATGTGTTACTTTCCATTATACAGTAATTTATTTCATTTCAGCTCACAGGTTCGGTTGAAGTCCTTCATCAGGCCAGGGCTTGCAATGACTACAAAGGTGGAAAGAATGAGCTTACTTTCAAACAGGGAGACCAGATTGAGATCATCCGTGTTACAAACAACCCAGAGGGAAAGTGGCTGGGTAGAATGAATGGATGCTGTGAGTAACATGCTCAGCTGTGACATGGCGTATCAGTCAAGCAAGTTACTGAAGATCTCATTCTCCGTTATTCTTTTTCGGAAGGCTGTCTAAGCACTTCCTTGTACCCGTGGCTAGATTTTAGTACAGGCTACCTCTGGTACTGGTTTCCTCATGCTTTGTCTTTAAAACGGAAAGGCTTTTTTGAGGAGAACAGGAATAAAATGGACATCACATCTTGGTTAAAACAGAAAAAGTCTTGGTCAGCGTGCCTGGGACTTCTTATTTTGACTCCCAATGTACACCTAAAAGCATAGGAGCTCCACATATGGCACAAACAGAGCATCAACTTTATAACTCTTATGAATACCTAGCCAAGTGTCTTAGTAGTGCAGTTGTGGTTCATAGATTACCCCTTTATTTGTAAAGGAATTAGCTGTGAAACAGAATAATACAGCTGGGAAGGGTGCACAATGTATAATATTCAGAATTTAAAATATGACTAAACTTGAATTCAATTATACTTTGCTAAATGGAACAAATATCCCTATATTAACACACTGATGTGTTTTAGATGGCTATATCAAGACAACCATGGTGAATATCGACTATGATTCACTTAGAAGGAAGCAATCATCAATGCACCGTCCAGTAAAACATCATGAAAGTGACCAAGAAATATATGATGATGTAGGAGAGGAAGACAGCTTTAGCAAGTAAGGATTTACGCATTTTTGGGTTGATTAGCTCAAAATTCCCAATAAGTACTTTTTTAAAATTTTCACCTTTCGAACCCCATCTCTGAGCCCTCATCGGATTTAATATTTATGATCTAGCTACTAATAGACAGCAGCCAGAAAGCAGACCTCCCGTCTCCAGTTATTTTTTCTTGTACAAGACCCATAATGCTGCCTTTGGGATCAGCATTAGTAGGCGATCTAAGCATGACCTTGGTATCGTCAACCGTGGCCTCGTTCCACTAATTAAAGGACAATAGACACAATATTCAGTTATATTTGTTTTATTCACCTTTGGATACATTTTGGCCACGGTCAATAATTAAAAAAATTCTCCCCAGTCGTGACACCCATTACATCTTTTTTTATTCCTACATGTCTCATATGTCATTATTAATTTGACTAATGACCATAATAACATTTATAACCAAGTAAAGTATATCAGCTGGTATGGGAGTAACCACTCCACATCACAGTAGACACTGTCTGCGTCTAAAGCCCAGCAGCTAAACACCGACAAATGTGTGCCCAGGGAGTGTTCTGCACTTCCACCCCCAGGCTTGTGCACCACGAGTACAATCATACCTTAGACAATTGTCTCAATCACCGTACCAGCCAACCACGTGTTAACAACAATCAGAAATGTAAAACACTACATTTCTAGGGTCTAATTTCCATATGCAAAATCTAGGGGTAAAACCCCCGCCCAAAATTACAAAACTCACAAAGCCTGCCAGAATGAATCCACCTCATATAGCTTAACTATCTCCTGCGCCTTCCCCCTCATCCTGTAATCATATAATTATGTATGGGGGCAAAAGTTCATCAGGATGCCCACCTAGGTCATGCAAATGACTGTAAGCAGGGTATGGGTTATCCTTGTTCCTGACCCCAGTCATGGTGCCCCTGCACTGATTCTCTTGCTCCAGAGCTGTTCTACAGCAACAGCATTAGGGGAGTGGAGGGAAGGAGTAATTGCCCCCAGGGCTGGGCTGATTTAATGATTTTTAGTGTTTTGTAGTAATTCTACATATAGCCACTAGGAGTAAGAAGGACTTTGTGGCACTTGCCTGGACTCAATGTTGGTAGATTGACCCCTCACTGAATAGGACTGCAATTTGTTGGCTACTCTGACTATAACATATCTGGCAATGAAACACGTTCACTAAATCTGTTGCACTTGTCTCTGTTTTATTCTTGTTTTAGCCAGAGTGTTGGTGGGGGTGCGGGTAAGTATTTTTCTGTCTTTGTCTTGTGATAAAACAATAAAACTTGAATTGATGTATAATAATTCTAACGAAAATTAGAATCACTAGTGGGTCATAAGCTTCAATGGTGAAACAAAAGTCAAATAACTAGGTATGACCCTAGAAATGAGTTAAACAAAGAATTTGGAATTGACAGGCATTCCAGAAAGTAAAGCGTATCCATATAACCAACACAATACTAAAAACTCAATATAATGATATGATTTTATGACAAGGGCATGATCCCTTTGGCATTTGATGTTGCTGATGGTTTTTAGTTTATCAGCTATATGTGTAGATTACCTAAAAAATCTCCAATGAAAACACAAATGTTCTTAACCCTGTTAATAAGCATTTAAACAGGAACTTTATGAGCTAACCCGTTAATAGTCTACCACAAAACTGTTTTAGTGATGATCCTTAAACCACAAGTTGTCAGAGGTAAAGATATTCTGAATTCAGTCGCCTGTATTAATTCAGGGGATTTGTATTCAGAAAAATATCAGCTGGGATACTGAGGTGTCACCTAATCATAGTAGAATATGAAGGAGTTCACATTGGGGTTCATTCACTAAATGGAGGGTTACAGATTCAGTTCCCTAAATTCACTATTGATTATGAAGGGTTGTTAGAAAAATGCTTATGTAATCATAAATATTATTGCTGACAAAGACAGTAGAAAATGTCTAGTCTATGATATATCACGAGTTGCGCCAACATATCTGCTAAGAGGCGTAACCTGCTTAAAAAGTAACCAATCAGAATGATGCATGCTATTAGAAGTAGATAAGAAATATAAGAAGTTATATAAACCGTGTAATCCAAATATGTAATTAGACAACGCTTCGACTTTTGTGTGTTGTGTGCCTTGTCTCGATTATGCGCATAATCTAAATAAAGGAAATAACTTTTTCTGAGGAGAATTCGACCATTAATTCAACCAACAAGGATCATCCCTAGTAAATCAAGAAGGGCTGAGTCAGCAATGTATAATTCATAATTCAATGGTTGAGGAGAATTTTAAGACATCTCACGGATTTAACTATATATTATACTATATTATACTGGGCCACACAAGCTCTCCCTGCAACAGAAGCTGTCTGGGATTGGGTCTTCATACTGTATTGTGAAGTCAATGAGTTGAAACACAACAACTCTTTAGAGAATATAACCTTGAAATCCATGGTCTGGTTAACTGAGAGTTCGGAGATGAAATTATTATTTACTGATTTATATAGCACCATCACATTCTGCAGCGGTGTACAATGAGTAAACAGGACAAGTATTACATCACATAACAATTTGTGACTTTTAAATTATTACAACAAATTATTACAATACATCATTTGGAGGTGTTTTTTTTGTTCTTTTTATTTGTTTTCAGACTTCACTTACATTTTCTTTTTTTATTAAAGGATTGTTCCCACCACCTCCAAGTAACGAGGACATCTATGATGGTGTTGATGAGGGCAATGACAGGTATACATATTCCTATATTTTATTATTCATAATATCAAGGACAAAATGTCAAGAGTTCCGTGCATATCCATTAACAACATTTAATGAAGCCAATCGCCCAAAAAAACAAAAAAAACCTGCTTTCAGGGCAGTAAGGAAACCTACTTTGAAGCAGTCAAAATACATAATGGGATATCCTAAATGATATATTTCATGGTTCCCCGGCCCCAGAACACTATGAATCATATATCCATACTGATTTTATTACTTTTAATTCATAATTGTACGAAATTAATAAATAATACATCTGTTCTTGTTAAAAAAAAATGGTTACAGGTATCTTACCAAAAAAGAAAAAATAACGATGTAAAAGAAAATTTGAATTAATATTTTTTAATTTACCTTTTTAGAGTGGTAAACCCCATTGGGAATGATGGGGTTCAATAAGATAATCTAAAGGGGAGGTCCTAGCCTAAATTAGGAAAAAAATATATTGTAAAGAAGCTTATTTGGATTCTTTCTGCCTTGAAAAAACAGATATTTAAGCGAATGTCACTATAAAAGAGTACTACGCATTACCGTATATCTATAATATACTAGCTTAGATTCCCTTCCTAAAAAGTACATGCACAGATCTTTCTTTCTTTTCATACCTTTCCTTACTTCCCCCTGGTCTCAAATACCACTTCTCTATCCCACCCCCATCATGGTCTCACACAAATCCTGTCTTTCTTCCAGACTCTCTTCCCCTCTCCAGTCTCACAGAAATATTATTATTATTATTATTATTATTATTATTCTATGTTTTATGATCCCGAGCTGGCTAAAATGCCTCCTCACCTTTAGTAGTGTTGCTGGGTTCCATAATTACTTCTGGTATGATGACTGATCCAGCTTTGCTCGTTTGCGGCTTAACAGTCCACTCGGAGGTCTGACTCAATTCATATATTATACCAGGCATGGCTTACTAGCCTCCAGCTTTAATAAATAAACTCAGAGAGAGAGATGACTGCACACATTAAAAGTAAGAATAAGATATGGGGGGAAAAAGAGTGACACAGGCATATCGCCACAAAAATACCTAGACAGAGCTCAAGTCATTAACAGGTGGTGAAAGGTAACTGCGCATCAGGATTCCAGTGGTCAGTGAGAGTTTTAGAGCCTGAAACAGCTGTTAGAACATACCTTGCCAACTCACTGGCACTCAAAATAACACAGGAGATATTTACAAGGATATATACGGCTCTCTAAGGTTCTATAAAATATATATTTTAAATTTCCCCTTTAGAATATTTCTTGACTTTGCTGTAGAATCCTGAGATATGTTTCTAAAATCAATGATACTTTCTACATACTACAAAGCTCTGTACCACAGGACGAAGAGAAAACAAACGGACGGACGTGGGGGATTTTTAAGTTGCTGAAGGGGGCTAATCCAAAAAAGAAAAATGTGTTTGCAAAATCAGAAAAAGAAGATATGGAAGATAATGAATTTGTCTTGTAAGATCCCAAAACGTTGGAAATTTGCACCTATGCTAACAGCAGCCATATAATACAATTAAACAATCACTATGCAAAGCTCTCTCCACGATCAACACGCTTGATTTGCTTCTATTAACCCAATGGATGAAAGTTTCACTCAAAATTAAGTAGCGCTTTAAATACTTTATTCTTATATATACATTAATTAAAGAGCAGAATGGTTTTAAATGGATAGTGTGCTTGATTACCAGTTCTCATATTAAATTGAATTTAAATTAATGGGACAGTGTCCCGCAACCAGCAATCTCACCATACATTAATGGATATCAGAGCCGGACTGGCGATAAGGAGGTGGCTCTGGCACTTTAAGGCCAGCAGCCGCCTTATGACAAGCGTGGCTGATGGCTGGATACCAGAGGCCATACATTTTGTTTTTATGGCCACGTAGCATATCAAGCCAGAGCGGGAGATGGCCAGTCCGGGCCTGATGCATGTTAAGTACACTTGCCGTTTGCAATGAGCACGCATGATAGCTACCACACGCAAAAGGGGACAGGTAAGTGCCTGAGACCTTCCAAGCCCTTGAATGCCTTAGGGTTGTGCAGCATAATGCAGTCTCTTACTTGATAATGATTTTGACAATTCCATCTGCTGAGAAATTTTAACATGATGATATAATGATTAATGAAGCCAATTGTTGTAATTAAAATATCTAAAATATTTTCATTTTTCATCCCCAACAGACTATCGCCATTTGCACAAGGTAGGTAAAAATATAAGGGGAGTAAATATGTATGAGATTCTCAGGGGTTTAATCATAGATAATCCCGAGAACTGCTTTTCAGTTTTCACATTAATAGAACATAAACTTGCCTTTGACAGATTACTAAAAAGCTGTACATTTATAAAAAGCTATAAGATCAAAAATAAACTATCAGGACCCCACGACCCTCTGGTTGCAGCTATGCCTGGTGGCATTTATAGTAGAATGCTTTTCTTTTCTGCTGCTTTAGGGTCTTATGTTTAAAGGGGTCTCAATAAGGTTACCTAGCAAATGCACTAGATTTGCCCTCTGGTTCGTAACAGTAAATAAATGGTACCCAAGATAACAATTCTTTATTGGTTTACCCTCACGGAGGGTTAATGTAACAGAGGAGAGGAAAAAATATGAATAGATAGGGACACAGAAGAGAGGCAAGCTTGAAGCATTGAATATTGCGAGATTTCACCCAGTACAACATTAAAATATCCCCGTCTTTCTCTTACAGAAGGTGATGTTTATGATGATGTGGAGTCGAGTGACTTTCCTCCTCCTCCATTGGAATCCAGGTAAAAAATGTATTTGTAAAAATTATTTCGCTGAATATATAAAGTTCTGATAACGAGGTTCTGTGTTATAATTTTAACAGTAAACATAAAAAACAATTATTTTACTCAACCTTTGTTTGAATAAAACATCCGTATAACATCGGGGGAGTAGCTCCCCTAGTCAGACATTAAGTACCTTTTACATGATTTTTACCCTGGTGTTGTTCCTATCCCTTGGGTGCCTCATACCCCAATACAATGACATTTTTCATGGCTGATCACCCAATTTTGGGCAGTTACCAATGTCCTCAAGTTCTACCAGGGTTGCAGGGAAATAAGATGATCGCTTAAAGCAATTATCAACCTGGACTGTCTTAAAATCAGTACTGCCCATGCCTATAACTCAGGGTAGTGCAGTCCCTTTACGGAGTACCTTGCTGAGTATCTCATGATAACGTATTTCCATTACATTGTGCCATTATGTTTTCACTTATACATTAATTAAAGGGATGGATATATATATATATATATATATATACACACAGTATGTGCACATTAATTCAAATACACAAATACAGATTATGCCACTAAAAGGTATCAAAAGCAAATATATATAATAATATATAAAATTTTGCATGTCTTATTATGTATTGGCATATCTCTGCCTGAATATGTCTAAATTTGCAAACTAATTTGAACTATTGCTATAATAGCTGTTTTGCTTGCTGAATAACGTAAGCATATTTTTGTACTGCTTTACACACCGTGTCACTTCATTCTAATTGAGCGTAACTGTTTAAGGCTAAAGAAACTGCACGGCCCCCTCCTCGCTTCCATTGTATTTGCAAAATAGAAATTTCCCATTAGGGTTTTTCTAACTGAATTTGAAATGTAAATGCTGCATGGTGTTCGTTTAGCTTACTGGTGAATACCAGGTCTTCAACTCTTGGAAAATCCACTGAAAAAGATTACAAAACGCTGAAAAAAATTGAAAAAGAAGAGAAGGAATTCAGGAAAAAGTTTAAGGTACGATTTGCACAACACACAATAGGACTGTACTTGTGTGTGTGTGAGCATGGAACTGTACTTGTGTGTGTATTGTGTGTGTGCATGAGCATGCATGTGTACTGGTGTGTGTGTTTATGGATGTGAGAATGGATGTGTGTGACCATGGGACTGTACTTGTGTGTGTGTGAGCATGGGCTGTACTTGTGTGTGTATTGTATGTGTGCGTGAGCATGCATGTGTACTTGTGTGTGTGAGCATGGAAGTGTAAGTGGGGTGAGGTGGAGTGTGTGTTAGTGAGTATGACTAAGTGTGTAATTTGTGTAGGTGTGTTTACATTTGTTGTATGTTGGAAGGGGGTGCAAAGGTTAAAGAAGGCACAGACAAGTTGTTTGTGGGCAATGATGGCACAGACTAGCTTTTGAAGTTTTCGCACCAGGGCCCCATGGTTTCTAGTAGTTATGCCCCTGGTTAATAAGCTATGTGATCGGGGTGCCAATATTTTATAGTGGGCTTTAAATGACAAGTCACTTACAACGTAAGAGGCAACCCTATTTCCAGGAACACTAGTAGAGTCTGTATCTTATCATTCATGTCATATATTAATTTAGATTGCTTTTTCAGTACACTGGTGAAATAAGAACCCTCTCCACCATCCAAGTGGTGCACAACTTAACAACCAAAAAATGGGGCTCGAAAGATTTACCTCTGAAGCCTGCAGAATCCCTTGATGTCATTCAGCACACAAACGATACTACCCTTCTGTGCAGGAACAGTGAAGGAAAATGTAAGTGAAGTGTGGAATTTTACAAATCCCTAGTAATCAATGTGTTAACAAAGAAGAAATATTAAGGGTTCAGAGTTTACAATTACAGTATTTAAAAAGGGGAACTCCGACCACCCTACCAAAAAGTTTTTAAAATAAAGCATTATGTATGTAATAAATACTTTGTTTTATTTGAATTAATTTTAAGCCATTGACTTTACTTATGTTAATTGGAATAATCACCTACCCTTCTGCTGGCAGTCGTTTGCATCTCCATGTGTCACTAGGAGGCTCCCTAATACTGGGATCTGCGCAGCGATGATGTCATATGCAGCATAGAACGTGATGCCATTGCATAAGTATGGAGGCTGCATATTACCAAAAAGGCTGCAAGCTGTGGCCTTATTTTTGTCAATACACAGCATCACACTAATGGCGTCTGATATAAAATAGCATCCAACGTCCTATGGGGACTGTGTATCCCCGGAACGGCTGGAAATTGTGGTCTTATTTTCGACAATACACAACCTCATGTGAGGGCTCCTGACATCATTGGATGATGTCACTGATTCGCTGGTCTGCCTGGGAGAGATGATGCTGGGTAGCTGTGAAGACTGAAGGAACACAGAGGGAATGAGGAAGCAAGGACACCCATGGAAAACATCAGTTACATTTTCCAACACACTGCTTTACCCAGCATTCGTCACCCAAGCACACAAGACAGGTACTCTACGGACTACACAGCTAAACTACCACCCAAAAAATAGTGGGAGTCCCCCTTTAAGTACCTTGGAATTACCCCAGATGCTGTCCAGTGTTACCTTCTTCCAAATGCTTGGATCTTGACTGTGTATGTTTTATTATGATGTGGTCATTTAAAAAAAAAACATGATTCTATAAGAATTAGTCTTACCTAATGCCGCTAAATTGTCCTCTTTTTGTTCTAGATGGTTATGTTTTAAGAAGTAACGTGGTTGATGAGTAAGTTATTGATTGTTTTTTTCAATATTAAGTGGAAGTCAACATTTTATTTTACTTGAAAAAAATATTTCTTATGCATTCTTTTTCTTATGCACTTTTATTTAAAAACTTTATTAGAGTTATCATTCCTAAAACTATTCTTTTTTTAATGTAGTAACCTTTCCCAGAAATAATTATTTTATCAGTATACAGCACTGCTACAGAGTGCAATTAATATTTTATCTTTAAAAATGAAAGAACCAATTTCTTTTCTTTTAAGCTCTCTCTAATTTGCTTTACACTTGTTTTTCTTACCCTTTTGTAAGTCATTTTTCTATATATTCCATGCCTCCCAACTGTCCCTCTTTGTGCGGGACAGTCCCTATTTTGCCACTCAATCCCACTGTCCTGCCGAGCTCTATCTCTGTGCAGCTTTCAGTTCCGATCTCATTCTCTGGTGTCAGGGACAAAGCAGAATGCATGCTGCGCATGGGCAGAATTGTGAGCGTGTACAATAGCGCTGCCAGTTTGAGTGACACAGTAGTTGGGCGGTATGATATTCTGCACATACATTCTAAACATATATTTTTCTACTCCCGATTTTCTTTTATTTTAGGCCATGCGGTATATTATCAAATACATTATATGGCCAAAAGTATGTGGACACATTTCCTAATTATTGAGCTTAGGTGTTTCAGGGACACACATTGCTAACTGACTTTAAAAATGGCACTTTTGCCACAAGTTTGTGACATTTCTGCCCTGCCAGGTCTACCCTGGTCCACTGTTAGTGCTATTATTATGCAGTTACAGCCCCCGACTGGCCATCTGGTACAGTGCCCAATGAATCACCTTCCACTATCTGGAAGTCTGATGGGTGAATTTGGGTTTGGTGGATGGCAGGAGATAATAAGATAATGGTCTATGGCAGTTTTTCAGGGTTTGGGTCTCTTATTTCCAGTGGAGGGTAATTTTAATGCTACAGTAAAGGCATTTTAGATAATTGTATGCTTTCAATTCTGATACCAGTTTGGGGAAGGACCTTTTATATTCCAGCATGACTGTGCCCCAGTGCACAAAGCAGAGCCCATAAAGACATAGTTTGATAAGTGTGATGTGGAGGAACGCTGATTATGAGCCAGGCCTTCTCATCCAACATCGGTGCCTGACCTCACAAATGCTCTACTGGATGAAGGGGTAAAAAGGCCCCAAAATCTTGTGGAAAGCCTTGCCTGAAGATTGGAGGCTGTTGTAGCCACAACTACACATTAATGCCCAAGGTTTTGTAATGGGAAGTCCAACAAGCTCATATTGGTGCGGTGGTCCACATAGTCTTGATCATATAGTATATATTGGATTAGTCTTATATTTTTAGCATCACAGGGTTTATTTTATAATAAGTGTATGGTGTAGTTCTGTATGTCTAACAATATGTATTAAATATTTTGTGTTAACAGTGATGGAGAAATATATGATGACATTGGTGAAGGTACGTATCCCCTCCTAGGACTACTTTTCTGATCACTTACATATCGTATATTTTTAACACATATTGTAGTCCATTTTGTGTGGCAACATGCTATATTAGACACTTGATTTAGTAGTAGAGGTAGCAGTTGGAGGACATTAGTTTCCTACCCCTGTCCAATACTTGACCTCTGAATAACGCAATCTGCCTGGTCCTGTGAATGTATATCACACCTCAGAGCTCACACGCTATTGAATAGCTACTTCTACATAGATTTATTTAGCATTTTAACAGATCCAAGCTTTTAACCATTGTTGGGCCAGAGTTTTTGGATAGCAGCAGCACACCTAATGTATGGTCTCCTGACATCTACACCAGAGGCCTTTCTTGGACACAGGATATTATGGTTTAACAAAATATGTACTACATATCCAAAATATTTACTTTTTAGCAGCAAATGTAGTTATAGAGAACAAGGCACTTTATTTGGCATTTTTCTTGTTTCCTCGCAGAATGCATCTACGACAATGACTAAACAGACGCAAATTATATGGAAGAATTTATGGAGAACTTCATTCTATGTGTCGTTTGCATCCCAGATACAACGTAACACAACCTCAGTATCAACGTAACGATATCAGCGTAACTGATACATTCTTGGAGAGCATGTATAATCGTATTAATAAAAAAAACATTGATGGTTTTATATGCCCCTTAGTGTAAGTTACCAAGATATACAACAGACCCCATAAAAACAAACTTATTTAATTTCAATAAATAATCCTGTTTAAAAAATACCTAGAAATTTTAGTTATACTGAACATTTTGAAGTTTTTTTATTATTATTTCTTAACAAAAGAGAAGCACCATTGGGCCCAAATATTTATTGCTAAAGCTTCTTAGTTCTTTCTTTCTAACCATGCCATTTCCCATAAGCTTCAAACCAGCAGGGTCCTCTCCCTTTTCTCACTATTAGCATCGGTGATCCATGCTCAATACATTTATGAAGTCTTTAACGGCAGACACAACATAAAAGAAACAGGAACTTGGTATTTCCTATATATCTGAGTTCTGCTTCTTGCGGTAGTGGGAGAACCTGTCTGGTACACACAGAGGAACCATGAAACTGCAGCTTAGTTTCTTAATATATATCCTATTAAAGTTACCAATCTAATTATGGATAGGGTACCTAACACAACACATGTAAACCATCACTGTCACTATACATAGTGAAATGTAAAATGTAACTATGTATATTACATATGTGAATTTTTGAAACAAGTCCTTTGTTTTACGACTGTTTTTTGTTATCCAAGTAAGGAGCGTGCACAAGATTATGCTCCATTCATTTAACTGTCCCGATACATACATTTAAATAGTAAAATGATGGAAAATACAAGATATATGTTTGCTGAGTTTTAAGGATATTTTTGTTTCTGGGATATATACATAATAAAACTGGGAATGCTTTGGGTTTGGCCCAAATGTTCCCGAACCCAAGGCTTCCCCCTAATTAGCCCTCATTCCACTCATAAAGAAGAGGAACTGGAGCTTCTAGGGGTTATGTACGTCAACGACTATGGACAAGTGTCATGCAAAAAAGTAGAAGAAAATATTGCCTTCGTTGCTATAAAACTGTTTTCTATGTTAAAATACCTACATGCACGTGTGTATGCATATTTTAAGAGTAAAATATAAAGAGGTTTAAATAAAATAATGTCTATGCTTTTTATCACAATCTGGTAGCAAATGGACTGAAGAATGAACAGATGGGAAACGTGTCCATTTGTATACCTTCTATTACTTCTATTCTAGTTTGGGGTTGTATTTGGGCTATTTCAAGATCTATTAGGTTAGTCAGTTACACTTCTGTATATATTTAATTAGTTAAGGCCAATTTAGTACCCATCAAGTTGAATTTATTTCTATAAGCATTTGGTTAGTTGGGACCCCTTCGGCACAAAATACGCTACTCGGGGCTATTTATATATTCATTGGGTTGGTTATGATAATTTTAATACATACTGGAGAGGTTTGATCCACTAAACTACACACCAGATTAGTTATGCAAATTAAGTATGGACCGAGCATAGTACATTTTGGTACTTAGCTGCATATATGGAACTCTCCAAGTTTGGCCTGGAGTCTAAGGGTAAAACACTCCGGTTCTTTGAGTTACCATGCCCTGTCTCTGAGTCATAGGATAGTTATTTAGGAATGCCTACCCCCATTTCCATACAGATTTAAACCCTATAGTGAATAGATGTAAACCCTTATAGGTGTGAACCCCGCCCTTCACTAAGCCACTCCCTGCCTCTCACTAAGCCACTCCCTTGAAGAGGAAGAGCTCAGGATAACCTCATCTGGAAAGTTCCCAGATATGCCTATAAGGTTGGGGTGATAAACAGCCCAAACAAATTCTAGGGAAAATCGTATCCCCCCCCAGTTCTAAACTTTTTTTGTCAGCACCCACTTTTGTGGTGCATGATATTTTGTCCTTGATTGGGAAATGAGTGACACTATACAGTATATCTATCGTGATTCTGTATTTGGTGTAGATTGGGGCCACTGGGTCCCCATGCTCAATTTACATATTGGTGGTGCACAGTGCAGGCCTTACTTTAGTACCATGGGGAAGTATGACTAGAACATTTTAAGTCGCCTTAAGTATCTGTATCTGAGTCAAAGTTTAAACTGTTGCAATGTCCTGATTGTTTCGAAGTTTTGCCATTGACCTGCTCTTTGCACATATGCCCTCTGAGAGGGAAGAATGTTAGAGAGCAGGTGACTATGGCCCGGAGCAGCATTTCTCAAACAGGTTTCTAGTACATGTATAGTAAACTTGTGCATATGGATTCGTACAAACTTTACTTTTAACAAATGTGGTCAATATTGTGTGTTTGCACAAATCTCCAGTAACGAAGAGAGCCCCCAAGTAAGCCAACGAATGGTGAAACCTACAAACGATGACATCACTAGGTGATGTCTCAGTGTGATACACATAATTAATGAGATCATCCATGACACTACTGATGACAGCTTTGTACATCCCTTCTGACATCACTTGGCTGTTAGCAAACCCTTCCCAGAAATACTTCTTAAATCGAGTAACATTTTGCATTATTCAGAATTTTTGCATGGAGCACTTAATTTAATAAAGCATACTGCAGAACTGGTCAGAATAGTATAAAAAAGTTAGCATTTTGTAAGTCCCCCCAAAAAAACAAAGTGAGAAAGCCAAATCTATAAGAAAAGGCAGAAAAAAGCAAAGCAAGATATAAGAGCTACAAAACCTCAAGCAGAAGAGAAAATCACCTAGTTAGTTAAAAAGGGAGATAAACTGTTTTTAGAAATATAAATGAGAAAAGCAAAGTAAAACAAGGAGTAGTTAGATTAAAAACGAAAGAAGGGAGGTATGCAGAAGAGGATAAAAGTCTAGCTGACTGCCCCAATTAATATTTATGTTCAGTTTTACAGATGAAAATAAAGGAAAGGGATCTTGGTTAGGGAAAAAGACTGAGTCATTTGATATCTGTGAGTTTATGGAGGCAGAGGTTTACGGGTCTGCTAAGGTTTTTTTTTGAACACCAAGGCGTGCAAATAATGTTTTGTCTGTAACCTTTAGTGTCATAATTTACCCGAAAACAACCCCCAAAGCGCGTAGATTATGTATCCGGGAACTTTATATCTGTCCTCCATAGAATGAAGTTCTGCATCCAATCTAAGGTGTCACATATGTTACATAGTTACTCCTTCACATTGTGGTTCTTTTCCCATTTGATGAAATCTCATTGGTTGAGGCAGTTTGGAATGAGGAGTGAGGAAGGGAAACATTTAAACATCATGTACATCATGGTTTAAAAAGCTTTGTTGGCATTAACAGTGTTCCCTTTAAGCCACTATTAACTAAGTACAATGAATGCTAGCAGTAAAGCTCCCATAGGTGGCGCTACAACATAAGCCGATCAAAGAGCTTGTATCAGAGGATGAAGAGGAGACACCAGTGCCAACCCAGTGAAGAGATCC
The DNA here is from genome assembly GCA_009364415.1 of Spea multiplicata. Lineage (NCBI taxonomy): Eukaryota > Metazoa > Chordata > Amphibia > Anura > Pelobatidae > Spea > Spea multiplicata. Next base: position 202,373 of record VKOC01000092.1, read on the forward strand.
CAATAACTTTTGGAAGTGATGTGTGATGAATTCTTTACTGCCCACAATAACTGAATGGATTTCTTGGGTAGAATATTTCCACTTGGGGGCGCTAGAAACCTACAGCCACCACTCGATTCCCTGTTACAACTTCACCGCAACTACAATATGCGTTGTGAAGAACCAACAGGGGGCTTCTAATACAAGAAGGACCGGGTTGTCCCTGAATAATACAGAGGGGTTTATTGACTACAGCAGGAGTTGGCAGGAGATTATGCTTTATACAGGGCCATCCACCTTGTGCGTAGACTGCACCTCTCCTATCAACTGTATCCTTAGTGACTACATCTCATGATAAGACCCATTTGGCCCATCTGGTCTCCCCATTATTTCTACTGTAAGAACTCAATCAGTCGTTGGTCTCGTCTTGGATTCAGGAGCCATATGTCTATGCCACGCATGTTTATTCCTTCGCTGTATTAAAGGGACACTCCAGTGTTTTCCAGGGACCACTTTCATAAACAATGCCTATAAAAGTATACTCTCTCAATAGACCCCTGCCAAGTGAAAAGGAATTCTGCTGCACACGGAACAGAAAATAGCGCTGAGGCGAACAAACAACATAATTCTATAATGCATTTCCATAGATGGGGGGTAAGTTAATGTCACCTTGCCAATTTACCTAAGCATTATGCAGCGTCAATTTGGGCTTCTTGCAGTAGAACCTACATGGGTTGGCCCTTCATAATGTATAATAATGAGTAGGAAGCTGAAACACTCCTGCAAACACACGCAAGCCATCAGCCGAGACGCAACACTCCATGATTCTTAGCTTTGCAGCAGCACACGATACAGCTAACGCTATGCACGAGTCACGCACTCCTTAGGAGGTTGGACTGGAAACAGAATTTGACGGCAGATAAGATCCATTCGGATCCAGAGACCCCGAGCTTAATCGGTCCTTAGCCTTGCCTTAGATTTAAGAGACCACTTCTGCTGGGAGGCTGTTCCTTTCGTCTACCACTGCCCTTTCAGTAAAATTCAGCTTCCTAACATTACATCTAAGCCTCCAACCCTCTAGTTTAAGATAACCACCTCTTGTTCTGACGTCTCTCCCCCCTCGTGTGACTTTATCGGAGTTGTGTATCGTGTGCTGGCGTGAAGCCTGCACACTACACCCCATGCATTGCGACAAAAACCGGTCTCTGGCAGAAAGTTAGTGGTGAGACATGTCTCCGCCCCCCAGCCGTGTCATTGGGCGGATTCGCCATATTTGGCGAGGGCAGAGCCGCAGGAAACAACCTTCTGTGGAAATTCGACGTGTCCACAGCCACTGGAGAGAATGCAGTGCTTTCACACGGCGCTTTCCACGCTGCACACACCTCGTCAGGCCGGCCAGCTGCTTTTGCCTTTGGACACGCAATACTATTTTATGCTCAAAATTGCATAACATGATGATGTCATCATTCTACCCAATATGATCCCATGTGGGGCATAAGTGATTGTTTTGGAGGGGGAGGGGCTCCATTTTAAGGTGAAAGGTTCTCTAGGCAATGATATGAAATCAGCCGGTTTCCTGAGGACAATGTAGCAAACCTAAGGCCCATGTCACCTTAAATCCCCTCTAACATACAGACACCCCCCCTTTCACCATTGCGCGTGATGCTGGGACAAACCGTCCAAATCTTTATTTATAATGAACGTTTTACCATTAAGTAGTAACAACTTTAAAAGGCAGAAAAATGATGTCTTCCAATGTCTTTCATAGAAATTTTGTTAATAAAAAGCATGTTTTTTTTTGTACATTTTTCGACGTTGTCTTTTTTTGCTGCACCTCCTGGACCTAGAAGTAGAAAATACTTTTTTGTTACTAAAAGACACCACTCTGAAAGAATACACCGGTCTGTGGAATCACTCTTGACGCCCATCATCTTTCCATACTCCGCTTGTTTTAACTCAAACCCGCACAGACTGCGAACGGGCTGCCCAAAAGCGGGCTGCCCAAAAGCAAGATGGCCGCCGCAGATTCGGGGTTGCGTTTTTCTAACTCTCTCCTCGTTCCTGGATGTAATAAATCCGTTTAGTTCGCCGGTCCTTCACGGATTAGACCTAACTAGATCCCTCCTGCTAGGTTCATGTCACAGAATTCAAAAAGCTCCCAGGCCGCTGTCTCTTCCTATTTCCACCCTCCCTGCCTGTGACTCCAGCCACATCTCGCGGGATCCGCCGAGGTTTCCGGTGTTGTGAATGTCTCCGCACAGTGGAACATGGCGGCCAGCATCCGCGCCCGCTCCATCCGGCACCTCAGGATACGAGGTAAACCGGTTAGCGCAGCTGCCTAAGGATAAAAGGGGTGCCGCGCCCCGACCCGCAGGCTGTCATGGAGCGCGGGGTGCGGGCAGGGAGGGCGGCAGAGGGCTGGAGGTGTCCCTGTGACCTGGACAAGGCAGCCCAACCCCCCTGTATTACAAACAGCGGGGGCCTCGGTGCTTACAGGGATTCCCTGAGACGGGGAGAGGCTGGGGGTACAGCGGGGGAGCGTGGGTGACCCCAGCGGCACCCCGAGGGCAGGGAAGGCCGAGGGGCAGATCTGATCACACAGCAGGCTGATAATGGATGAGTTGTGCCCTTGGCCACAGCCTTTCTCTTCGCTCATTGTGTTTATTCCCAGGCACATCATATGCCATATTTGAATGCACGTTTACGACTAGTAAAGTAGTTAGTAGGTAACCTGTGGCTCACCAACTATTGATGTGCAGCCCCCATCACCCTCAGCCAGCCAGCCAGCCAGCCAGCGTCACGATGTGTTTATTAGCATTCATGCCAGCTGAATTGGCGTATGTTGACAGGCACTTCGGAGATCAGCTGGCTGTATTGTGTGGCCCTCCAGCTCTTGCTGGCCGAGGATAATAGGTGTTTGTGTTTATATCAGGCGTGTGTTGTTGTGGGTATTGTGTAATAATAAATAATACGCTTTTGGTTGCCGTCATTGTGTTTTGATAGTACGCTATGTATTGCCAAATACATAATAACAGAGGAGTGCTGATTGGCTCGTTATTGATTGCAGAAACATTCGATGACGTTATGTTCTTAATCCCTGCGTGTGCGAGGGTTCTGCATGTTGTTAAGGTCGGTGTGGTGTTTAAGTAGTAGTTGTTATATGTAATAGTATGGTGTGTGGAGGCAGCAGCCCGTATCTTCACAGTGAGGAGATTCCGCCTGGAAAACATGTTTTGGTGGAAGTGGACAGCGTGCGATAACAAAGTAGTGCCCCCTAGTGAAGAAGTCACCTGGATCAGTAACTCGCTGTGCAGCTCGGCTCTCGTTATATATTGTATAACACCGCCGGCTTCCGCACTGCATACAGTGGATGGCGAATTAGTAGTTTGGGAGAGAGATGTCATTATTAGCAGAGCGTTGTAGATAAGTGAAACAGCCTCCTGTCAGAAGCGGTAGGGGCTAATACAGCAGGGGGATTTAAACATGCATGGGGTAGGCATCGAGATATCCTGAATCTAAGACGAGACCAACGACCGATTAAGGTTTGAGTCTTTTTATCAGAAAAAATGGGCAGACTAGACGGTCGAATGTATATTTTCTGCTGTCAAATTCTGTTTGGGTTAAAGTAACGGTAAGATACGCACTAGACGTACGCTGTTGGATGCCTCGCTGCCGGGGTTTGTACTGTGCTGTTCTTCTTGTGCTGTTACTGTATTTAATCAAACTATGCAGTAGGAATTACAGATGAGCGCAGCGATGGGTTAATCGGTAATTATTGCTACAACTTTCAGAGTAAATCCATGAAATAAACTACCCTGAGCTTCTTTTTTTCTTTTTGTGGCAATAAGGGTAAATATTGCTGAGGCTTTATGCCTATCCTATGCATGTCCAAATTCCATCGCTGTATTAGCTTCTACCACTTTTGCTTGGAGGCTGATCCATTAATCTACCACCCACGAGATGATCTTGGTTTCAGAGTTCATTGCATGGAAGTTGGGATCTGTGCGTTACGACGGATGGTTTTATCTAATTCGTTTCCTCCGCCTTCTCGTTCCTGCTTTACACGGACTGTGGGTAATAATCAGAGCGATATTCGCCGGATGAAATGCGAGGCCCTGCTCTGTGTTTTTTTTAGTGTTGTCTGCATTATAAACATAGAGCCAAACAAACCTGCAATTATATCGGCTAAACTCACACTCAGAATGTCTTAAATCTCTATCACTCCCGTAATTAGATCTGGAGCCTTGTAACGCCGGTGCCGGTAACAGTACGTCCATTTTTTTACGGTATTTCTTTCTGTAAACACTCGCCACATTGTGTTGCAATATGTATAAAAAATCAAAATAAAATGGCTTTGTTTTTCTGATTGGAAAAGTGACTCATCCTGTAACCCTGTACGTCGATACATTTCTTATCATTATCTTATCAGCCGTACGGAATCTGCCAGCGCTATATAAGTAAATATATGTAACTCCTAGTTACGCTTCTACGTCACACATAAATATAGGATTGATTCGGCCCGTCTAGCCTGGCCGTTGTTCCTGATGTAGATGCTCAGACCCTAATCGGTTTATGACCTTGCCTTAGGTTCAGGGGCTTTATGCGTGTTTAAATTCTGTTACTATATTAACCTCTACCACTTCTGCTGGGAGGCAGATCAATTTATATTCCACCCTCTGTGAATAAAAAAAAATTGCTTTGACTAGACATACTACGTGGGGAGGTCTGTCTAAAAATCTTGTTCAATTCCTGGTTTCACTTCTTTTATTGGTATCTTTTTATACACACTTGTCATTAAACTTCTACATATAATAGAAAAGAAAAAAGTATTTATATTGGGGGAGCATAGTGTATTCACGATTATCCCCCCCATGTAGTTATTTTTCTCCTGTTAAATCTCTGGGTCAGGCAGCCTTCGTCGGGGTGAGGAGAGGGGAGGAAATATAATTAGATGGTTATGTTATATATACTACTTATGTCCTGTTTACCCAGCGCTGCTGAATATGATGGCGCTATATAAGCTAAATAATAACACCTATGTTTTCTGCAGTATTTACCAATATCCACAGTCTGCTAAAATGTTGGCGTCTTCATAAATATTCTGATCCCCGCGGTTACTGACCAGTATGTGTCGCGCTTTGAGAGTTTGAGGGCGGTGGATGTGAGGATTAGCCTTTTAGCAGAAATGGTGAACATTAATGGAATTTCAGCGAGTCTGGGCTGGAAGTAAAGCTAGTGAGAACTTTACAAGACCGATCGCCGTAGCTCCTATATCAAGATCCAATATCTAGCTGTTCTTGTGCCATTTTACTGATCTCCATGGTAGTTCCACTTTCTGGCTTCAAGAAACATTAAGCTGGCTGCCGGATTTCTTTTTTTTTTTTCCACCCATGACCCATGGATTTGCGTGTCTGGGTAATATCCCATGCTAAGGGGGTTGATGGTAAGTCTGGTGGTAGCACTAGACGGGGTGAACCTAGCAGCTGGATGTGAGGAATCTTTTTCTCTTGTACCTGTGTGTTATTTTATAACATATCTGAAGACACAGGAGCTTTTTACCAGCTGACATATTTAAGTTATATGTATTTGTGTTGCAGTTTTGTACATGTATTATTTCTCTGTAATTCGGTGTTTTTTGCCGGGCAGACCTTTGGTACACAAAGCCCTCGTACCTGGTGAGATTAGGAAATGTAGATTTGCTCAGGTAAGTGAGTGGACGTTGCAGTGTTCACTCAGATACTCGCACTATTTTCTACATCTATTTTCCGGAATAAAAGCTTATGTGCTAAGCAGACTTGAGCCACAGCATTCTCTTTCGCTCGTGTCCTGCTGCTGTAAGATGCCTCCTAATGGATTCCCTCTGTTGAAATATCGCATGCGTTTGCAAGATATGCCTCATTTAACATCTTCGCAATGCTTTACACTAAAATAGAAGCAGAAAAGCTTCTCTGGTAGCGCATTCAGCTCCTTTTAAAATCATTGTGACTCGTTCCTGTCCCAGCCACAGATAAGCCAGGTCCGCTCGTGATGATCTAGAACGCCAACCAGTATTTTTATTAATTTCAGATAAATATATTTGAGTTTTTCCACAGTTTTTGGATGAGTACATATTAGCATGTGTTCTAGTTCTGTTATTTTAGACAAACACACTCCTTATCACACTGCCTTGTGTTAAACAATAGAATGGATTCGCCTTGATCACCCAGCCAGACTCTCTGACTACTGGAAGTCTTTGGAGGACCAGACTTCAGTGGCATTGCCATAAAGAAATGGCGGCCTCCAGGTCTACAGCTTATTGGAACAAAATGACATAAAACCAGGCTTTTTTCTTTTCTCCGCGCGATTTCCTGCGGCCTTTTCTGAGGTGAAAGCGGCCGTCACAACCACTGAACCATCTGATCATTACAAGACAGTCGAAGGCGCGTAGAGGAACCTGTAACGAGTGATGTCTTCTCTTTACCTTTCTTCCACTATTAAAAATATTGAAACCATTTTATACAAAGAGGTATTGGGGTGATTCTGTAACCACCCCCTAGGAAATGCCCCCAATGTATAAAAGGTCAGGTGCCTGTCTGGTGCACAATTCTTGAGGGTTTATAGTGCATTTATTTATATAGCGCCAGCAGATTCCGTAACGCTGTTACAATATTTTAAAATCGCACCAATGACAAACTGGTATAAAAGGACAAGAGGGCGCTGCTCTCGGGACGGCTTGGGTGGGTTTGGATGATGTGTACAAGTTGTATGTCGTTCGGATGCCTTGATTACGATGCTGGCTGAGAGTGTTAGGAAGAAAGGTTGTAAACCTGGGTTTATAGAGAGCTTTAGAAAGTTGTGTAGAAGGCAGAGTGTGACGGAACGGGGAAGGGAATTCCAGTGAAGAGGTAGAGGACGGGTGAAATCCAGAATGCCGGAGTAGGAAGAGTTAATGGCAGTAGAAGAGAGATCCAAGTCATGAGAGGAGAAAAAGAGTTGTTGGAGGTCTGTTTGGATAAGGGGGTGCAAAATTAAGGGCTCTGTAGGTCTGGGTCTGACGTTTAAATGTAATTCTAGGGCGTGTGGGGAGCCAATGGAGAGTTTCAGTTCAGCAGCAGATGAGCACCCATGGGGGGGGGGGGATTTTAATCTAGCTGCAGTGGTGAAAGTTGGGAGAGGGGAGAGCAGTTATTAGGGAGTTGCAATAATCCAGATAGGATTTCGCAAGGGAGTGGATTATTATTTTGGTCTGTAGTATAATATTCTTGTGTGAGCCGGAGTAATGTTTCTTGTGTATAGCTCTCTACACTCCTGAGTTTTCTGTCCAGCTTTAGAGTTTGGTATTCCAGGGTTACAATAAGCCGGTAATAAGAATTGTTCACCTAAACATATGCAGGCATGTATGTATAAAATGTTTTATGTTTGCATCGTACACAATGTGTTAAATACCTTAAAGTGGAAATACACTTTTTTTTTTTTTTTTTTTTTACTCTTCCTTTCAACAGAGTTTGCTTTATTGTAACTGTCTCCCTAAGAGTTAACGATGAAGCCGGTTAATTACCTGCTAAAGCTGACTTTCTCTTGCTCACCATTGTGTTCAGACCTAGGAGGCGGCCTTTTAATTCTTGTGTGGGAGGAGTTCTGTTTAGCTCCACCCAGTTTTCACCTTTGTGACCACAACTGTGGCAAAACTTGCCCCTTGCATGGCTGGTCCTGCCAAAAACAATCAATGGGATGTTCACCCCCCACTAAACCATTATCACACTGATTGTTATGATGCTTATAAAATATCACTTCAGTGATAACGTCCATACTTGCCACCATCGCTCATCTGACCTTTCTGGCAGCCTGTAATGTTGGATCTTTTTAAAGATGAGCATTGCACTTTTATAAATAACTGAAATCATTATGGAGTGAGCTTAATGCTTTACCTTTTTATATATTTCCATAATACACATTGAAGCAGTGATCGATATTTCTCCCCCCAAAGTTAACAAAAGATACAAGGCGTTTTTATAACTGGCACTATAAAGTATAGTTACGGGTACCCACGTGTTTGTCTTTAGAAGGTGTCCCTGTAAATGCACGCCAGCGCGTACCGCCTCATAGGGATTCATTAGACGATGTGAAGAAGGGAGACAAATGAAGGGCCTGGTTTGAAGTTTCCAAAAGGTTTAGTTAATAAACCCTTTTCCATTAGTCCTATTTTATTTGCTATGTGCCCGTTTGTGAAGTTCTTCTTTTTCTTTTTCAGGTCGGAATGACAGCGGGGAGGAGAACGTTCCTTTAGATCTCAGCAGAGGTAATTGTCTACCAGCCAGAATGTAGCGCTGTGTAATAAAATACATTTCTGCTTATTCTTTGCTTTGTACACGTGGTTAAAATATTTAATTATTAGTCTAGATACCGTAGTGTCTTGTCAATATTACCGGTTTGGTCTGTCCTAGTCATCCCTGTCTCTGCCGTTGCTGGGATCGCTGGCCCACCTTCTACCTCGTTTTTATTCATTTTTGTAAATTTTGTCAGCCTCTTTAAAATATTGATGTTTCCACTCAGAACGGCTTCCGTGGTGCCGTGAATGGTTGCTATAAATGATCGGTGACAGGAGCGTAATTTTGGTCTGTATCGTTGGCATTGGCACAATATGCCAATTTCACCCAAAGTAGTTTTCACTTCCTCCAGGGCCTGTGTGAAAGATCACCGTTGTGTCCTTAATGTCATTATAAATAACCAAGAAACTTCTGCTCTCAATGTCCGGCGTAAACGGCATTCTGGGTCTGTTTTGCTGATGGTGTTTATTCGGTTTTACTCGATGTTACTAAATGTATAATGCTGTGGACGCATGCAGCGGTGTGTCTAGTGCCACGTTATTTAATGTACAGTTTTGGGGAAAAGCTAAGTGTGTGAGGCGTCTGCAGGGATCCGTTAAATTGGCTGTATTGTTTTACTAGGATGCCTTTTAGTTATTGATGTCTAGCTGCGAGTTATTTATACAGCGCCGTGATCTGGTGCTCTGCAGCGCTGTTGATGCGATTTACACATTTGTGGACCAAATTTGCTCGATGTGGATTCTTTCGTGAATGTGTTTTGTGGCTCATTCAGATCGCTTGTTAAAATCTTGAAACATTACTAATGTTACAAAATTGAACGACTTCCTAATTTCTGCCATATTTAGATCCATTCGTGTATCCCGGCCCTTACATACGGCACGTACAGTGTGCAGCTAAGCAACGGGCTCGCTCCAATCTGTTACTATCGGCCGCTATGCCATTCCTAACCGTCTCATAAAATCTTCATTCATCGATATCTTAAGCTGCTGGGTCTCTAGTTTTAGACGGCAACATCTTGTTCTAATCTCCTGTTCCCCTATTTTGATATTCTTTAACCCGGACATCTATTTTAATGTTTATCACATCCTCATTCTGTAAATCCTTTGGCCTTTCCTGAAAACTTTTCTATTTCTTTAAACCATACAATATTTACTATTATCACTTTGAGTTCTTCTAGGAATACTTTTTATGTCCTTCTGCTTTCCATTACTTTATGGACTATTGACCATTGACCGGTCTCCGTTTTGTTACGATTTCCTCTCGCCATACAGCTCTGCATCATGTTGGAGCCCTCTTTCTAAATTTGCTTAACGAGACAGTGTGTTTGGATAGGAATTAGTCTTGCATGCAGTTCCATGATATTTAAACACACGTTTCCACTTGGACAAAACATTAATTGTGTTCTCTAGTATGCTAAGCAAATAAACGTCAGCATGTCATCGTGTTCCTTTCTCCGAAGCTTTAAAAACAACACAAACCTTAAGACTCTGAGCTTTCATGGCAGCAACCTTTTGACACCTGACGTTATGTCACATGACTAGTGTTCCTATCCAGAATCATGAATGGCATATATTTACCCGGTTAAAAGATCTTTGCAGCTATTAATTACAGACGTTATCGGCAGAGTAAACGGCGCTGTGAAAAACCCCTCTCAGATTTCTTCTATTTTTGCTTATTTGTCACGTTTAAATCGGGCCTAATTTCAAAATAGGACAAAGACAACGTGAGTAAACACGCAATGCAGCTTTTAAAATTTCATTTGGCGGCAAGAACTGCAATCAAACATTTGGGATAACTGGCAATGAGTCAATGCTGTGGAGGAATTCGGCCTCTCTTTTTGACAGTTTTAATTCAACCCCATTTTTCCACAAGAACTACATTTTTAAGGTGCCACCACAGCATCTCAATCGGATTCAAGGACTTTGCATAGGCCGCTCCAGAACCTTCGTTTTGTTTCTTTTGAGCCATTGAGAGGTGGACTTGCTTGTGTGCTTCAGATCATCGTCCTGCTGCGTAGCTTTACAGAATTCATGGTTCTGTTAATTATGGCAAATCGCACAAAGTAGCCCCAGACATCACCCCACCACCGTGTTTGGTATGATGTACTATTGTGGAATGCTGTAAGCTTTTCCAAAAAGTTCCTCTTTTGACTCATCAGTCCACAGAATAGAATCCCTAAAGTCTTTTGGGTCATCAAGATGTTTTTGTGGCTTTGATGCACTCTTGGAGGAATTTTGGGGCTGCTAGCCGGCCACTCCTGGCAAGGATGGCGTTCCAGAGCCCTAGAAATGGCCTTGTAACCCTTTCCAGACTAATAGGAGTCACTGACTTTGGTTCTTATCTGTTCTAGAGTTTCTTTAGATGTGCTTCATTTTGCAAGACGGGTTCTATTTGATGTTTAGATTAAACAGGGCTGGTCGGTAATCGTGTCTAGTGAAATTGAACCCAATTCTCAAATACATTTGGTTAATTGATTTAGTAACTAAGGGGGCCGTTTCTTTTTCACATAGTGTCAGGTAGGGTTGAATCACTTTTTTCCCTTCTACGCATGAAATCATTTATTTAAAAACTGCATAAAATTAGTTTGATCTGAAACATTTGAGTGTGACAAATATGCAAAAATAGAGGAAATTGGAAAGGGGCAAATACTTTTTCGCAGCATTGTGCCTATAAGTCCCCTCTGGCATGATCTCCGTTTCTGAAGTAGAGTGTACCAAATGCACAGCCTTTTACTTATGAACAATGAATCCTATAAAGAACATTTATTCCATTATAAACTATAGAGGACAATTTGGTTGTTTGGCAATATCCTTTATAGCAATAGTGAATTGGTTCTGGTAATACAGTGAACTAGAAGCATAGAAAGTATGACGCCAGATCCATCTGAACCATCTAGTATACTCATTTTTCATGACTTAAGACTTGGGTCTTAATTGTTTTTCAAGATGGCGACTTCACCAGTTTGCCCTGTTAGACTTCACTCTGTGTAGGGAGGAAACCATACAAACTGTACACGCCTGTCGTGTTGGGTTAGCCGGTTGTGTACTGTTGTGGCCAACTGTATTTATAGAATCAACTTTGAAGTTTAAGTATTTATTTTTTTAGGAAAGTATTAAGACAAATTATATGATAATCTCCTTAACAATTAAGAGGAGATAAAAGCTTTACTTCCGAATGCATTGTTGTCGTCCCCTGCCTTCACTGTAGAAGCCAAAATGCACGCTTGGCTTCTCACACGTTCTTAATAGAAGTAAATGTTTATTGGGATCTTTTTTTGAATGGATTTAGTCTATATAGGCTATTCCAACAGCAAAGGCACCTGGACTGATAGAAATGATACCAACCTGCATCATATACTCCTCCTCCTCTGTGTTACAGCAATACAATTAATATTTTATATTTTCATGGGGCGTACTTTGCCTTTTTTGAAATAATGCATGTTTTCACAACTTAGATCTCCAACATCTCAAAATATTGTTGATGGTGATCTGTGTTTTTCTTTTCTTAATCCCATTTTATTATTTTGGTTAATATCCTCATCTTTCCTTCCCACGTGCAGTAAAGCGGAGTAGTTAGTCTCCCGGATATGTTCTTGTGACTCTGTAGTAGTTAATCTATGTGTCCAACTTGTATCTGATTTCTAAGTGAATGGATTGTATTGTGGTTGACGCAACGTTGCTTTTTACCCCGAGCGTCTCCGTTATGAGTCATGATTTTATCGAACGAGGCGAAACGATGTCCCGGTCAGCTGTGGCTTCTTGATTAACCGTGTAACCACATCAACCAGCCACACACAATGTCAATTAGCTGTGCTGCGCGCGGGGGATTAGAGCCTGCTAACTGATGTCCAGAGCTGTCTTGTGACAAGAAGGGAATGCAGTTTGTGTTCCTTAGGATATACATGACAGGGTTCTTAAGTTATTCCAGTCCCCGTGTGACTGCGGCGGCAAACTACTTCCCGTGCGGCGGCAGTAAAAGGATATATTCAAAGGACTCGGATCTCTTGTTTGTTGAGTGGAAAGGACACATTAACTGAGGTCATTTCCACACCCCATTCAGGGCAGTTTTCGGAACAGCTAACAGAATTTGTACTTTCTGCTGTGTATCACAGTTGTGTCCCGTTAACACTGTCCTTGCCATGACGGTATTTATTTAACCCATTTTTAGGTTAAATATGAAAAAGTGACCGTGAAGTTTGAAAAGGGATCGTATCACCGTAGCGCCTTTTATGGACCATTTCCAGAGTTTCATAATGATAGAAACTTTCTGTACCGGTTAAAAATATATTAAATTTAAACCTCTGAATCAAACCTTTACATGTATTTAAATTTCACCCCAGACCTCTGACATCCCGTACAAGATTACCTGTGTGCCGCTCTCTTGCTTCTGCATCTCTCAAAGAATTAAACCGGTATTGGCAGACACCTTTTGCTTTTGCTTGTGCCCCTGTAATTTATTTTATAGTATTTCTGTGGCCCCAAATGTAGATCGTTAATGAAGATGCCGATTATTGCAACTGCAAGTTTGTGTGTATGCAAAAACCATGGGAGATTTTTATATATATATATATAATATTATAGGGATGGTGAGATATATTAAATATAACAGGCATTCTATGTCATCAAACCAAAACCGGGCATTACCGATATGCATGTTTTTTTTCTGTTTTGTTTTTTTAAGAATTAAAACCCAAAGCTGTTTTCTATGTTTTGTGTGTTTTCTCTGTGCTCGGTTGAAATAAGCCATAGTTTTTTCACAATAAATACATATTTGCATTCACAGCTTGAGTGTCTCGCTCATGGTACCGCAGTGTGGTTTACACCGACGATCTACGTTCCCCAGGAATGAGTGACAAAGCAATTCTTAGAAATGTTGGGCAATGCGCTGAACGTTCTTGTCCCTGTAAGAGTCTCCAGCTGTAGCTTTACACCAAAACACCGCTGCTCGGGTTTAAGGTGATGTGAGAGCGAATGCTTGCATTGCTCACTTGTTTGAGGTTTTCATAGAGCGTTTGGGTAAATTGTTTCCCAGCTAAAGCATTTTCCACATCTAAAGTTTAGGAAATAAGTAACTAAAACTCAGCTGCCTTTCAAATTCTTGCCTTGCACTCTGACCATCAAGTCATTGTTCGCAGGACAGGGATGACTTGAGGATCAATTTGTCAGGGAAGTGTGCAGGGTTGATGTTTGCAGGGCTCTTGGTGCTGAGGAATTCCCTACATTAAAGCTCCGTTTGAGCCGACATCTTCTTGCGATTTCGATTTTTTTTGTTCATCTTTTTGGTGCTCCATCAAGTTAGTATATCAACACAATTTCCACTCCTGCCCGTTTGCGTGTAGCTAGCTTGTGTTTGGATGATGTGCCTCTGCTGGGTGTTACCCCATCCTACATTAGCCCAAAGGGATAACTCTTTTGCCTCATTTTGCCTCCACCCAAGCCGTCTTTATTGAACTAACCTCTTCTTTCCAGTCATTCCATTAATGCAGGGCTCGACAAATCCCAAGCGCCAGGTCGCCATGGCAACAGAGAATTTTGTCCTGGCAACTTGGTTTTGTCAGCCTCTTACATCCAGAAAAAATTGTGGATGTAAGAGGCTGAGTTACCACACGGGGGCGCTGCTGCTGCTGTCTGCCCAAGAGTCTGGGCAGACAGCACAGCCACTCAGAGCCCCCGAGCCTGAGATGACTCCCATGGAGTGATCCTGTAGGCTGAAAACGCGGTTGCTGCCAAACCAGCAATTGTGTTTTCAGCTGCCACAGCCAGCTTCAGGGAAGGGGGTTGTGTGTTGATTGGGTCCCCACACTTGTCTGACACAACACCCCCTGCTGCTTGATCGCTCCATGAGAGCGACAGTGCAGCATTAACCCCTTCAATGCCGTGATCGCGGCATTTAGGGGTTAATTCCCATTTTGTACGGGGCTCTGCTGCTGGTGGTCTGCCTGGAACCAGGCAGACCAGCAACAGCAAAAACGAGCCCCCACAAGCCCTTTGATTCCTGTAGGCATGGAAGCCTGCAGCAGTCATCAGAGAGACTCCCCCTGCAATGGCTGGTCTATAGACCAGCAATTGAATCCCAGCTGCCAGAGGCAGCTTCAGGGACAGGGGAGAAGGTTCTTTGGTCTCCCCATGAGTGTGGAGAGCAGCCCCAACACCCCCGTGCTACCTGATCGCTCAATGCATCCCTAGTGAACTCTGCAGGGGATATCCTGTCCTCTGATGAGGCAAAGAGACGCTGCGATCTCTATGCACGTCTGTGAGGACCTGCGTAGAGATCACTGTGTGATCGGTGCAGGGGGATCGAGGGGAAGCCATAGGCATAAAAACTACACAAAAAATGTACACCTTATAGTATGCTACCTGGAGCTGGGAAAGTATGTAAAATCTATATAAATTAGATATTTCTGAAATCAGGACATTTGAATTGATAAACTTGGAGGGGATTTTCCATCACTTTTCGCAAGTTTTTAGTAAATTTCTCATTCTAAATTTTCAGCTTATCATCCAACTATGGTATCGAAAGAAAGCTCTATCTCTCCTTGAAAAAACAATATATAGTTTACATGGGTACACTACTCACAGGAAAAGAGAATAATCGCTGTCTATTTACAACAGGCACTGTTATAAGAAATCAGGGTGTTTGTCTAGTAGTTGGAGCTAACAGAACTAGAACACGCACAAATAGCTAATATGTATAAAAATATATTATGCAAGAGCAATTGTAAAAACACAGCAAGATATAAGTTTTTATGAACTTTATTAACAGCCTAAGTAGATAATCTTAACTAATATTAACTAGCAATAACAAACTAATGTTAATTCTCATTACAACAATGCATCAAAAACAAAAGATCCGTGTACAATGACGGTTGAGGGTTGGCCTGTAGACCGCAAGTGAGTACCTTCCTGGGTCACTGGCAAACAACCGGTGATCGGGTCATTGGAAATTTAGTTTGTCTTTTGTTGTTTTATTCCTCCCCCATTTACAGTCATCTCCGCTTTAGAGTTTGTGGTGTGGGGAGTTTCCTTGGTTGTAATAAGCTCTCCTTGGCATTAAAAACCAGGTTAACAATTGAGACCTTCTTCCTGCTGGGATCTTGGTGGGACTGAGCACTCTGAATTTTAGGAAGATTGCCCTTAGCAGTTTGGGACACCTTCTCTTGGGCATAAGTCTTTTGTGGAGGACACATTGGCTTGGTGAGTGCGCTCAAACATTTATCCACGGTGATGAGCTGCCTCCTCCTTACGGTGTTGTCTTTGTCCTGCAAGCACTGTTTTGTGTCCTTTGATGCACTCCTTTCTTTCACTGACTTGAGTACCTTCTTTTTGGGCATCACCTTATTAGCTGGGCCCTGATGGCCAGGGGCCCCGTCGGAATCCGAGCTATCCGATTCGTCAGTGCTGTCATCCAGATCAGGCAGGTGTAAAAATGATCTGGTTGAACTGCTGTGGCGTCGGCCTTTACTCTGCTTCAAGATCTCCTCCGCTTCCGCCCTTTTCTTTGGATCACAATACTCCAACAATGTGGTGCAGAAATGATGTCCCACAGACTCCAGGTCTTTGGTGCTAAAATGGGTCCCACATCTTTTTCCCAGCGTGGATCCACAGTACGTGGACTCCAGAGTATAGCTATTATTCACCCCCATTCTCCACACAGCCACGCGGCCTGTGCCCTCCTTGCTTTTCTTCACTTTAAACTTGCAGTCTTCATAGGAAAACATTTCTGGACAGTTCTTGGCAAACATGAGTGGGAAAACCCGCTCGCCAAAGTTGTCCACAGCAGACTGACCACTTTTGGCAGAGCAGCCATATATAAAGGTGTTCTGTTTTCCGCTGTGCCCGTGAAGATCACAATACAAGAGGACCTTCCGTTCATCCTTCACACGCTGGATCATGTTGCGGGTAAACCATATTGATGGAGCAGAGTCCTTCAGCTTGCTCTTATATAAGCGGTTTAAGTCCTGACCGGCGAGAGAGCAGCGGTGGTTTCCCACAATCACTCCATCTGGATTCAGCATGGGCACAACCTTAAAGACAAAGGTGTCTCGCAGGCGACAGGCATCTTTATGGGAACTCAGAATAAAATCCAAGAACCCTTTCATTACCCATGAGCTGTTGGTCTCTCCCGGATGAACTCTGGCTGTTACAATAACAGCTTTTTTCTTTCTCCATTCTGTGGCTGTGGTGGTAGGGTTTGTGATGGTCAACTCGTACACCCTGTTACCAGCCAAGGACTGGCAGAGTACCCGGATGTTACAGTACTTGGTCTTTTTTGGGTCTTTGGCGATCCTGGCCAAGTAGTCCTGAAGGTTAGAATAGGTGTACGGGTAGCTGTATGCAAAATAGCAAGTGTCCATGTCATGTGGGAACATGAAGGTCCATGAAACAGAATAGTAGGAACTCTCGTACTGCCTCAAGTTGTTGTTGTAGTACTTGATGTCGTCACCAACTCTGTGCCAGCCAATGCGGCGGGTTTTGGCTTCCGTTTCAGAATACATGAGGGGCCGCATGCCTTGGCTGTAAAGGCTATTGGGCTTCCTGAAGTTGACAATAGTGAAGCGATATGGCACGTTGGCACGTGTGTTTGTCACTCTGAAGTAAAACCACTGAGTGTGACGCTCAGTGTACAGGTCGGTACGGAGAGTTATCTGGTAGTCATATTCACCAGTCTGGACCACCTTCTGGAGATTCCCACTCTCAAAACGTGCTTCAAAAGCCAACGTGTTCCCAAGGTCCCTGCAGCTCTCAGGTATAACATCCTTCAAGGGGCAATTCCCCCCTGCTTTTGAGGCTGTGAAGCAGGGCTCCTTGTCCCCTTTATTTGCAAGATAGACCACCCTGCCTGCCGTGGAACAGACATATGGTGATTCTTTCTTTTGCCCAGTGGGGTGGTACATGGGCTCTGGAATGGATGGACTCCAGTTGATATGTTGAATTTTCTCCTGGAGCACCTCACATTCTTCGGGCCATCTTGGCAGTTGATGAAAGCTGTCAGATGGCACCCCATAGAGATCCCGTCGTCCCTTTAGTCGGGCAGATCGTTTGACAGACTGGTCATCCAACATAGTCTGGGGCATCCTTTTGATAGGGGGCTTGTAAAGGTTTTTTCCTTCAATCGCAAGATGGGTCATCTTGCCTTTTGTGGACTCCACGCTCGGTGGGTCTCTACGTCGCATTTTGGCCTTGTACAGAGGCTCTGGAATAGAGACTTCACTTTGGGACACCTCGCAATGTCCCTCAGATACGCCTCCTTCCCGTTGAGTATCTGCTTCCTTCTCCTCCCTCAGACACTCCTCTTTCTGCTGCCTCTGCTGCTTTCCGCCTGATAGAGGCTGCAGTGATGTCACAATGTAGCTGTCACAATGGGTACAATGTAACCATGGCAACCTAAAGGTTGATGTACACATTCTTGTGTGTGTGTGTGGTGTTTATATCTATTTATTTATATATATATATATAATATATATATATATATATATTATGTGTGTGTGTGTGTGGGGTTAACTGTCTTCTGCCAACTGCCAAGCATTTATCTAGATGGATTCTACAGGCCCTCCCATTCATTTGGAAACTGGACCACATGAAAAGGTTTTAAATAGAAAATACAATCTGATCAATAAATGGATATTTATGCTCTCGGGTTAACATCCCTTTGCTGCCACTTTAAATCTGCAACTTTGCAGGCCCCAGTCCCTGTTTTTAATGCATTATGCAGGCGTATGCACAGCAATAAAATGGCTTTTTTAAGGCTAAAAATACTATTCTCGAGTGTAGTTAAAAATGAATCGTTTGTAATGTAACCGCTTTTTTGTTTGTTACAGAACCTAGCGATAACTTGAGAGAAATACTACAAAATGTGGCTAAACTTCATGGAGTCTCCAACATGCGAAAGCTGGGCCATCTGAACAATTTTATTAAGGTAAATATCTTGTTTTCCTTAATGTTCTTGTGTAATTTCTATGAATTGTGCTTTAATCTGTTTATCCCACTGAATTGTAAAGATGGGTTATCTAGTAGAAACCAGCTGAAGTAAAAATGTGTACTTTATGGGATATATATATATATATATCCCATAATGTATTGGTGTGAAAGCTTTCAAGCTATCAGAATCGGAGGATATATGAAATTTCCTGTAGCCGGTAAATATATACATCTTGAAAACGTATTCAGACCCCTCACCGGTATTATACCAAGCAGCTCCGTCCTACTGAAATGTATTTGATTGGAAAGAGATTAATGTTCATGTTAAATAATCGTCTGTAAACCAGTTTTTTCTATTTTTAAATGGTTTGTTTTTCCTTTTTTTGGGGGGGGGGGTGGTGTTAGGAAATATAATTTTCAGGGTTATGTATTAACTATATTACAGTAAATGCATTTGAACCAGGTAATGATATTGTTAGGGCTGCAACAACTAATAGATAAAATCGATAATAATCGATAATGAAATTAGTTGGTAACGAATTTCGTTATCGATAAGTTGAATCGGTTTTTATCGATTATAAAATGAGGTTTTTTTCAGAGCAAATGCTCTGAAAAACACCCTTCGTTTTTTAAAATCCGTTTGTGATCGCAGCAGCTCCTACTCACAGTTTCCTACCTGCAGTCACTGCCGATTGCCCCCCCCCCCAGTACCTTCCTGCAGTCACTGCTGGAGAAAGAAAGGGGCAGGACGAAACGGCCAATTGGCTCCGCCCATTTCCTTAGCCCTTAGCATTGCCATGGCTGTGACACTCATCTAACTGTATAAAATGTATATTTGGGCTGCTGAAAGTTAGGGGAAGTGGGGGTTAATTTAGGGGCAGTTATAGTTAATGGGGTGTTTAGGGTTAACTTAGGGGCTGTTATAGCTAATGGGTGTTTTAGGGTTAATTTAAGGGCAGTTAATAGTTAAATGGTGTTTTAGGGTTTAACTTAGGGGCAGTTTAGTTTATAGTTAATGGGTGTTTAGGGTTAATTTTAGCTTAGGGGCAGTTATAGTTAATGGGTTAGTTTAGGGGCAGTTGTGGTTGATGGGGTCTCCAACCATGCAAGGTCAATGGAGCCCAGCTCACTAATCACAGTAAAAAAAAAAAAAAAAGTTCAAAAATGAAAAACCAAAAAAAATTAAACCCCCACTGTCACCAAAAAAAAATGTAATAAGCAAGTCCTACAATACTTTATATTCACAATAATTCCTGCATGGAAAGAGTTAAAAAATTGGCGTTACAAATGCCCATATGGGGTCTAGTACCAAAAATATGATTTGATGGAGTAAATTGAATTGGCCATGTTCAAAGGTGTCCCAAATATGGGACATGGGGCAGATGTCTAAATGGCAAAAAAAATACACACCTCACATACCTCCCAAATAACCCAACAAACCCATGCATGGGGGGGAGCCCCACGCTCAGGAGATGTTACTGAACACATATTGGGGTGTTTGGCAGTGACATATACCAGGAGCGATACATTTATACCTGAAGTACAACATGTGTGGGGGGAAAAAATACAAAGAAAATTTACTACCATAAAGTTTCACAAAGGCTGGTGGTAAAATCAGTGCATGGAAAGGGTTAAAATACCAGCATTTCAAATACCTTGGGTTGTCTAGTTTTTAAAAATATATGATTTAATGCATTAATTGCATTGGCCGGCTTCAGAGATACCCAAAACAGCACATGGAGGGCAGAATTACCAGACTTGGAAAAAATGGTTTTGAAATAACAAAACGTGCAGAAAAAAGCAAAAAAACATAAAAACATTGGGTATTTCTAAACTCAGGACAAATAGAATGTTTTTAGCAGTTTTTTTCATTAGTTTTTGCAGATGAGTAAAAGTTTATTGTTTAAAAAGTGAGAAAAAGTAATTTTTTAACAAAAATTACCATATTTTATATGGTAATGGTATCTAAAGAAAGCCCTGTTTCTCCTGAAAAAAACCAATATATAATATGTGTGGGAGCATGAAATGAGAGAGAAGAAAATCGCAGCTAAACAGCAACACTGAAAAATGTTAAGAGCCAATTTCCCGCAATATACTACGAGTAATAACACCTATTGTCCTTAAGGGGTTAAATAAATGAAAAATGTACATTTTTATTCGATTAATCGAAAAAATAATCGGCCAACTAATCGATTATGAAAATAATCGTTAGCTGCAGCCCTAGATATTATTTCAGTTTTCACATGCATTGTTTCACCTTCTCACTTGGTGAAAGGTCCCATGGTGAGAAAAACATTTTCCCGCCTCTTGTCCTTAAGGGGTTAAATACAGTCCATGCTGCCGTTTCTCCTTGTAGAGGCTCGTGCCCCTTTAAGTGCCAGTTGAGGGCTGAGTGCTCAGCGACTGGTTTGCAGTAAGGGGCATGTTATGTAATTGTGACGCTTGGAATTAAAGGAATAAGTGTCTGACATGGATGACCTTATTCTGAGTCCATAGTCTGTTCACATCTCGTAGGTCACGGTTTGATCACCGCTTTGTTGGATATTCTTCTTGGCTGTACGTGGCGTTTGCTGGTTTTCTGTTTCAAAGAAATGTCGCATCTCTGCTTATCTCTTCTTTCCTTTGGTTTCATTCGATGTTTTGTTTGTGGTCCTGTAGAAAGATATCTGCTTATTCTGAAAATGAGCTTAGTCATTTAAAGCTTTCAGTATAAGCCAGCTCTGCCAGCGAGAAAACTTTAAAAGTTGATGTGGTTTATAAGCTATCTTTGCAACTGTGTATTTCTGTAAGCTGTTACTTTGTACGCATCCTAGTGGTAAGTAACGGTCCTGGAGGTTGTCAACCTACCTTTTATATTAATACTGTCATGACACCATTGTGGCATCTGTAGATCAAGGGTGTCTGCAAAGTAATTTGTTACCTTCCCTGACCTGGTTCAATTCGGTGATTGTGGGGCTGCCAGGGATTAATAATTAGTTGCTTTTACTCATGAACTACAAGCGTTATCTTTATCCCAGGCTTCAGCCTCGTCCGGTGCTACATCTTGCAAGACATAACATTTACTACCCATGAACTAGAGTCTGTAATTACTGCGTGCACAGCGGGTTTTATTGTATCCAAGGTTAACAAGCTGCTGGATGTCTATATGTGACCTTACACATCTACTTCTGGAACCTGATCGCCCCGGAGTGATGAAGTGTAGACACCTAGAGATTCCTCCTGGATGGTTGACAGCCTTTCAAGCGCTTTTATATCTCAAATCCGTTCTATCTAGCTCTGTGTATGTGGTGTAACACTGTTCATGGTACTTCTGGACATCAGAAATAAAAGAAAAAAAGAAAAGCGGCATTTCATCAGCTACGATATATAATAAACTGATAATAAATAATAAAGCGCACTATTACAGTATTTTCAGTTTTATTGTGGTTTAATATATTTGTTGTTAGTCTAGTCTGTGATTGCAGTGAGGAGAAGGAGAGTGTCTAAAGCTTAAAGCAAAGATTAAAATGTTAATTTATAAGAAGCATAAATGATTAATTTATATTAGCAATATCGTATCTTAACAGACTGATCTGTCTTGGCCACCGGTAAATTAATGTAAATGTTGTTTTGTCTAAAACAGACGGTATATCCATATATCCTGATGGCGAAAGTCATTTGCCCGTCTTATTTGTGTTGTAGATTTGGTTTAAGATTTCCAGCTTTCCTTTTAAAGATGCTGTTGTCCGGGCACTATGACCTGGAAAAACATGTGCTTGGTGTATAACGGCTCTATGGCCTTGTATGAAATACATCTCTGTATTTTGCTCATTACGAGGGCTCCGGCTGGAAGAAGTGAAACCGGTTTCCACCTAAGTGGGTGAACAACAAGTGATAGATGCTGCGGAATAGTCGGAATGCCGATGAGTTCAGTCGTTTTTCATACCAAAGGCTTAGTCATTTCTGAAGAGATTGTAGAATTCCAGGCTGCTGAGCGTGTTCTGTGCAGCTGCCGTCCCATCCCTTGGCATACGTCCCACCCGGGGCCCTTTCATTTAATGCTATATTTAGTATATATTAGCACATTCTCACCTCTCTCTAAAAGCACATCAATTATTCTGTATCCTTAGCCTCGTACTTCTGAGTTGTGTGAAGACACTTGGCAATGCGAATGTAAAAATCTTCTCAAAGCATTGCTTGCTAAAGTGCCCTATTACCCAGACACTGTATATTAATAAATAGGGCCTGAAACACATGGGCCAAGGTTTTTATTTCAGCATCTTTTTTTCTGCAACAAGTATAAAAAACGTACTAATTGCTTCTCCGATGGCATAATATGAACGCCAGTAAAGTTATAGATGATCTTTTATGGCAGACCGTACAGAGTGCTATGAACTAAAACACAGCATGACAACAATGTTACAGCCTCAGAAGAGATCTGCAATGTATCATTTCTACAATGTAACACCATTCATACTGTTTCCTGTCCTCGGTGGTACGCCACAAGTACCCTTTTAATTCATGTTCTCATGTAGCTGTTTACACCAATTTACAGGAAAGAGGGATATGTTCAAGGTTCTTACATGAAAGACCACAATTAATTATTTAAACTTTTTCTTTCACAATTTAGTTTATTTAAAAAGTTACTTGAATTCTTGACTGAATACATTGCGTTGGCATTTGCCATTAGTTGAGTATGTTCTTCGTTGTAGGCTCATTTGAGCGTGGACCTCCGTTTTTCTTAAATTTATGTTCTGTGTTTACTTGTTCTACAGCGCTGCCTCTTTCATACGATTCACAAGGCTTTTCACGTGGTCTCATGGTGAACATTATTAGATGGTCTGCGTTTGGTTAGAGAAGGTGTACAGAGTAAGGTTTTGGTGCTTAAGCAGCACGAAAGCCTAAAATAAATATCTCCAGGGTAGCAAAAAATAGTAATTTGGTACTTGGCTGGGCACGATGGCATACTAAACCTCAGGCATGGGTATACCACTTAATATGTCTGTCTGTAAATACCCCCTCCGATAAGCATGTAATTTACAGACGCATGGTTGAACTGAAGATGGGAGCTTGCAATGGATCAAGCCCACAGTGCTAGCTCAATAATACACTTACGTGTAGATTGTAAGCTTGTGAAGAGGGCCCTATTCACCTGATGTTCGTCTTAGTCTTAATTCTAGTTTTCCCAGACCCTGTCAGTGTAAGAAGTGCTGCGGAAATTGTTGGTCGTTAATTGTAACTTCTGACGTACACCAAGCAGCTTCACTGCCTTTTCGCACCGTGTAATTGTCTCACCGGCCGGTGCTTGCGTAGAAGACCGTCTCGTTGTAGGAGACCCAGGCCCTGCAGCTGTAGTATTTAATAGCTGAGCTTCGTATTTACTCATCCTTGAACGTAGTCAATAAGTAGCTACCGCAGACTTAACCCCAGCGCTTTGATCTTTGGTCTAGAATATATCCATATGTTCCAGAAATACACTTTACTGATATCTCGGAGTTACTTATTGTCTTTGTGTTTTATGGATGACTACAATAAAAACATTTACGTTGGGGGTAGTGGTAGCGATTTTTAACCCCTTGATGACAATTGCCGGTCCTGGCATGACACGTAAAAGCATGTGCTTTACGACAATTGACGTGCCAGGACCGGCACGTCTTTAAACGGGTGCAGAAAGCGATCTACTATCGCTTTCTGCACCCAAAAAGCGTTGCTGAATGCCTCGACCTCGAGGCATTCAGCAACGCCGCGATCGGCACGAAGGGGCCATCTCTGGCCCCTCCACGGGGCGTCAACATCCGCCATACTTTGTATGGCGGCGGACGCCCGTTTTAAAAGCGTTTAGGAGGCGATCAACGATCGCCTCCTAAACTTAAATGGTGTCGCTAGAATGCCTCCATCAGGAGGCATCCAGCGACACCAAACACTAACCTTTTGATGGGCTGTGACCGCTCCGGAGAGCGGTCACAGCCGCAGCTGCCGTTGATCTTCGCCATCAAGTAAGATGGCCGCCGCTCATAACAGGAACCAACAAGTAAAATTTAACAAAAGTTCGCTAGATGGTCTCCAGACCATCTAGAGAACTCTGGCTCCACTTGCAGGTTGAATACAGGTACTGCATTCACCATGCAAGTCAATGGAGCCCAGCTTTCTAATCACAGTGTGATTAGTAAAAATAAATTAAAAAATAAAATAAAATTAATAATAATTAGAAAAAAATAGTAAAAAAAACAGTAAAATGTAAAAATCATTTCCCACTGATGTCACTATCAGGGGAACCTCCAAGTTGAAAAGAAATGTTAAAAAAAAATTTAAAAAAAAGGCAAAAAAAATAAAATATATATATAAAAATATATTTTTTGTGACAAGTCTAAAATTAGCATATTAGCTTAAAACAATTCTCGCATGGAAAGAGTTAAAATACTGGCATATTAAATGCCCGTGGGGTGTCTACTTTTAAAAAATGTATGATTTGATGGGGTAAATTGAATTGGCCAGGTTCAACAACGTCCCAATTAACACGGGGGGAAGGATGGCCACACATCTAATTTCCAATTATAAAAATGCACACGTACCAAATGTGGCCTTTTAGTTCCCCCAAAAAATGACAAACCCATGCATGTGGGGTATCACTGCACTCAGGAGATGTTGCTGAACACATTATGGGGTGTCGTGTGACAGCGGCATATACCTGGAGCTGTAAATTCATACATAAAGTAGGTGTGTGTGTGGAAAAAATACACACACAAAAATACTTCTGCAAACTTTGAAAAAATGCTGGTGGTAAAATGTGTGCATGCAAAGAGTTAAAATACCAGCATTTAAAATACCCTGTGGTGTCTAGTTTTGAAAAACATATGGTTTTATAGGGCACACTGAAATGGCCCGGCTCAAAGATGTACCAAATAGGGCATGGGCAGTGGATCCCCAAATGCCAAAGTTCAACATTGAAAAATGCGCATGCCCCAAATGTGGCCCTTTTTGCCCCCAAACAGCCAGGCAAAATCATTCATGTGGGGTATCGCTGCGCTCAGGAGATGTTGCTGAAAACATATTGGGGTGTTTTGTGATAGTGACATAAACGAGAACATTTTAAATCATACCTGAAGTAAAATGTGTGTGACAAAACAAATGCAAAAAAATGACTACCACAAAGTTTGAGAAAGACTGGTGGTAGATATGGTGTATGGAAAGAGTTAAAATGCTAGCATTTGGAATACCCTGGGCTGTCTAGTTTTCAAAAATATATGACTTGATGGGGCAAATTGCATTGGCCGGGTTCAAAGATACCCGAAATGGCACATGGGGGGAAGAATTACCAGATTTGGAAAAAATGGCTTTGAAATAGCAAAACGCTACCTGTACTTATTGTCCCATAATGGGTAGAAAAAAGCAAAAAAACATAAAAACATTGGGTATTTCTAAACTCAGGACAAATAGTAGAATCTATTTAGCAGGTTTTTTCATTACCTTTTATAGATGAGTAAAAGATTTTTCAACTAAAAGTTAGAAACAGTCATTTTTTCTAAATTTTTCACCATATTTTATAATTTTTTTAATAGTAAATAATATGATACAATCAAAACAATGTCATCTAAAGAAAGCCCTTCTTGTCCTGAAAAAAACAATATCTAATGTGTGTGGGTTCAGTAAACGGGAAAGAAGAAAATTACAGCTAAACACAAGCAGCGCAGAAATGTTAAAAAGGCCATTGTCACCAGGGGAACAAACAGTAAAATCAGCCTTTGTCACGAAGGGGTTAATTTTAGGTGGAAGGGTTTTCTATCACCTTTACTCACCATAACTTATGTAATGGTATTTCTTGTGCTACCCCAAGAGCATGAGAAATTCTCATTCTCGTTCACTCTCTCTCAGGCTCCACAGACATAACTCAGTGTGACCTTCTGCCAAGAAGTGGGTGATTGCCGTGATGCCCTCTCCCCAATCCTCTAATTGGGGTAGAGGACGACTCCGCAGGCACCGACATTTTACCTTCACTTCAACCTGGGGGGCAACATGCTGGCGATTGCAGTGATGTCCTCTCACATGAAATGGACGTAACCTGGCGTGAATTCTGCCAAAACGGCAGAGCTTGCAGTTATGTCCTTTCCCCGATCCTCCAATCATTATATATATATATACCTGGATACAGAATTCAATAGCACAAAATAAAAATCCTTTAAAAAAACACGATCCCTTAAAAAAGATTTTTTACTTAAAATCACCAATGTATAACACTGTGTAATTAAAACCCGGTCACACGTATCGCACTTAATCACAAAGTTAGAAACATATCATAATCACGCCTGTTAATGTACAAATAATAAAAGCAAGCCCTAGCAGAGCGATCAATAAAATGTCTTCAATTATCTTTTCTTATACATTAAAGGATGATAATCCTGGGGATTAATGCTAACCATTCGCTATTTACAATTCTGGCAATCTATTCGGCTTTGTAATGTAACAATAATGATGACTCCATATTTATTTTGTTGGGATGGTTGCATGATGTACCTACCAAGGTACATAAGATTGAAATTGAATTCTATTCGGTTACTACTGCTCCTTTTTTTTAAACCCCAAATCCATACCTTTTATACATTGAATGATCCATTTGTAGTGGTTGATTTCTACTCTTTCATTCACAGATTTACTTTGTGATGCGACTGGTCCATTGTGGAAATGTTTTCTGCAATATCGGTGGGTGGTCCTTCTTATGTTGCCGGTGGTCACGCTGACGTCTATCCTGCCGACATTGCAAGACACAATTTTTGCAGTGGAAGAGAGCAGGAAGTGAAGCAATATGGCTGCGTCGGCGGGGACGTCCTCTCGCTGATCCTCTAATCGGGGAAGAGGACATCACTGTAAGCTGTCATACTGCCCCAAGTTGAAGTGAGGGCAAAATGACGGTGCTTGCAGCGATGTCCTCTCCCGATGAGGAATTGAGGAGAAAATGTCACTGCAAATGCAACAATTTTGGCTGTTACACTGTCACACTGGGTTGTGTCCAATTGGGGGGGCGTCACATCACCACAAGTGCCGCCATATTGCCCCATATTGGCTGTAGTTCACGCCTGGTTATGTTTGCGGAGATGCGGACAAAGATAGAAGAAGAAGCATTTTAATGCGTGGAACGCCGTCTAGTAACTGTACATACACATTTACACATGTGTATACCTCTGGCACAATCCCATATTAAACAGCAGTTGATAGTTTAATTAATTAAAAAGAAAACTCCCAGATGCTTCACACCTCTGAGTTAATTAACATTTGCTGTTCTTGTCATAATAACATCACATACACAGGGCCAATTAGTGACTTATCTGTCTGCTTTCCACTCACAGTGTCGCATTTTGATGTCTTTTCTTTTTCTATTCTCGTGTATTCATGCGCCTTGTTGTTTCAGCTTCATTATTGTAACTACATCTGAAGGGGGGACCCCAGAGTCCTGAAAGTTTGCGTTAAATACTTCAAGGCATGATTTATACTTCGCTTCTCTGATTTTTTATTACTACCTTGATGCTATAATAGAAGACAATGTACATTAATTCTAATAATCTGTTGGTATTTGTTCATAGCTGCCAACAGTTACATATATGATGGTCCAGTCATGTAGAGCAGGGCACCTGTCACTGGTTCAAGAGCGAAGGGGGGGGGAGGCTGCACCCCAAATATTTATGGGGTTACTGTCTGGGTTTGACCTGGCGCCTCTGGGTAAAGTGCTGATTCCTTGGGTCTCCGATTCACTCTCCTCATTCTCTGGGGCAGGGGAGGTGCTTTCTGGGTTTAGCCCCGCCCTATTCATGGTTAACCATGTCCGTCACATTCTTAACCACACCCCATCACATGGATAGCTCTGCCCCTTGTGAAGCCACTCCCTCAGACGAGGAGGAGCCCCTGGTAGCCTAAGTACCCAGATATGTGCATGTAGTAGTCCATGCACGTATAGTATACCCAGTAGCAGACACATGAAACTTAAATATTAAGTTCTTCTGCATTTTTTTTAATCCTTTTTTTATTATTTTGACTTAGCTATTAGACTTGCCATTTTTCATCGCACTCTAGAACATATCTAAAACCTAACAAGTAAAATGATGCGGTTTGACGCAGACCGTTTCCCGTAAAGCATTGTTATAGTTTCTCGTTTCTGAAATTACCAATAAGAGAATCGCATAATTCTCCTTCTAAATGACTTCAGCGTTCATAAACTTTCAAGTAAGAAAAAAAAAAAATTCCAATTAATTTTAAATCCGAGATAAGGGATATTTGTTTCCTGTTACATAAATGTTCATTAAACGTGCAGCCGGTCGTCGTATCGTTTGGCACAGCACGCTCCTGATAAATTCAAATTAATTCGGAAAGTGTAATACATATATATTAGTGCCCTGAGGTTTCTTCATTATGTCAGACTGTTAGACATTAGCTATGTTAAAATTTATAGGCAAATTAGAAGTCCAATTTAGCTAAAATATAAAGCTCGCCGTAGACTGGGAAGGCAGAGAAGGGTATAATAATCACATATTATGGTAACCATGGCGTGTTATCACTCGTGGGCGAAAACCACTATTACTCGTGGAAAGAAGGCTTCATCTTGGCCAAGATCGTTTGTAGACTCCTGTGAAGGCGCCATATGTGATGTTTCTATAATCTATACAGTTTGCTGACCTCCCGCGGTATAAGCAGCGTGCGACGAAATGCAGAATCTGTATAACAAAAAGCGCGTCGTCTGTATGGCCGGCTTCACTGTTATGGGTTTGTGAGTCCCCAGCAAGTGCCCCAAACACCCTCTTTCTCCTACCCCCCCCCCGCCATCTAGGTACCCTGCGTCACACCATTCCCCGAGTGTCTGGGTAAAGGGAGCTCCAGACTCCTAGCGGTATGTAACGTTTTTGTCACATTGATAGTAGGTAGTTTACTGAGATTAACCTTAATTTAGGCCTTTTTCTATTTTAAGGAGACGCTGAAAGAAAAAAACAGGAAGAGGAGGGGATCTCCCAGGTCTCTGCGAGAGGGTAGAAGGAAGCACAATACTCTGCGAGAGGGGAAAAAGGAAGCACAGGGCTCTGCGAGAGGGAGGAAAGAAGCACAGGGGTTTGCGAGAGGGACGAAGAAAGCACAGGGCTCTGCGAGGGAGGGAAGAAGGAAGCACAGGGCTCTGCGAGAAGGAAGAAAAAAGCACAGGGCTCTGCGAGGGAGGGAAGAAGGAAGCAAAGGGCTCTGTGAGAGGGAAGAAAGAAGCAAAGGGCTCTGTGAGAGTTAAGAATAAAGGCCCGGGTTGTGAGAGGGAAGAAGGCAGCACAATACTCTGCCGAAGAAATAATAAAGCACAGGGCTCTGCGGGAGGGAAGAAGTGCAATACTTTAAGGGAGACAAGAAGGAAGCATAATATTCTGCGGGAGGAAAGAAGGAAGGATTTATGGGAGGTAAAAACGCAGTACAATACTCTGCAGAAGGGAAAAAGTACGCACAGGGCTCTGTGAGAGGAAAGAAGGAAGCACAATACTCTATGGGAGGCAAGAGGGTAGCACAATACTCTGCTTGAAGGAAGAAAGAAGCACAGGGGTTTGCAGGAGGGGAGAAGGATGCACAGGGCTCTGTGGGGGGGAGAAGAAGCACAATAATCTATGGGAGGCAAAAAGGCAGTGCAGAGAGGGAAGAAGGAATAAATGTGAGAACGGGGGATATGATAACCTTCTAAAAATGCAGCTGGCGCAGTTGTTAATTGTTAACAGAGGTAGGCTGATTGAAATGTGGACACTCACTAGAAGTAAAACGATGGGATATCTCTGTGATACATGAGTTGGTGGTTAACCAGCCGATGAACGGGAGGAACTGCGTTCAAACCCAACTAAAAACCAAAAAAAATATTTAAATGTGTATTACAAGGCAACAAAGTGTTAAACACAAGAGAATTGTTATTTATGGTGAAAGCCGTAAAGATATGGAATTTGCTACCTATAGAGGGGGTTCGGCCAAATGCAACAGAAATGCGCGGGTGTCTTTTTAGTGAGGACCAAAAGCATACAAATATTATGCTACCCTTACAGTGCCAGGACATACCATATATTATAAAAAGGAAAAGCAAGAAAAATACTAAATCCCAAAGTACAATATTTGTAGCAATATAATATAGTAATTGACGTGGCTCCTGCTTAGAAGAACTCACAATCTAGTTGTTTTTTTTCTATTTTTTTTTTTAAATTGTCTAAAAACTGCCAATTTATAAAAATATGGAAATTATATTCTCTATGCAGGAATTTGAAGCTTCTGGCTAATGATGTTGAAAGCATTTACATCACATTTCTTTGACACGAATGCTAATGTGGCCGTTATCCAAATGTTACCTTTTGCATTGATAGCATAAAAATAAAAACAGCTGAAATTTTAAAATTACTTGTTTTTCTTATTTATTTTTTAAGGAAATAGCCTGTCCTGTCCACATTGCCGGCTACTTTCTATTTCTCCTCTCAGTTCATTATTCTAGAGACAAACAGACAGCATGAGTTTGTAGTTAGTGCAACATTGGAAAGAAGCCAAACTGGGGTTTTTTTTGCCTTCTTTTGGATCAACAGCAACAAATTAACAGATAAAGGAAAGGCTGAACTCGATGGACACAGGTCTTTTTTCAGCCTATATAACTATGTAACTATGTAACTAGTTGCACCTAAGTTATCATGGTGTGAATCATGATATAAATCTGCTCCCCGTATCCTCTAGACGGTGTCCCGATGTTGGGGAGATGTTGAATTCTGCTCACATCCGCCATCTTGGATCTTTGTTGAACTCGTGGATCCCGCTCCAGGACACTGGTTTATGGGACTTGCCCACAAAGACATGACAGCATGTGAGATTTTACATTTGGGTACCTTAATAAATGACACCATGACACTGACACGTCCTAGACTTGTACATCAAAAATAATTAAGACACATTTTAGTTCTATTTTTGCTCCATTTGTTTTTGAACAATAAATTTAGTTTCCTGCCCTTTCTGTTCGGATGAAATTTCTCTAAATTTTTCCATTTGGAAACCAAGTTCATGTCACTTGTCTTTACTTACTCTCACTCATGTTCTTGTACTCTCAATGTCTCCCTACCTTCTCCACGTCTTCTCTTTCTCCGTGTTCTCCTCTTTTTCATTCTTCTTTCTATTCCAGTGATCTGCTTCTCCGGGTGATCCGCTCCATCACCTTGGCTTTCTAGAATACTTCTACATCGGGTTGGAGCCACAGTGCGTAACACAGAGACAATCTCCCCCATACTGAAGGAAGAGCTCCAGGGTAACTCAGTAGATCACCAGGAAAGAAGCGAAGAACACAAAAAAGAAGCGGAGAACAAGAAGAAAATGAAGGTAGAGAGCGAGAGAGCGTGAAAACGGGTCACGGACAATGAGTGAGAAAAACAAAATTTCGGAGCTTTCTGCTTAATTTTTGTTTGTTTCCTTGGGGCCCCTCCTGGTTTTTGGACATTCCTACCAACTAATGAAGTTGGCAAATTTTGTTAAAATGAGAATTCCGAAGAATCTGAATGCAGAAGTTTAATATGTCCATTAGATAGAAACACAACTGCAGTATAAAGAATATCTCTCGCCCCTCTGAGAATAGTCTGTAGATGGCAGCATAATTACAGCCTACAAGAAGATTCCTTATCTGACAAAGTGCAACACTGTAGCCTGTAAATATATGTACAGTGACTGTTAATAACTAAAATATCTATCTATATCTATCTATCTATCTATATCTATCTATCTATCTATCTATCTATCTATCTATCTATATCTATCTAATCTATCTATCGATACATTGTTTGTAAACAGCTGCATGAGATCCTTTGTATGAATTTAGGACTGTTGTTTTAGCTCAATCTATCTTGCAATGTTGAGACAGAACATCTATGGGGGAAAGGACATTGGATGATCAGGACTTCATTAGCATTGCCATAAAGCATCAGCTCAGTGCGGTGTTTGAGCAGAAAAAGTCACCCAATATCCTTCAGACAATGTCAGTGAGGCGTTAATTCCCCAAATCAGAACAGCCTAGGGGCAAACTGTATGTTTCAAAAATATCATATATATATATATAATATATATATGGCAACAAAACCCAAGTGCCAGGTCACCGTGACCACTGAGAATTCCTTCCATGCACCCAAGCACTTAGATATTTAAATTAACCAATGGCTTGCTGCTGAGTTTAACTTTATTATAGAAGCTGAAGATGCTTAAGGCATCTGTGTGGAGTCACGCAAAGTCTTGTGACCTCATGCAAGCAGCGATGTATTCCTGCCTAGGTCATCTAGGCCTTGGACGATCAGCACCCCTTCCCAGTGCGCCGCTAGGCATCTCTGATCTCCTTGACCATCCGATTCACACAGAACTGTCTCCGCCTGCCTCTATGTCACAGCGCATGCACTGACGTTTGATGTCATATCCCTCCCTTCTGCAATGAGGCCAGGATATATACGCCTCTGTATGCAAGTCAGACATGAGGGCTTTATTCCCACTCAGCGACTGTATCTAATTAATTGCAGGAAATCATTACTCAATGAAGTCACTAACTTTACTTTTTATCAACTATTTATTAAATAATTTAATTTATCAATAATGCATTTATTAATTCATTAAACCAATTGGTTTATTACTGAATGAATATAAGTATGCAATTATTTTTAAATGGTTAGTGATTTTAAAAATACCCCCCCCCCCCCCAATTATTTGTTTTTGGGACTGGCTCCTTGATAAAAAAACAAACTTCGTTGGAACCCGTATATATATAAATATATATTTTAGTCTTCAATAATATGTTCATTGGTATTACACGACTCATGTAATCGTGTTATATGTAGGTGACAGGTAAAATTGAATTACTGCAGCAGAAAAAAAGAACGCTGGAGAATCAGTAATTAATGAACACTTGCATCAAGTTCACAATAAAACAGCTTTTTTTGCCACATACATTCTTTTCTGAGCTAAATTACATTTCTCTACTTTGTTTCTCATCTCCTTTAATCTCTGTAACTAAATAATCAAGTGCGGCTTTGTGTTTGTTCGTTCTCTCCTTATTTTCCTTCATTAATTCTTCTCACCTGAAGGGTCTACAAATTGTACTATTATAGGACTCCATTTTTATTTAATTGCTTTTTTGTTCAATTTTTATTCCGATCTCGTCTCCATGGAGCTATGGGGTGCGTGGACATGCTGTTTTTTTAAATTACTATATACATGATTGCCAACAAAATCCGAGGGGAAATATATTGAATGAATTTGTTTGGAAAGCCGTGTTTTACTATCATAACTTCGATACTAGATGGTGGATCTCTTGGGACGTCACAGACCCCCGACGCTCGCTCTAACTAACCTCCAGTGCCATTATAATGAGGAAATGCAGCGTTCACGTAAGTTTATGAACTTGTGCAGCTTGTACACACCATGTTAATAAATACTTACTAGAAAAAAGCAGTAATGGGTTTTTTTGGGCTACATTAAAACAAGGCTGGTTTAACATTTTATTAGAAACAAATGAATCAGTCTGGGTTCAAGGCTTTTATAGATTTGGCACATGCTCTGAATCATGATTGCGTCGGCCATTTATATATGGAAGAGTTGGCACCAGCTTGGGTTGGACTCAAGCCCAACTCAAACTTGCCAAAGTTGACTCAAACCAAGGCTACTGCTGAGAACGTTGGTCCTTACGAGGACTTTCCTTATGGTTGCTTATGGGTCCCAGCCAGCTTCGCCCACCTCTATGCCCATTTTCTGCCAAGGAGCCAGACTCCTTGCTGGGATAACAGGATTGACTAAAATAACTTACTAGTCCAGGCTTAAATCTTTTGTTTCCTGAATTTAGATGAACTTCTTGAATTATGCAGCCTCTGATGACGCTGTTCTTCACGGCTGAACCGTCTTCTCAAATTGTTATGACTCTGCTCACCCGAATTGGGATCTTGAGATGCTCGATGTGTAACTTATTTATAATTCATCTCCTCGGCGGGTTTATGATCTACCAACAGTCCATCCATAAAATTTACCTTCCACCTATCCTCATCTAAAACTCATCTGAACCTATCCTTCATAGAAACTCAACAAATTAAACAAGAAATCCCAATTACACCAATTTACCAAAAAAAAACCATGATGTGCCCTACCTGTATATGAGGTGATTAGCCGCTGCTTTAATTAGAGAAGAAATAACATTAGCATGTGGCACGTCAGTTTGACGAATTATTTGGCTGGGACACTCAAACCACCCAACATTTAAGCGCGGCCATCTTTTTTAACGATTGTATTTTATTTACACGATTGATTAAAATAAAACATTTCCAAAATCCAATGTTTATTAAGATTTTCAGCATTTTCCATGGGGAGGGAAAACGGGGTAGGGATACAGAAAGGAAAAAGGGGGAGGGGGGTGAGGGAAGGACAATGGACGGAGCACAATACATCATACAGGCAAATTGAGCCATTAGAATAGCGTCAAAATAATGAGAACAACAAGATGAGTACAAGCAGGAGTACGGAGTACATAGTTCATAGTGGGGCCAAGCAGGGCTCGGTTCCAAACACACAGAACGCCAGCGGAAGCGAGAAGCAAGCCATAATACATGGGCCAGGTCAGGGATTCCAGAACACAGAGCCTAGTGAACACGTCGGGCCAGAAAGGCCAACCAGTGATACCAGGTCGAAGTATATCTCTCTCGTTGCTGCGCAGAGGAGGCAGAGAGATCCTCCAACTCCCTGATCTCCTCAACCCGGGCCTCCCACTCCCTGATAGTCGGGGGGCAGGTGCTCTTCCAATGTAGAGGAATGAGGCTCTTGGCCGCATCGAGGAGATGGCGGACAACAGACTTCTTGTAACTGGAGACAGGGTGCGAGGTGTGATGCAGCAACATAGGTAGAGGCCGAAAAGGAGGAGGGGAGTCAGAGAGCTCAGAGAGAACCCGGTGAATCCCCGTCCAGAACCCCCGTATCCCAGGGCAGTCCCACCAGATATGCAACATGGTGCCCACGTCCACGCCACACCGCCAGCAACTGTCAGGGGTATTCGGAAACATAGAATGTAGCCTCTGGGGCGTACGGTACCAATGCGACAAGAGCTTGTAATTCGTCTCTTGCGTTTTCCTGCTGTTTCTATACACATTATTGGGGCTTTTCGGGCTGTGGAACCCTGTTATAACCTCCACTATATTTCTTAAAAAAAACTTGCTTTTATTTTATTTTCAGCAGAATGCTTATAATTTTAAAAATAAGAAGTCCAGATGCCCCAAGGAAGGTTTTATCCATATCTTCAAGAATGCTGATTCTTGGCACATATAAACCCATTTCTTGCCACTTCCAATTAATGTTATCCAAACTACAACACAATTAGCGTGTTATTTATTATTATTATTATTAATGTGGTGAATTTAAATATCATATCCCACTGAGGAGCCAGGTTTAATTTTGTTTTACATTTTTTAGACATTTTTGCTAAACCATTAATATAATAAGACATTTAATACTTACAAGGATACTTATAATTTACATGAAAAAGATATCAAGCATTGTATTATTATCATTAATATTATATGACTTTTTTGTACTCGTGCATAACGTACCTTACAAGGTCTGAGAATATTTATGACGCTCGTCCCTCTTGGTACCCGGATTAAGAGGCAGCGGATTTTCTCATACAGAATGATTTTCACTGCATTGTGGAATACACATTAAGCTTTGCAGCATTAAATCATTAATAATTAGATTAAAAATCATCACTGTATAAGCGAACTCATAACCTCAAAGTATTCAAAATGAAGTTATTGTGAAAATTAATGTCCAAATACCAATCATGCGTGATTTAACATCGTTACGCACGTTTCCAAGGGCCAAACTTAAACAAAAATTCAGCTCATTAATTTTTGCCAAATATGGTATTTGTGAAATGATTTGCTTTATGATCACAATTTGCGATGTCACAATTATGAAATGTTTTTTTGACCATCAGTAATTATATGCAAATTAATATTGTGCTGGTGGATTCGTATGAAATTGAGATAAAAATATACATTTTGGCTTAAAGGAATATTTTCTTTGCAGGTCAGGGCCTGCTCTAATATATTTATATATATTATTTTATATTATATAGCTATACATATATATATATATTATACATATATATAATAATATATATATTTTTATCTTTATGCCTATTTAATATATTTATATATATATATATATATGATATATATATATATATAAGAATATTTCCAAGCAGTCAGGGAATGAATATATATATATATAATATATATATATATATATATACACCATATATTCATATAGCTAGAGTTTTGTCCTATAGGTAATTGGCTATACGAATAAAGCAAAACATTAAGAAACAAATGCAAATGGCCCGGAAACACTTCACTTGTAATATTGAAATGTATTGGATTCTTATGACTGTAAAATGATTCCCTTCCAAAATGAAAGAATAACGAGTCAGAACCCTTTCTTTATTCTTATGCCATTTTCCACAACTATAGATATTTGCATAAATCATTTGTCCATCAATGTCTCCAAGAATAATGAAATTGAGCAAACTCAATAAAACTTTAATAAAACCGAATTACTTGATTAATACAAGAGGAACAGTTCATTTTAAACTAATTTATTCCAGGCAACACAAAAACGGAACACGGGCAGCATTACGGAAAGATTCCTGAAAGTTCTACTCCGTATAATGTATCATTGACGTGTGTGAGATTACCGTGGAGTCTATTAAGCCCCGCTGCGCGCATGTGCCGATGTCCCTTTGCTTTTAATGGGAGTGCTTCCCTTATAGTGATCGGTCACTTTCAGCAGCCAAAACTGGTAGGTTCAGGTATAATGGAGAGAATGTTCTTTAATATTCATTCATCATTGGTTAGCCTGTTTGGGGCAATAGAATGTCCATTAAAAAACGTATGCGACCCTACAACTTGCATTATAAACAACGGTCATCGATAGTCCAATAATTGTAATCGCAGACTGAACATTCTATCTCATAAACAATTTTTGAACAACAAGGTAACTGTCTGCGTGAATTTTTGTATGTTTCATAGAAACTTTTTGAAACAAAACGTAGAAATCCCCCCCAAACTCAAGCTGATTTCATTCAAGAGCATTACGTCGATTTGTGAATGAATGAGCCAAACCAATGGTTTTTTTTAATCTCTATCGTTTACTAATTCTTTTTTTTTGTCAATCCCTGCAAAGATATATTGCCTCACTCCATTATATCACCGTCGAGCCGATGAAGTACGGGGGTAAGTCGTAATCAAGGTGCCACCGGCTTGACGATTTGTTTCCGTAATATATCAGCGGGCAGACAGCTGGAGGGGACTAAGATCCACTAAAAGCCCATAACGAGTGAAGCGAATAAATATAGTTTATATTCCTCTTGTTGGTTTGAGCAGCGAGATATACTCTTTTGATTTACCGCCAAGAGAGAATAAAAGAAAGAGTTCATAATAATCTCGGCACATTTGCTTGCATGTGCTTTTTCTTTGTGGATTAATTTCCTCCACGCCGAGTGTTTTTTATTTTACAGTCTAAGTCCTTTGCTTGTTTTCTCGAGTGGAAACGCCGGTTAGGGAAGCAGATCCCCGTGTGTCCTTCGGAATTACTGCCTCCGGTCTTCGCTTCGCCAACACAAGAGAGGACAATCTATCTGTCCTCTTCTCTCCATCGCCTTTATGTGCATTTATATTAGTTAAGGGCGACAAAATAATGTCTTTAGTGAACCTACATCCCACGAAACATGACCATTCCTTACAGAAACTCATGGGAAGTCACGTTACAATGTATCCATTTCAGAAGAACTCAAGGCTCGCCGTTCTCGGGACTTCTAGGATGAAGAAGGACCACTTGAAGCAGAGGACCTTTTATTGATGGTGCATTTTATGTCAAATGTGTTTGTTTCTGCTGACAGCTAATATTTTTAATACATTTTTTTTATTATAGGTCCCTGTGAAGCTTTAAATTTCAAATCGAATGTGAATCTTCAATAAAGATTCGATTTGATTCGATTCAACCTTTTCGAATCAGCAGAAAAGGGACTCGGCGGCAGCGGTTATA
>VKOC01000093.1:0-18907 GCA_009364415.1 Spea multiplicata
GGCTCTCTGAGAGGTTTGTAGTGGGGGGGCCGTTATCTCCGGCAGATTCTTGCTTCAAAAGCTTCTTCTCTCTGCAGTTCCCGTCGTTTATTCCTGTTTTATAAATAACTTTACAGGAGAGAATAGAAACCCAGACCCCGCCGGCAGATCGGCCCCCATCCGGCCCCCGTCTAGTCTTTTCCCCGTTTCTCTGCTTGGTAACGATCTCAAACTTAATCAAGTCGTTGGTCCTCGTCTTAGATAGGAGGCCGATGTCTATCCATGCATGTTTAATCCCCTCACTGTATTACCCTCTACCACCTCTGCTGGGAGGCTGTTCCACTTATCTATTACCCTCTACCGCCTCTTTTTTACTATTTTCCTTAATTTGGCAAATCAGCCAGAGAAATGACCAAAATATGCTTTTTTTTTAAAATCTATTTTACTTATTTACTTGGCTTGGTGGAGTTTATCCCCTTATATCCATGGCAACGGGGCGCGCCGGACGGAATCTTATCTGATAAGAGTCGACTTTTATATTTTCTTGAAAATTCCAAATATGCTGTAATTTTACAGAAAGTTCCGTCTTTTCTCCTCCCCGGTGCGCTCCAGAAACCAGCAATCCGGGGGCCGGGGGGCATCTGAAACATCTGGACGCCTCTTTTTTGGGGGATTCCTAGATAAGTTCCTGAAACTTCATAAATTTATAAAAAACATACGTTTAATTTTCAGATTTTTCGCCCCAAATTGATAATTTTTAGCAGCCGAATATTTTGGTTTTTGTTTCCGTGATGTTCGGGCATTCCGGCGGGACTAAGCTGACTCCCGGTGGTCCGAGTCCGTGCCCCCGGAGTTCCGTGCGCCCCGAGTCCGTGCCCCCCAGAGTCCGTACCCCGAGTCGTACCCCGAGCGCCGTCTGTGAAGAGTCCGGACATGGAGAGCGTTTACTGTAACAAAAAAAATTACAGCTTCTCCTGCCATGGAAAAAAAAGCTGCTTCAGGTTTCTATGGAAACGAGCTGAAAATTGAAAAAAGTATAATTGAAAAAAGACTCAGAGGGGAGAAGAGAAGAGAGGAGGGGGAGAGAGGAAAAGGGGGGGGCATGAACTTTGCTGAACAAATATAGAACCGACGTCGAGAAAAAACTCTATTAACAGAATTTAGAACGTTTGCAAATTTGGGGGTTTAAACAAAATATTGCGATTGAGAAGGATTTACCCCGCAGGGAACGCCACGGTAACTGCCCCCCCCCCATTATTCCCGAGTTTCGGAAGACGTTACGGAAAATTTCTGTTTTATGGGCGGGTCTGGGTCAGCCGCCGGCATTAACCCCTTAGCTGCCGCCAACAACATTCCTGCACCCCGCTGGGCAGTAAGGGGGCCGCCGCGGCTCCTCTGGAAGTTTCCCAGCGCGTTTCAGGCCGTTCCGGGGAGAATTCCGACTGGAAAAGGGCTGGGGGGTAACTGGGAGGCCACTGGGTCTCTGGGGGCTTTTAACCTTTGCCACTCTAAACCCTCGCCATCCGATCTACCTGCGGGTTCCACGTCGCGATACTGTGAATTTATTTTTAACCCTTTCACCTGGGGGGGGGTCCGAGATGCTTTTGCTTTGTGTGGAACTCCAGCTGATTTCGCAGAGGTGGGCACTGGGGGGTAATTTCGGGATGACCTGGGTGCCACTGCCCCTGCTGCCCGTCACCCGCAGGTGACATTCCGGGGCGGCTCTGCGGGGAGGCGGATTTCATTTCTTCTTTGTAGTAACGCGGTCCTCCCGTGTCGCTGCGACCGAGGCTTTCTGGAAATACGAGATTCGGCTTTATGATCCACGGGGG
Source organism: Spea multiplicata (assembly GCA_009364415.1). Taxonomy (NCBI): domain Eukaryota; kingdom Metazoa; phylum Chordata; class Amphibia; order Anura; family Pelobatidae; genus Spea; species Spea multiplicata. Next base: position 1,812 of record VKOC01000093.1, read on the forward strand.
AATCCGAATCCTTATTTTGGGGAAATTCCAAACAGATTTTGGAAAACTCTGCAAATCCTGGCAGTAAAAATAGGAAGATTCTATCTTTTTAATGCTTTTGTTATAATTTTCTCCATATTTTTTGTAAAATACATTTTTTTCCAATATTTTTGTTGTCGTTGTTCCGAAAGCCCTGGGGGGGGGTCAGTATGAGTGATTGCATTTAGGTTTGCATCACATTAGGTTTATCGCGCACGCACACTAACACCGTATTTCTTTCTCTTTTGTTCCGCAGGCCGCTGGTGACCCCCCCCCCTGGTTTCAGTGTCTCTCGTGGCCCCCGGTTTTGGTGTCTCGTGGCCCCCCGGCACCTGACATGACGCTTGACGTTGGCAGAGCCAGGAAATCCCGCGCCTGTTGAGTCCGACATGGAGCTCAAAGTTTGGGTGGACGGCGTGCAGCGGATTGTGTGCGGCGTCACGGAGGGAACCACGTGCCAGGAGGTGGTGATCGCCTTGGCGCAGGCTATCGGTAGGTGAACGGGGGGGTCGGACCGGGGCGGTCTGGGGTAATAACTGCCCACCGTACCGGGGGGGGGGCACTCGTGTAACGGGAATAGAGCGTCTCGAAAACATCTGGTAAAAGAGTGTGCGTGAGCCGATTCATCCAGACAGGGAAAAGCGAGTCCGTCGGGGGGGCAACAGCGGCACCGCGGGGGTCTTTAATAGATTTAAAGGGACAGTAACGCCTAGTAACTCGGAGTCTGAGACCAATCGCCCAGATATTAATCCAGGTAATACCCCTGTACCCCACACACCTGCCTCCCCCCGTCCTCCTGCCCCCATTTTTTTCTTTGCACCTCCAGTCTTCCCGGAGACTTCTGAGCCCCCAGGCTTTGGCTGTTACTGGGGCTCCGGGAACATCAGGTCTCATTGTGCCAATCCAGCCGACAAAGGCCAAACGTGCGCAGTCAGCGCCGGCCCCTGGGCCCCACGGAGTCCGTGTTATGTCTGGGGGGATGTTATTGGAGAGATCCTGCCAGGGGCCGGGAAGCCAGATGTTGAGCATGGGCTCCAGATCCAGATGTGAGATCCCCCGGCCAGAAAAACTCACTTCAAGATCTGAGAGAGAGAAACGATAAACCCCCCGCCTGAATCCGCAACGCGGACCCTCGTGAGATGAGGAAGCTGCTCGCTCGCCCCAAGAGCTTACAGAAAGAAACGGGAGCCGCTCGAAAACTTTAGGACACTTTAAGTGAGGAGGGTAAAACCCCTGCCTTGGTGATTGAGTTTGGCTGAGGGAAGGTTAATCCCTGCTTTGGGGGTCACTTTAGGTGGGGTGGGGTCAATTCTTGCCTTAGGGGTCTCTTTTGGTGAAGATGGGTTAACTCTTTGGTGCCCCTTTGGGTGAAGAAGGGGTTAACTCCTCCCCTGTGTGTTTCTTTGGGTGAGGGGTCTCTGGATGAGAAGAGGTTAATTACATCCCTGGGGGTCACCCTGGGTGAGGAAGGGTTAATTCCCGCCCTGGGGGTCTCTGGGCTGGAGCTGTACTATTGAAAATAAATCGGCTTCCTTGAAGTCAGTAGTTTGCATGGGATTAACCCCTTCCTCCCACTTCGCTTGTCCCACCCCAAGGGGCTCTTTATTGCCCCCCCATCACTGGCTGCGGAGGCATAAACAAATTTACCACAAAACAATCCGAAAACAGGCGTGATTTCTGCAGGTTCCCTAATTAAAGATTCTGAGATTTTCCACGCGGCCCCTGGGGGCCGGACGGTATTTGGGTTCTGGCCCTGAAACGGTTAAATTGATCACATATGTGTTTTTTGAGAACTCGTTTGATTTCGAGGAGTCTGTTTGAAGTCGCAGGACTCTCGGTGACCTCGCGCATGAATGCATCGTTTGTTGGCGAGACCTGCAGCTGGTTAACGGATCATTTTCCTAAAAGTAGTGATTTCGGAAAGTCTCGGCCCCTCCGCTCGCGGCCGGAGCTTTAACCGCTTCCAGGGGCCACGGCTTCCCGGATCAGCCCCGAAAAGGACGCCGGGGGCCAAAACATTACATTCAGCAACTAAGGGGTGTTTTTTTAGGTCCACTATTCAGTTTTTTGTCCTGACGCAGGAAATGCTGTATTTTAATTTAATTTTAACTATTTTTGGAGCCCAAATAACAGATCTGGGGCCGGCTCTAAAGCCGTTAAGACCCCCGCAGCTTCTTCCCACCGCTTCCTGAGAAATCATGTAAGAAAAAAGAGACATTTCCTGAAATTAGAGCGTCCCGGCTGCGGCTTCCTTCACCTCCCAGCGACACAGAAGTCTCCTTCTCATTAAATCTCTAAATTACAGAGAACGTTCTGCATGAACCAAGAGCGGCCCGAGCCGGACAGCCCCAGGGGTTGGCCGGGACTGCCTTGTAAAATGCATGGGGCAAAACGAACGAGGCGGCCTGTTCTGGGCTTAAAGGGGGGGTCCCCACCTGTAATAACCATATAAAGGGGGGTCCCCACCTCTAATAACCATATAAAGGGGGGGGTCCCCACTTCTAATAACCATATAAGGGGGGGTCCCCACCATATAAAGGGGGAGTCCCCACCTCTAATAACCATATAAGGGGGTCCCCACCTCTAATAACCATATAAGGGGGGGTCCCCACCTCTAATAACCATATAAGGGGGGTCCCCACCATATAAAGGGGGGGTCCCCACCTCTAATAACCATATAAAGGGGGGGTCCTTTGCCCTTTGTTTGGGTCCCCGAGGGTTAACCCCTTGCTGACACGAGCCAACGGCAGTACCCTCTCTATATACCCCAGGGGTGTCAGTTGCCCCTCAAACACCTCTTCTGGGTGGAGACGGGGGTCCCATATTCTAGAGAATAATAGGGGCAGCGCGACCTCTGCTCCCTGTCCTCAAACCGCCTGCTTTTTCTTCATTCTCTGCCCCGGGGGGGGATTCGGAGGATTATTAAAGCCCCGTGGGGGGTGCGGGAAGTTTTGATCTTTTAAAGTAATTATACAGATGCCCGTCAGAGCTGCGCATGGAGAACAATTTAAGCTGAATTTTCATGGCTCGTTTCCTGGAAATCATCCCAACGGATACAAAGTTCACAAAATTCGTCCATTTTTATAAATTCTTTCCAAATTTTACAGAAACAAATCTAGAAAACTAGCAATAAATGGAAAACAAAAATATAGCAAATAATGCGGCCCCCCCCTGTGCTATTTGGGGGTCTTGCTGGTTCTGTTAGACTGAGATCTAAACGCCGCGTGATTATCAGCGGTAAGAAAGTGGCTGAATCCCAAGAGCTTGCACTTTTTTTTTTTTTGGCGGCCGCTGCTAGCTCTTGGCTTGTGGGATCCGGTATCTCCTCGGCTGGTGCCAGCAGATGAGGCATCGCACGGCGGACGCGCCAAGGTCTCCCCCGCACAAGATGCTCGCGTGCGAGTTGTGACACAAGACGAGAATGTTTTTAAACATGCGCAGCCTCGGCGTCTGGCCTGTAAAGCGGATTTTATTTCAGCATGGCGGCTCTCGGGGCTGAGCCAGCGCTTTACGGGTCCGCTAAACGGAGCGTTCGCAATATAACGCGGCCAAATACATTGTAACAATTTACTGGTCACAAGAATCCCTCCTATTGGCCGCCTACAGCGCACGTCACGCAGCCTGCAGCCAATGGGAGACGTTGCTGATTTTTCATTGGCTGCAAGCGGCAGAATGTGTATTTTTTACTAAATATTTAACATTAATATAATAAACATTTTATTGAATTTCCGGAATTTTGTGACAAACGAAGCAAAGGAAAAAAAAAAGAAAATTTAATGTAAAAAAATCCACAGAAGGTGCAGCAAAAAGAAATTAACAAAAAGAACAAAAAAAAAGCAAATAAGTGAAAAACAATAGTCTTAGTGTGTTTTTAGGGGGGGGGGCTGTATGTTTTTTTTCTGGTGGCTCCGAGCCCTTAAGGGGTAGTCTGGGTGTTGTATGTTTTTTTTCTGGTGGCTCCGAGCCCTTAAGGGGTAGTCTGGGTGTTTAACCCTTGCTGGTTTGGAGGTTCTTTACGCTGTATCCCGTTTCTCTCTGTGTGGAGGGATTAAGCGGATTCGCCCCCTGGCGATTTCCCGTATCGCGCAGGTGATTTCATTCTCTCTGCTCAGTAAAGTGAGAAGGACGTTATTGCGCATGAACGTTCCACACCTGAGGCCGGCCCTTGGTAAGCGTCCTTGGTGAATGAGGGACTTTTTAAATCAAAAAATAAATAAATAAAAAATACCCAAATGGGAGGCATTTTAAGGCAAATCTTATCTTCCAGGAACTTCAATTTGTTGACCCTTTTAAATGTATTTAATCGGATTTCATTATTTAATAATTTAATGTTCTTTAACCGAGTGACATCATACGTTGTACGTTATGCAGAGATTAAAGTGTCACGGAGTCCAACCTTTTTTATTATTTATTATTTTTTATTTTTTTAAAAAAAAAACCTTTTAAAATTAAATAAATAATAATAAAAACCTACACATAACCTTTTTTTTATCTTTTCTTTTCATTAAAAGCTAGAAAAATAACAGTTTTTAGGTTTCACAAAGAAACAATTTTTTCCGTTAAAACTGCTGGTGAAGTAGAAAAAAAATATAATCAAAGAGCGCCCCTGCTGTTACGCTTATTATTCTGATGATTATTATTAATATTATGATTATTACGATTATTAATATTATGATTATTACTAATATGATTATTAACATTATTATGATTATTAATATTATTATTATTACTAATATGATTATTAACATTATTATGATTATTATTATTATGATTATTATTATACCCCTGTGCTGTAGGAGGCCATGCGCTGACCCCGTATTCTTGTGTTTTTAGGGCGCACCGGGCGATACACGCTGATAGAGAAATGGAGGGACACGGAGCGGCACTTGGCTCCGCACGAAAACCCCGTCATTTCGCTAAACAAGTGGGGTCAGTACGCCAGCGACGTGCAGCTCGTTCTGAGACGCACGGGGGCTTCTATCAGCGAGAGGCCCACCTCGGACAGCGTGGCCCATATACCCGAAAGAACTTTGTACCGACAAAGTCTGCCCCCCCTGGCCAAGCTGAGACCCCAAAATGACAAGTCCATGAAACGCAGGGAGCCCAAAAGGAAATCCCTGACCTTCACCGGGGGGGCCAAGGGGCTCATGGACATTTTTGGGAAAGGAAAGGAGTCGGAGTTCAAGCAAAAAGTTCTGAATAACTGCAAGCCGACGGGCGAGGAGCTGAAGAAGCTGATCCACCTCCAAAGCGAGAAGCTCCGCTCCATCGAGAAGCAGATCGACTCCAGCGACGCGGAGACCAAGTTCTGGGAAGAAAAACACAAATCGGACGTCGAGGAGGAGATCGCCCGGCTGGAGCAACAAATCAAACGGAGCGGCGTGGAGATCGAGGAGGAGGAATTCTGGGAAAACGAGCTCCAGATCGAGATGGAGAACGAAAAGCAGCTGAAGGAGCAGCTCCAGGAAATGACGCAAAGGATCTTCCAGTGCGAGAGCCGGCTGGCGGAGTACCGCGCGCGCATGCACAGCATAGACGGCGGCATCGAGGCGGAGAGGGCGCAGCGCGAGGTCCGCGTCTCGCAGGTTAACGAGGAGGCCGTGCGCCAGAAAATAGAGAAGATTAAAGGAGAGCTGGAGCTCCAGGTGCAGGAGAACCAACGGCTGGAGAACGGCACCAAGGCCGTGGAGCGCTCGCTGGGACAGGCCAGTAAGAGGTTAATGGTAAGTCCGGATTTCATTGACTGGGGATAGGTGAAAAAACCCCGGCGTTAACCAGGTGATTGGTTTTATTTTACCCCCTTTTGTTCTTTTCTTTTGTGGAAAGGATCGGGAGCAAGAACTGGAGCAGCTGACCAAAGAGCTCCGACAAGTCAATCTCCAGCAGTTCATCCGGCAAACGGGGACGAAAGTGACGGTGCTACCGGCAGAGCCCGGTGAGACGGAATTCCCCGTGCCGGAGAAAGGCAGGACGGTGCCCGGTGACGCTGAGGGTAATTGTCAGGATGTCGCAGTGCCCTGCGTGGCCAGTAGGTGGCAGCCTTTGTTTATTGTTATTCCGGTAACGGTTACTTTGTATCAAGCAAAACAAATGGAATAACTTTGTATCGAGATTAACCCCGTCCACTGGGCTCGCACTGGGCATCAGATTTGGTGAAGGGGTTAAGTTTTCGTTACCCTCGCGTAGTGCAGTAAGAGCCAGGACCCTCACCTGGAGCAATTCCAATGCTAACTTTATGATGTCCAGAACATCGCAGTGGTTTCCATGGAGACTGCTCCAAAATGTAGCAATTAGCCTCAGATTTTCCTTGGTCAGAACGATCCAATAGATCTCCGACCAATCACGCATGGGGAGAAAAATCGGATTCAGTAATTGTGGGGGGGGGCGGGGGGTAACTATTTTACTGCGAGGGTAACTTCCATGAACTGAATTACCTCCTTTACTTTTCAGAGCCAGCATTTCAGTCGGGGTCCCTGAAGCGGCCGGGGTCCTCGCGGCAGCTGCCGAGCAACCTGCGCATCCTCCAGAACGCTTTGTCGTCGGGCTTTAACCCCGAGGGCATCTACGTATAACCAAGAACCTTTCGGGAAGGTGACGCTCCGATTGGGTGCGTCCCACACCCCCTGTAAATTCTGCCCTCGCCCGCCGGGGGCCACACCAGCTGCACGGCTGCCACCGGAACAAACTAGAGCCTCGCCGGATCCGCCAGCGAGTTCCACATCTCACGGCCAGTATTTTTAGCGATTCCACGGCGAGCGATTGCTTTGCGCTTCACGGTCCGGGCAGGCGAAGAGCGGAGATTTATCCGGGACGCTGTACAGAAGAACGGAAAGTCGGCTCTCTTTTATTTTTTTTTTTTTGCGATTGCGGCTAAAATTTTCTTAATATTTCCGAACAAAACAAAAAGAATATATATTTGTTACGTTCTGTGTAAATTTCCAACATTTCGTTATTTTATTCCTGTAATTGTCGGCCATGACAGTGTTACCTATCCGGGGTTTGGCTACAGATCCGGATTTAGCGTGAATGGCGGCGGGGCGGCGGGGCACACGGTATTATTATCTGTTCTGTAAGTTAGAGAGGAGATTGTGTTTATCGCAGGGCTGGGGCTTTAAGGCGCATGTAGACCCCGCTGCCGAATATGATGCCCCCCAAGCGATTTCACGGTTGCAATGTGGGCTGCATTAACTAAACTGTGTTATTTGGCCTGCGCAGCTCTGAGTGATGCCGGTATACACGGCGATGGCGTCCGGTAAATCGCCGCGGGAACCCTACAAGCCTCTGTTTCTGTTACAATCCGCACCGGCTTATTCCGCCCCGGGTTTTTGTGTTGTGCAGAGAGTGCGAGGGATGAGGTCGTTTAAGATCATTTCACCGCTTTTCACTGCTTTTTTAATTTCTTGCCACAAACGTCTTTAATTTATTCCAAGTTTCTCCTCTGTAACACAAAGCGCGTATTTTCTGTTATTTAACTCGAAACGAGTGCTCGGATCCCACGACCCGCCTAGCGCTGGGGATTTATATTCCTTTTTGGGGGTTTTCTGCATTCTGTCACCGTTGCTGTAGATTTAAACTGACACTTTCTTATTATTCTGCATTTATTAAGCACGGAGGGGGTCTTTACCTGTAGTGAGCGTGGGATTTCACGGTTGCAATGTGGGCTGCATTAACTAAACTGTGTTCAAGTTATTCCTCCCCAAGAAGACACTTGCCTTGGCCAGGCAGCATTTCTATGACCCGGCGTTGCTGACGGGATTACTTTGTATTTTAATTTGCAACCTTTAAAAGGTTAAATAATAAAATAAACATAACCTTAGGGGGAAGCTGCAGCTCCCTGCTTCCTCCACCATGGTCTGAAGATTCTAGCCACTGGTTGGTTGCTTGAAGCAGCCAATCAGCGACAGGTAAGCACTCCCAGGTGCAAGTGGATTGGACCTCCCATCACTCACAGCCGGTATGAAGGTTTAGTGAATAAGGCCCCTTTTTAGGTCAATCCGGACGAAACAAAACCCCTCTGAGGCCGGATCAGCGCCTGCCACCGGTTTTGTTGCTGCAGATGTGACAAGAATCCCGTTTTTAAAGAGTTTTGGGAGGTTTTTTTTTTCATATTCAACGGCAATGAATGGAAATTATGATTCCGAAACTCATCGCGGGAATAATAATCGGCTTTTATTCTATTAACGGGTCGTCACGGATACGAAGTAACGCAGGCTTCTGGTTAGAATGTACGGATCTGTATTATATGTAATTATATATTTTCTTTAAGTGATGTCATCCACTCATTGCTATGAAATGCCACATTTTGATGATGTCGTATAAAAAGCTTTCCCTTTATTAAATATTCGGGGGCCGCTCTTTCTTTTCTCTCGTTATTCGATGGGGCGAAAGGTTTTATGAATGCGGCTGATGAGAGAAGACAGAATCCCCAATCCCTTGGCTTTCACTCCGGGGCAGGGGCCGCTTCCGATCCCTCGCGGTTACCCCGATCCACCAGACAGAATGGCTCGGTCTTAATCCCCCAGCTGGGTTTTGGGGTTTCTGCACCAAATTTGAATCTGCTTTGGTAAAAAGTGATAATAATATAATAAATAAAATTCAGAATCCAGCGGCCGACGAGGTTCTGTAATCTGGGCTTCGACGCCAAGAAGGGACCCTAAACTTCAACAGCTACCTCTACCCCCCCCATACTGGGTCCAGTGCGTCCCGGGTATCATTCAAATGTTAATATTCAATATGGTTGCAGCCCCCCCCCCCCTCTCTTATTACAGAACCGTCACATGAGAGATCAGAGCAGGGTTATTATAAGCCGGTACCGGGCGGGGGCCACAAACGCCGTCCGATTCACCGCTTAAAAATAGCCGACTTAATGAAGCGTTGATGAAAGGCGCTGGGCGTTTGCCAGGCTGGGAAGAAATTGGATCCCTGACCCGGTCCGGGGTTCAGAATCTTTATTACCGCTAAATATACAGCAGATGGCGCCAGCGAGTCTCCGCTGCTGTGATCCGGAGCGGCCACTAGAGGGGGCCGGAGGATTGAGATTTCACAGCCCCCCGGCGGGGTAACCCATGGTGACGCAAAACAGCCCCCGATATCCTCAAAGGCTTCTTTCACATTGTTATTGCCCCGCCGTCCTGGTGTCTTTGGTTTTTAGCCCTTTATATAACGCCGGGGGTCCCCAGTGGCCGGTAACGTGGCCCCCCCCGCGCCCGTGTCACCCCCGGCACGTGTCCCAAACTATATATAGACCCTTTCCTAATTTAGATCCCGCACTGGGGCAATAATGCATTTACCCCGGCGCCACAACTGCCCCGATTCACCCGCGGATTTTAACCCTTCCAGGAAAATGAGTTTCTTAAACAAAGAAAAATAAATAAATAAATAACCCCCCCCTCCTTGCGAGTAAAATAATGGCGGAAGCGAAGTGACCTCGGCGCCCCGGGGTGACGATGAAGCCGCTGCTATGTTTAGGTGAGGATGAAAGCCGCGGATGATCGATGTCCACCCGATATTTCCACCGCGACATGACATTTACACCGCCCCCCCCCACCCCCCCGGGCCACGGCTCCGGACTTCACCCTCCGCCAAAAATAGAGAAAGTGAGCGCCGGCGCGGGAAACGGTGACCCGTCCATGTCTGAATCCCCTCACGGTATTACCCTCTACCACTTCTGCTGAGAGGCTACTCCACGTATCTACCACCCTCTCAGTAAAGTGGTTCCAAAAGAATCCAAATGTAACAGATAATCAGGAAGACGGGGCGTCGGGGGCAAAATGGCAGATCAGTCGGGGGGTTCTCCGGTCACCGGCCGCGGCAGCCTCCTTTTGGAACCAGATACATACCCGGGAGCTTTCAGGGTTTTTACCCCAATCTCGAGGTCGTGGGGTGATGGGGCAGATTCTCAGGGTTTTTGCCCCAGTCCTGTAGTGAAGGAGCAGATTATCTGAATTATATATTTATATTTATTAATTTATTTGTTAAGAAGATTATTGTTTGTAGGATAAATATGGAAAGTAACAAAATGTTACTTTGCTGAGAGGGTGGTGGATACGTGAAACAGCCTCCCGGCAGAGGTGGTAGAGGGTAATACAGTGAGGGTATTAAACAGACGGGGGCCACCCTGATTAATTGATGAAAAGATTCCTTTTATTGATAAAAAGTTCTACTTAAGGATAAAATGTCGGTAACCGATAGCGACGAGCCCCGGAGGAGACGTTTTTTGTTTTTTTGCAGCATTTATTTATTTCTTTAATAATTTATGACGTCACAGACCCAGCGAACAGAAGAGCGACTTTTATTCCGGGGGGAAAATAATAAAATAAAGAGATATTTAAATGTCTTTTTTTTTTTTTAACCATTCCGCAGACTTTTCCTACAAAAATCACCCGGCGTCCGCGTTGTTTCCAGGCGGCCGGGAGAAGCGAACGAGCGAGCCGCTCTTACATAACATCCGAGCGCGATCCTTCGCCCCGCTGCCGTGGCAACGCACTAAATATACCGAGACGAGGTCTTCTTTAAGTCTCTGCGATGATCTGCTTCACGCGGGAAAAAGATCCTGAATATTCTATATACCCCCGTGGGGGCAAATTAAAAACAACTAAATAAAAGCAGAAGGTGTAACAGGTAGAAGACGCGGGCAACGGGGCAAATAACCCCCCCACCCCGGGCCGCGGCATCGTTGATTTTTTTTAATGATGTAATAAAAAGGTAAAAACATTCAAAGTGCCCCGCGGAGGGGCAAATCTTTTTGGTTCTGGTTTTGCTGATTTTTAACATCCCGTTAGCCACACGCGTGTAGTCATGCGGCATTCACGTGTTGAGGTACCTGCTGTGAGGGTCTCCACGTGCCCCCCCCCGACTAAGCCCCTCTTGCCCCGCTCCGCTTCATTCTGTGGCGTCGCCGGTTAATTTAAAGGAGAAGTACCCCTTTTTTGTGGCTGTTGCCCGACGCTCCCCCCCCACCCAGGAAATTCTACCCCCAGGCGGGACGGCTGATCGGGTCGCTGCCCCCCCCGGCACGGGGATCGGGGGAGATCTTTAAATAGATTGCGAGCTGCGCGACGAGCTATTAGAAAAAGTCACGCTTTCCCTTTAAGGGGTAACAAGATATCCACCACTTAACCCTCGCTGTACCCCCTTAAAGGGCAAATCCCCCCCCCTTAAAGGGCATCGGCCCCCCCCCGTCCGATATTCTCCAGTTTTGATCCAAATAAATGACTTTTATCAGCTTTACTTACAAAAATGATATCGCCAACAGGGAGGGGGGTGGGGAAAAGAGGCCCCGCTTCCCACCAGCAAGTCCTGATACGGAACGGCTCGACCTTAACCCATTCACTGCCGCTCACCCCATAAAGTGCTAGCGTTTTAAGAATACATTAATCAGAACCCCCCCCCCCCGGGAAAAACGTCCTCGAGACAAAGTGCAAAGTGTACAAAGTGGAGCCCGAAAGACGTTTCAGTAATTAAGGTGCAGCCGGAATTTACCAAAAAACACGGAATTTCAGAGTCTTTAAAGTCCGACGTAGAAAAATACTGAATACGAAGCAAAATGGAGAGTTTTTGGGGTTTTTTTCCGGTTAGCGATCCAGCAACAGATTAACGCCCGGAAACTTTGTATCGAGTTCTGTCTCTTTTGGGGGAGTTTGAGACTCGCGATGCGGACAACACAAACCCGGCGTTTTTTACAGCAAAAAAGAAACAAAATAACAGATTTTTATCTATTTATATAAATGAGGCGGCCGGTCCCGAGAACTCAGAGCCCCCCCCCGGCCAAAAAGACCCGCGGAACCGACGCCGCTCCGGAACTCTGAGGGTTCTAGTAACGTCGGTGACCTGGGGATTATGTTCTGGGCCAACCGTTTAGCAGACGTGCACCGGCCGCCTCGTTACGTAACGCTGGGGTTTGCGGTGATTCGGGGCGAGGGGGCCGGGAACAGAAAGTTCTGTCTGCCAAACCGGGAATCATCACAAGCGGCTCTTATATAACAGGCTTAGTGTTACCGAGCGGCACGTGACCCCGCGCATGCACAGCCGTTTATTAAGGAAATTCCCAGACGCCGAAACCCAGCCTAAAAATACTAACAATAAAAACAACGGATCCACTATGCCCACGAAAGGAGGATTCGGGGAGTTTTCTATATTTTGTTTTCTAAATAAGTTATGAAATAGTCTAAAATAATAATAATAATAATTATAATAATATTGACTTTTTAACCCTTTGAGGCAGCTTCACCGTTTCACCCGTTTGGGGCGAGATTCTACGTTTTGGAGCAGAATTCCAGACAGAATCCTGATTTTCTGGAAAGATTCCGATCCGAGATCCGGAATAAAGCGCTTGGGAAGCGTCGGAGGAATAGGCGCCAACACCCTCTAGAATCAGGACTGGAGACGTTTGCCCCCCCCCGTTTTATGCACGAAGCTTATAGAAAACGTAAATCACATTCATCGTCATTAAAGGGTCTGCGGCACATTAACCCCCCCACCCCAAAACCAAGGCTCAGCCGGCACTGCAAGGGTTAAATAAGTCTGGGACCGGCGGGACCCTCCCCACCCCCCGCGTGCCGATCCGGTAATATTATTTCAGAACTCGCTACAAAGTCATTCGGCTTTTTTTTTTTTTTCTCGCTCTCTTGGGTCGCGGGAATTTTTTTTTGGGGGGGAGTTCCAGTCTTTTCGGGTTAATTTTCCTTGGCTGCAAAAGGTCTTGTAGGGCTCGTGGAGGTCGTCGGCCGGCACCCTGTCTGCCTGGAACGGGGCCGCCGACAGTTCTGGGAGTAAGACGGGCACCTTCTCCGGGGGTAAGAGCGAGGACAGGCACGGGAAGGCCCCCCCCGCCTGGGCAGATATTCCGGGGTAGATTAGAGGGATGGGGGTGGCAGCGGCCGCCGGGTAGAGGTACTTCTCCAAACCCCCCTTGTCCAGGAAGGGCATGTAGGCAGCGGCGGCAGCTGCCGCGGACGGGGAGATGAAGTAGAACGGCAAACAGAAAGGCGCCTGCTGTCCAAAGGGGCCGCCACCGAATCCCATTAAAGAGTTAAGCAGGGTGGCATCGGCTCTCCCGGCCGCCTCGGCCCCGGAGCAGTCCGGCTTAAACCTTTTGGGGGCCGGCTCGTCCAGCGGCTCTTGTTTGACCGTCACGTTGCCCCCTCTCTGGCCCTTGGCCCCTTCGGGGGCCGCTGTTTCCGGCTTCTCGCCCTCGCCCCCGTAGCCGCTGTCGGTGTCCGTGTCGTTCTCGCTGAGCTCCACGTTCTGCGTCCTCTGGATCACCGGCACGCAGTTGGTTTGGTTCTCCAGCTTTGGGGTCCGCGGTTGGGGAGGGGGCAGGGTTTGGGGGCGGCGAGGGGCTGGAGGAGCAGCTGGCCGGACACGCTGTGCAGGTGGTTCAGCAGCTGGGTGCAGCGGTGGTCCCGGGGGGTCCAGCTCTCGCACCGGCACAGATACTGCAGCACTTCTTTGGTGCAGGTCTGGAACCCGGAGTGAAAGGCGTCCAGATCGGCCCGAACGGGCGACTTCATGGCGCGGTCCCCTGCCCCGGCAAGCAGAGAAAGGGAGAAAAGTCAACAGGGGCCACCTGCTATCTCCGCACCGCGCTGCGCAGAGATTAAAGCCCACAACGCCCCCCCCCGAGCCTGCGCGACATTTTACGGGCTTCCCATAAAACAACACCTAGAAAGCAAACAGACGGAAGGAGTTTCGGGAGCCGTGACTCAAGACGCGGCCGCTGGGCTCTGCGACCCCCCCTTCTACCTCCGCGCCGGGGGGCAAATAACCTTTTTATTGCTCATAGCCCCAGAACTGCCTGAAGTGCCGGTACTTTGGCTCATTACCCCGATCACAAGCTATGGCTCAGGGGGCAAATAATCCGCAGTATACCCCGTGCTGAAATAGAAATATATATCGCCGCCCGCATTTATCTTAGTAATAAAGCGATCACGGATACAAAGTAACCGACGGGGCAGGTTTAACCCTCCGGGGGCCAAGCTCGTTATACACAGACAGAGGCTGTAAGGGTTAAACCTGCGATAGTCTGCTGCGTTGCACGTCCCAGCATTAATGGCACACTAGCGGCGGGGAGGAGGGGGTTAATAAGCTTGTCTCGGGGCGGCTGTTGAGTTACACGGTGCCAACGGGTGTGCTGGGCGCTGCGCGGTTAATCACTAACGAGGCAGGTGTGCTCGGCGCTGTACTCACCGCTCTGTAACGAGACGATCTGCTGGTGCTGCTGCTCCGTCAGCGACGTCAAACCTTTCAAGTGCTTTAAAGTTAACTCCAGAACGACGGCCTTTTCCAGGTGTCCGAGGGTCTGAGGAGAGACCCCCAAAAAGAGCGCAATTACCAAAAAATCATCCAAAAATAGAAAAACAAGGGCAGGATTGGTGTAACCCCTGGGCCCCCAAATACCCCCATTTAACCGGGAGATCTGATGCATTCCCCCAAATAACATCCTCATGCGCCCCCCAGATCGGCGGCCCCCCGGACAGCCATGGGGTGACTCTTACGGTGAGTTTGAGGTGCTCGGGGAGCAGGTCCTTCAGCTGGGCGATGCACTCGTTGATCCGGTCGCGCCGCTTCTTCTCGATGAGTCTGTGGGGCAGTTTGTACGTCTCCTGGGGTGGAAGCAGACGGGGTAACTTTGTTAGCCGGTGCGAGACGCGGATACTGGGGTTCGGATCTGCCCTGCTGCCCCCCCCCAGCTCCCCGGACACTTAGAATTCAGGGGCAGTAAAACGAAGTCACTCGGAAGCAAAAGTCTGTCCGAGGGTCTGCGGAAAATACCCCCCCAAAAAAACTAAATCTAAATACCCCCCAAACTCCCGCCTTACCTTGCCCTCGTCTCTCTTGATGCCCCTCTTGGGTTTGCACAGGTACAGGGAGGGGTAATCCATCCTGCAAAGAAGTGAGAGATTACGAGGAGCCGCCGCTGACTTCTCCAGATCCTCGGCCCCCCGGGGGGCTGCCAAGTCAGACACTCACCCCAGGAAATCCCTGCCCTCCAGTAACTGCCTCTCCTGCAGGCTGTGCATGGCGTCCTCCATGGGTGGCGGCGGGGACTCGGATGCAGCGTCTCGGGGGCAGAGCTCATCCAGACCCAGCAGCTCTCCCTCTCCCGCTCCGCTCACTGAGCCGTCTGCTGTGCAACGGGAAAGATGGCTGCAAAAGTCATACGAGGCCCTCAGTGGAGCCACCGACTGGACACAAAGGGAACTGCAGCACGAGCAGCCCCCCCCCCGGCACGGCCGTGGCCAAACCCAGCGTTATTTCACCCAAACATCGCATTCGGCACGGATGACTTCCCCGGTCAGACGGCTGTTATGTCATCGCACGCCGGGACACTCAAGGGGGTGCGCTTGTTTTCCTGCATTAACCCCTGCAGCCTGGGAACGGGGCGGTAGATACGTGGAGCGGCCTCCCAGCAGAAGCGGTAGAGGCTAATCCGAGACCTTCAGCCAGCGGGGAATCCGAGCTAAAGAAATTATTTTATTTTTTTTATTATTAAATAATCCAGAACAATTCCAGAAATATCATCACAATAACATCTATTTAAAAATATATAAAAAATGTAAAACGAAAGTCTTTTTCCTCCCCTGCTCTTTCTTCTTTTTTTCCTTTTTTTGTCTGTTTTCTTGTATTCTACAAATTGGACGCAAAAACCTCCGATCCGGGGACACGGAAATGGTTAATAATATAGAGCGACCCGCGGCGTATAAAGAGAAAGAAACATTTAATAATATTTTAATTGAATATTTATAGAGAAACCCAGGACCCCCCCGGCAGATCGGCCCCCGCCGGCCCCTGTCTCTCCTGCTGCAAAGACTCAAACCTTGGTCTTGTCTTAGATTCAGGAGCCGTATGTCTATCCCATGCATGTTTAATCCCCTCACTGTATTACCCTCTACCACCTCTGCTGGGAGGCTGCTCCACAGTTATTGTAAAATAAAAGTCACAGAAAGTGGGGGAATGAATTGCTTTTATGTTTTGCCCCCCCCGGATCGGGTGTTTGTGTCGCGGCCGCCGCTCCCTTGCTGTTATGTAACGTGTGCCGGCAGCTGTCGGATCACATGTAGAACACGTGCGCTGGCGGCGAGGCCGTCTCTTCCTGCATGCGCGGTAACGGGGCTCATGTCTGCATCACATGAAGCGCTTTAATCGCGTAACCCCTGATGCGCAGCGACACACAGAGAGCGCTTTGTGCCGAAACCTCGGGAGGCTTTTCCAAAGGTGTCAACAACATTATCTCGGCACAATCTCAGCCCTTATGTAACATTCCCTTCCCACGGATCCCACACGCCGGGCGGAGGATCCACGCCTCCACCTGTTACACGCCTCGCCATGTGCGCCCAGAGCCGGGTCACATGTTACGCCGATTCGGGGGGCTTTTCGGGGCTGTGAAGGGGTAGAATGCGATTCACCGATCCGTGTTTCCTGCTGGCTCGGGAGGTTTTGTTGGATTTTTAATCCCCAAATCTAAAGAGCTTGCAATCTAATGGCGGAGGCCGGCTGACGGATGAAGACATAATGTTTTGGGATAAATGGTTAATGCCCTGCAGGGGGTAGATGGGGGCCCGGGACATGCCTCTGTGCTTTTGGGTGTGGGGTCCTTAACCCCCCAAATCAGGGAGTCCCTGGTGGGGGGGGCGATAACTTTCAAATCAGGATTTTTACATTATTGAGGGGGTGGTAGATAAGTGGAACGGCCTCCCAGCACTTCACGGATAATGGGAATTGGAGTTAAAGAAAAGGTTCCCGCTGCCCGAGAGCTCCGGTTGCTCCGCATGGGGGGGTCATAACCCTATAAGTGCCTCCAGTCGTTCAGCAATAAATATCGGGTTTACTGATTAACCCAAAACATCTCATTTCCACCCCAGAAAATCTCTACACGAAACCCATTAACTCGCTAACAGCGCGGCTCTCAATCAAAACAGCGTAGTTTTTCCTCCCCCTGATGAAAAAAAAATTGGTGAAATGGCGATAAATTATGGAAACCCCATCGGCAGATCGGCCCCTGGCGGCCCCCGTCTAGTCGCCCGTTTCTCCTGCTGTAACGACTCAAACCTTAATCAGTCGTTGGTCTCGTCTTAGAT
>VKOC01000094.1:7773-29460 GCA_009364415.1 Spea multiplicata
ATTTAATAATCATGATTAATAATAATAATTAATAATACTGATTGTGTGGCTCTGCAGGAAACCGATAACAAAACTGGAGCCACATCATACTTCCTGAGTGTCCTCACATCAGTGAGGGATAAGAAAAGCCACGTAAGTCTCCGTTACAGATATTTGGTTTAATGAGAAGATTACATTATACAAGGCTGGGTATGTTGATATTTTTGGGTGTATTTTGTACGATTTGCTGTGTCTCAGCCGCTGCCTTACAGACAGAATGTGGCTCCGTTTGGTTGATGCGCCCCACTTCACACAAGAAACAGAACCGATTCACAAAGATAGATCCAAATCACTCACCCTTATGCCATCTGTCTGTACCACGCTCACCCTTATCCCATCTGTCTGCACCACGCTCACTCACCCTTATACCATCTATCTGTACCACACTCACTCATCCTTATGCTATCTGTCTGTACCACACTCACTCATCCTTATGCTATCTGTCTGTACCATGCTCACTCACCCTTATGCCATCTGTCTGTACCACGCTCACCCTTATCCCATCTGTCTGCACCACGCTCACTCACCCTTATACCATCTATCTGTACCACACTCACTCATCCTTATGCTATCTGTCTGTACCACACTCACTCATCCTTATGCTATCTGTCTGTACCATGCTCACTCATCCTTATGCCATCTGTCTGTACCACGCTCACTCATCTGTTTCCTGGGAATAATTAGTGGCAGATTGTGATCATCACCGATAGGAAAGTAACGGGCAGAATATTTTTATTGCTATTTTATTTCCATTAATGTAATTTTAACCCCTTGTGTCCCCACCACGTCAAACACTTTTAACAATCAAAGCCCAAAGTAATCTGTGAATAGAAATGGTATCCGTGGTCTGTGCTTAGCATGTTGAGGTCTCGGTGGCCCCGCGTGTGCTCCGTCACGTGAATGGGTGAGTCACGCTGGATCCAGACGCTGCCCTCATGTCTGCCTCGGGTTATTAGACACAGATGTGGAGCTGATTCAGCCTTTCCATGTAGTGTCCTTATTACCCGTGAGTGCGCGTGGAGCGAGGCGGGGGGGGTGAATATTTATAAATCCTCGGATATAATGCATATTAAAGAAATGAAGACGTTTATATTCATTTGCATATTAACCATTTCATTATCCTAATTGGCGGTTTTCTTCTCATTGGTAAGTTTGGTACCCGCCGCGTCCCCCTGTTGATAATGTAGAGGGTACGTGTGCCCCCCGTATATAAAAAGGGCTCTCACCGCCCGCCCTGGCTCTGAAATATTTTACAAATGTATAGAAAATGCAGTTTCTGGTTAACCAATCGTGATAGCTTGGTAACTGCTTAGTAACGGGGGGGGGGCACGACGGGGTCCCTTTAAAGTACGGTTTAATACCGGGCTCCGTGGTGCGATACATTAATTGGGGTGACGCCGTTTACTGACGCCGATATTTGGCTTCTCCAGGAGTGCGTGGCGCGCGAGGACTGCGGGGAGCGGAGTTACTGCGATTTCGCTGACAGGAGGTACAAATGTCTGCCGTGCAAAGAGTCCGGAAAGGTGAGGACCGGCGATGAACCACAGCCCTGCCTGACCACAGGTGGCCTGCTCAGAATCTGGCGCTTTGTCTGGGATCTAGCCCCGGGGCTTTGCAGCAGCTAATCTACTCATATACAGGTGTGAATGCGTCGGCGGCCCCGGGGCCGTGACTGACGAAAGCTGCCGTCAGATCTGTCATCACTAACACAGGAGGAGACGTCCATGGAGCGGGGTCTCGAGCAACAGCTGTAACAAATACCCCGAGGGGGTTAACGGGTGAGCGGTAAATCCGAGGGGCAGTCGCACTGATGCGCTTTTCTTTGTAGTGCGCTCAAGCTGGTGAGTGCTGCGACGGACAGCTGTGTGTCTGGGGACAATGCGCCAAATCTACGCAGGGTCAAAACGGCACCATCTGCGAGCGGCAAGAGGACTGCGCTGATGGCCTCTGCTGCACCATCCAGCACGGTAACTACAGCCTTTTATATTAGACGTGGCAGCCGATGTGTGAATGCAGGTGAAACGCGTCGGCCGCTGCCATTACCCTCCGCTGTGTGTTTCAGGTCTGCGATATGCAGTTTGTGCCCCGTTGGCAGTAAAAGGCGATGCCTGTGATTACCTGGAAGGTATCCGCTCCGGCCTCTGGAACCTAGAACCCGGCGAGATACTGGAGCGCTGCCCGTGTTCCACCGGACTCACCTGTCAGCTTCAAAGGTAATCGGTTCTTAGCGCGATCCTACTGGCTGCCGGAACCCATGTGACTAGTCATAGTGAAAATTCGCAGTTCACATACATATTTTACATTTGATCTCAGCGAGGGAGCTTACAATCTAATGGGATACAAATCAATTTAGATGAGAGCGATGTTCACCTCGTGAAATGAATTACGTTTCCATGGTGATATGGTTCTAGAACAGTTCTCCCTTCTCCGGGGCAGTTGGTTCATACGGCTGGGGTATCACTGCCCGGTTGCAGCCCTCTGCGCTCCGGCGTCCTCCTGAATCATCTCCCTGTTTTCTAGGCACACGTTGGAGCCGATCTGCGAAGAGTTCCCAGAAAACGTCTACAGAGAAGAGACTGCGGAGCCCCCGGGGCCGGATATCAGGGTCAGCAGCTCTGCCCGGCAAGATGACCTGATGTGGAGCGAGGGTCCATAACGCCGAGAATAACCCAACCAAGCAGACGCTACGAGAAAGCACTCGTCCCGTCCACCTTTCTATGCCTTAATCGCCCCTTTATTGCCAACGCTGCACTTATTAAATACCTGGGGGGGATCAGCCCCCCCCCTTATACACTATAATCTTATTTTAATAAAATGTATATATTTTCCTCGTGATTAAAATAAGATGGGGTTACGTATTAAAAAAAAAATGGAAAAAGGAACGCCTGCTTATTGTTACCTAGGTACGAATGGAAGGCCAATTGGTTGCTATGGTGATAAGACCACTTTTAAAATGTTGCACCAGAATCACTTTTTTTGTGCATAACCCTCTGTATGTCATTTAAATACCCCCTAGCGTTTGACCTTGAAATGTTTTCTGCCGGAGACGCAGAGCGATTATTATTACGCCGGCTGGGAGCGCAATAAATCAGATTCACCCCGGCCTCGGTTACAGCCTCGCCCGTCTCATTTCTACCGGGGCCCGCAGTCCTTTCTATGACCGGATTGGGGAGAAAAGTTTCTAAACTTATAAGGCCCAGAATTGGCTGAACTCGGCTAAAACCCGACCCTAAAACTCCAGGGTTAAAAGGGTTAAGTTTAGGGCCAGAAGCGTCAGATGCAGCTGAAGCATCACTGAGAGGAAAAAACACTGAACTACCCCCCCCCCCCCGCACCAAAGCGTTACTATTAGAAAGGCGGATCATGGACCCGACCCCAACGAGGTCCCCGTCAATGGACCGTCCTGTGACCCGGACGCCGGACCGACAACCAGAACTTTATTTAAAGAAAATCTTTCTAGGCTTTATCTTTCAAGCATTATCAGATAGCGGGGGAGTTACTATTATTCTCTTCCCCAAAAGTGTTTGGCGATCACACATAAAAAATAATTAGCGGATATCGAGTCGTATGCCAGATCTCTGCAGCATTTGGTACGAAAGACACAGAATATTTTCATTTTTATTGGCATGTTTATTGTTGTAAACAGTATCTGGCATGAAAAAATTATCAAAACCTTGTATCGATTTCTTAGAAACTTGAGGGCAATTGGAAAAAGAAAAAGTATGCAGATGATAATTACATGTTTCAAAACCAGAAGGGATAAAAAAAAAAAAAAAAGCTAAAGTGGTGAAGCGGGGCTGAGTGCGTTTTATAAGAAAATATTCTCTCGCAAGGAAAGTTAAAAAAAAAAAAAAAAGAGTGAGGGGAAAAAGAGAGAGAGAGGTGTTCACAACTTAAAATATATTCTCCAAAGCAAAATGTACAAAAGGTGTTTGCAGCTTAACAGAAAGCGTGAACCGGGGGGAGTACCAAGAAACTTAAATAGGCAGCAAACGTGCGACGTTCAGTGTCTGATACGAGAAGTCGGAGGGCTGCGGATCTGACGGGACGGGGCTTTATTTACACTCTGAACGAGACAGCAGAACACGAGAGATCGCGCTGGCAGACATCAGGACTCTCGTCTGACACGAACCGGCCCCCTCGCCCCGTCCGTCCTTCCTACAATGAGGTAATGTGTTTATCAGTATAAAGGAACGGCTTCGAGCCGGAATCCCTACCTTTAATATTTATTTTTTATATATATATATATTTTTTTGACCACCGACCCATATAAAACTACACAGCTCTCTGCTTTGAGGAGGTTCAAACACCTTAAATTCAACCTGAGGAGGGAAATACCCACACGTTCAACTTTTTGTTTTTTGTTTTTTACATTTTTATATATTTATATATATTTACTATTATATTTGCACGTCCCTTTACAGTTAAATTGACCATAGTGCAGAACATGATTACAAGTCAAGCGGTGACCTCACAGGTACAGGGCTTATGATTGGCTTGTAGCCTGCCAATCGGTGCTGGTGTCTTGGCGCCGCTCGGAGCGTCCTGCGGAGAGAGATTGCGCGGCAATATTAAACCTGGCTGGAAAAAACGTCCCGGATTAGCGGATCGCTGTACGTCAGTCCTGCGCCGAGTCTTTATTTGCCGCCCCGTCCAGGTAAATTTTTAGGGCTTTTTCTTTTCGGGGGGAGTAGGTGACGCGGTGCCCGGTTTTTTGCAAGCGACTACTTTCTTTTTTCATGAGTTCATTTCTCTGCTCCTCCGACAGCTCGACCAGTTCTTCTGTTTTATCTCTGAAACGGGAAACGGGTCGGTCAAAACCCAACTCTGTATCCCCTAGAAATATCGCTTAACGATTTATTAGAAATACCTGTAAAATATAACGGCGCCGTCGTCGGAGATGTACAGAGGCCAGGCGTTCAGTGTGGACACTTTCGGGTTCCAGTCCAAGTCTTGATGGATCTCCAGAACGGAGATATCACACGGGAACGTCCCTCGGCCCTGCGGAGTTCCAGAACAAAGGGGTTTAATTTGGTGACTTCTGGTCTCGTCAGGCAGAGCGCCGTCTCCCGGGACAGGCATTTTATTAGCGCCGGTGCTGCCGCTTGGTATACTTAATATACAAATGAAACGGGCCGACAGCCACGAGGTGCCCATAAACAGCTGACCATGTACAAGAGAAGCCACGCTTATATTAACAGTTCACAGACTATAAAGGTTATCTATATATTAGCTACAGCATTCCGGGTCTGCGCATGCACAGGTTAATCGCTGTGTGCAGAAGTACATCTCCTGTGCCAGTTATGTTATTTACCTTCGCAAATTCCAGGTTTTCTAAAGGTACGTTGCTTATTTCACAAATCTGGAAAACAAGAAAACGTTAAAATTCTTCCAGGAGTTTACTCAACGCAGAGCAGTCTGAGCGTACATTGGAAATTAGAGTGCCCGTATTATCAGATGATGGAGGGGGGGTCTATTCACCTTTCTAACCATACATCATATAGGGCCCGCTCGCCAATTACCTATACACTACACAGGGCTACAACTCCAAGTACACATGGCGACTCTAGGCAAAAAAACCCCAACAGAACTACCATCCATCGCCCTGTGAAATGGCATGTGTCAGAATTCTGCCCGCAGTTTCTATGCCTCCTGCAGCCGCAGCACAAGGTAGGTAGAAGTCCTCTACTCTCCGTATAAAGCTAGAGATTATATTCCGGGGGGGGGATCTACAGCAAACCCCGCGATGTCTCCTGTAACTCACCTTCTCTCTCAACTCATCCACGCTGTTGGTTTCCAGAATGATCTCCTGAAAAGGATCCAGCTTTAGTTCCGACGGCCTCCACCTCTTCGTAAACAGAGAGAGCTGAGACATGGATTTCATCTTTTCGTTTTCTGTTTCAGGACAAAAAAAAGAGTAAAACTAAGAATCTCTCCAGATTTTACAGTAAAAGAGCCAGAAGAAAATCCAGCAATAAGTATTACAGCCAACGACGGAGAGAGAATGGAAGAAGGATAATTATAGAATAACGCATTTCTTATTATGGGGATATTTTATTAAATAGTTTATCTTTACCATCCAGCACTTCTAAGAAGACTTCCCAGTTGCTTGAAATACTGATTTCGTTTTCATACACGTGGTAGTCCAGAAAGACGGTGCCGGGGTTCTTCCACGTCTTCTTCCGGAGCCGGAATCTATGGAGCACACAGCAGTTTTACACGTCTGTATACATCGCGGCTTAAATAACAGAAGCGACACGCGGCGGGACTATTTACCGCTCGACGGCGAGCTCCAGGCCACACTGCTCCCTGAGCTGCGGAATTAACTCCTCTTTGGACTGATGGACGCTCATTCCTTTAGCAAACACGGCGTCCAGCAGGAATTTGCACGGCTGGGGAATAAAATCCGGGGAGAACAACAAGACTGAGTTTCTTTATAACAAAAAAAAAACCTCTCCTAGAAATCATGGCAACATCCGATCCGCACGTATAAAGATACAACGGCAGAAGCGGAGTAGTTGCCATAACAACCAGCGGAACAGCCTGCTTATGATTCAGCGTAGAGTATAACCATTCCCCGCCGTTACCTCGGGCTCGTTTAACAGCAGCTGGAAGACCTTTACTCTGTACTCGCCTTTCTTCAGGGCCCTTCCAAGCCGGATGGTGATCTGGAAAACAAAAAGCCAGACAGGGTATTGGTTTGCGGCGTTACAGCCCCCCCAACGCGGTTTACTTTCATTCACCTTAAACAATACCAGAAACATACAACGTGTTGGCGGATACGATAACGTTTAAAGCGCTCCTATACCTCAAAATCAACCAAAGAATCAAATTACCTTATTGTCATCGGAGAAGGAGGAGAGGGTCTCGTTCAGACGCACGCTCTCAAACTCCTGATTGCTGGCATAAACCCGGAAAACCTTAAACTGGGAGGAGGGGACCCCCAAGAACGGTTCCAGCTGCTGTTTGAAGGCAGATAAGGTGATTCTTTTGTCCACATTTACCGTTAAACCTGGTAAACACAGAACGTCAGCAGTCACTTCCAGATTTTAAAAGGAATTCACTAGCGTTTCGGGGTCAGGTTATGTTTGTTACGCAGAGACAGTTCTATTAGACAACCAACCAAAATGGCACCATGTCAGGCAGCGGGGAAACCTAAATCCTTGGGGTAAAAGGAATTCCATAAAACCTGCAGGACCCCGATACCCCAGAACTGCCCCATCTGAAATCGCAGAGACCCCGGCACACCTGACGTCCCACACGGGAAAGACACGCAGCGACATACAGCTTGTATTTACACAAACTACACAATCTGACCAGAAATTGCCATGGCGAAGACCGAATCAAAAATTTAACAAACTTACATTTCTGCCCCTCTCCAGAGGCTTCCGCAGCGCCGTGTAATTCCGCTTTGAAATACACGTACTGCGCCTCCCCTCGGCTTTTGCGGCTGTCGTCATACTCGCTATCCGTCCCAGAATCCTCCTCTGCCGTGTCCCACGTCTCCTTCTTCCCCTCGTTGGCCTTGGAGCGCCTGCTGCTGGTGATGCTGTGCGAGTCCAGGCCGTTCGCCAGCGGATTGGGGGCGCTGTCCGCGTTACACAGCGTGTCGCTGCTGTGGCTCGAGCTGAGAATGTCGCTGTCCACAGAGCTGGTGCTGCGGTCATTGTTGACATCCGAGTCGGAACGCTCCTCCGCCTGAAAATGGTTTTCGGGGTCAGCCGGCGGGATTCGGTTTTCCAGCTCGCGATTATCAGCCGACCCGGAGGAATCCGCCTCGTTTAGAGGCGAATCGATGTTCTCAAAGTCACTTTCCTCGGTGCTTTTGCTGCTGTCCCCATTGCCGCCATCCTGGTGCTGCTGCAGAGACAACGTCTTCAGCTTCTCGGTGCTCTCTTCCAAAATGGCATCCACAGATTTAAGGTTTCCGTCGACCTGGTCAGGAAAGTTGTGTGTCCGAGCCGCGGCCCCGCAAGCCTTAGGGCAGGCACAGCTAGCGGGCGGAGGGCCGGGAGAGTGCTCGGGTAACGAGACGTACAGTCTAATTGTATTAGCGTGACGGTCCAACAGCTTCCATAACTGCGAGTCTGTGAACAGCAGCTGGTGATCCAGAGAGTCCGAGCTTTCCACAAACACCTGGAATAACGGGAAAGGTGAGACGCGACCTGACAGGACAGCAACGACTGACAGTTTATTCTAGAAAGTTCCTAGAAATTAATCTATGGCGAGTCCGGGAGCATTAAAAGCAACCCAAATACCCCACTGGTAAAAGGAAGGGACGATTCTAACAGAGAACATCCTCAACACCTGATGAGAAACGTGCCCTGCGGGGGGGATGTCACCTTAGCAGCACTTCATACACCCAAGTCTGATACGAGGGAAAGAATTTATTGTTATGGCTGCTACCGTCCCATTACCGGTCACATCCTCCGGTAGCCAGCAAGCTGCGTTTCTACTTTCAGCTTCTTGACAGCTTTACATTGGCGAGGAGCTCCTCACACGCATGTAGGGGGCTCTCCGTGTCCCTGGCAGAACCGTTCTCAGACAAGGAGACCCAAAATCCAAGACTCTCACATGAAAATTAACTTAGTGACTTCATAAAGCCGCCGCTCCTGGACTCAAGCCTCACCTTATTGCTTCTGAAGAAGCCTTCAGCCTTGAGGGTTTTATTTGGGACGCTGAGAAGCCGCAGGTCGTTGTAACAGCGTTCCAGGACCACCCTCATGTTATCAGGAGGCAACTCCGTGCTCTGCAACAGGGAACAAGAACAACCATCTCAACTTAAAACGCATTTAAATCCCCCCAAAAACCCAAAACACTTGAGATCTGTTACAGAGAACACAGCTAATGTTTCGGAAACTACAGTTTTCTTCTAGGTTAAAATGACAGAAGAGGCTCCGCAAACCTTGGATATCAGTAGCTTGAACTCGGCGACAGTCTGAGTTAGGTAGGCGCGCACGCTGATCGGAGACACCACAGTCTCCGTCTTCAGATCCACCACATACACCTTTACCATCACCTCTGGGGAGACACAACCCAGTAACAACCACATTTACTATTTCCCGTAAACCCTGCTGATATCTAAAACCCCACAGGAGAAGTAGCCGGACCTTCAATGAATTAAAGCTCAGAGCTGAGAACTCCCATAATCCCCCAGGGGACCATAAAATTCCCATTAGCGCTCTTACCGCCAGGCTTGTAGGACTGAAACACTTGGTCAGGCCTTTTGGTTTCTAACAGCAGGTCGAACATGTATGAGGACTTGACCCCGCCGAGCAGGAACCCCATCGGCTTGTCCTCCTCGTCTTCGTAAGAACGCTCCAAGTAATCATGGAACTCGTCGTACTTCACAAGCCGGCAGCAATCGAGGGGAACAAGCCCTTCCAGATCCATGAGCTAAGAAGTAAACCATACAATGTAGGATCCGTTTCACAAGTGATGTCATACAATGAAGCGGAAGAGGGGTCCGCTGATCCACCGCACTAGAGCCCCGGATCCGACACATTTAACAAAAAAGAAGACCCCCTGTATGTTCAGACACTTATTATGCACGCGCCTTGACGCGTTCCACACCGTGGGAAGTCCTACCTTGTGAGCCATCTCCACGGCTTCCTTCATCGTCTTATCCTTGTGAACTTCCAGCTTACTCTCCATCATGATCTGCTTCACGGGGTGCATGCAGAACAGCTTCAGCTGAAAAGGCGGCAGAGAGCGGGCGAGTTACTCCAGATAAATACTCAAATCCCAAAAAGGACACCATTTACTGCACAGAGTTGTGGAAGAAGAGTCATGCGCTAATGTTAATGCCCGGATAACAAACACACAAGCCGTGGCGATGCACTAACTTTGCACGTGTTCCTTTCAATCTCCCGCTGACGTTTTTCGTGCTCTTCTTGCTCCTTTTCCTTTTCTACCAGATGCGTTATATGCTCCGGGAACTCCGATGGATCGAGAAACTCTGTAAATTAAACCAGAAGGACTTAGCAGCAGAAAAAAACCTTGTAAAGTTATAAATTTACACTAGAAGTCAAAATCTTCACAACAAAATGCAACAGATTTAGCTCAAACAATCCAAATTTGCTTCCTCTAATGCCTTAAAAAAATTTAAAAAAAAACTTGAATCTTCCCTAACAGACACGGCCAGCTGTCTGCCTAAAGAAAAGAGACGGGCGAAGGGGTGGAAGGAGTTAAAAGAATTCAATAAGGACGCATCCACCAGACACGAGCAAAATATAAAACATCAGTCCCCGTCATACGTACTCGCGTTCCTGGCCGGGTTCTTTAGCCGGTACATGAGCATATACGCGTTGGTCGAGCTGTAAGCAACGAGAAGAAAAACCAAACACTGGCAGTGAAAAAAAAAAAATACGACCATGCGCGCCGCACACAACGCGTCCATCACTCAGAATAATCACAAGTACCTGGCGAAGGCGCTGGAGTAATAGCCCCTGTTCCCAGTGGAGCCGCCGTATGTTTTTTTAATATCCTCTTGCGTTATCTGCATAGAACAGAAAATGAGACGTTCAGATAATCGAGAAACAGAAATTACAATAAAACGGGCGATAAAACCTAAAAGCACCCAACAGGCACCGACCCGGTAGCGGGAGAAGGGCGCATATGTTTTAAGAAGTAAACCAGCCCGGTAACGCTCACCCGGCTCACGTGCTGGTCGTTGAAGCTGTACCACTGGTCGTCCGTGAAGGATTTTATGCAGGCGTAGTAATGGCCACCGGCCGCGCTCCCCGAATGGACCATCACGGAAAAAAGTTCATACAAGGTGTTCTAGAAAGGAAAATTCACACGCGTTACGATAATCGCCACTAAAACGTAATCAACAGGCAATTTCAGAATCGAAAGATTCACCTTCTCCACAGACAATTTACTGATCTTTTCTGCGCCGTGGTTGCTCTCCAGACCGATCCCTTCGTCCAGATTATCATCGGTTGAGAAATCGTTGCTCATCTGGTCGCTGTGACAGCTGCCCTCATTCTCTGCACCGCTATCTGTGCAGCTCTCGGTCTGCGGGGACTTCTGGTACCAAAGGGGAAAGAGGCAAAAAGCCAAAGAAATGGGTAATAACGGCTGCACGGAGCATTACTGCCTCAGCTGTAGATAAATATGTATAACAGTATATAACGAGGAGAGTGAGTGGTACTCTAGAGTCTGAGCGAACACTCTGCTCCCGGAAAGCCCCGGCGCTTAAACCTACTTAATCGAAAGGGTCTTCTGGATTTAGACAAGAACCCACCTCATCTTCGACGTCTATGAACGGGCTCATGTCTAGCTCTTCTGGAAACGTCATGCGGTCGTTGAGTTTAATCCGGTGCATGCTGGTGTAATCAAAATCAAACCTCTTCAGCTGCAGGGTTAGCAGGTACGGGAAGTGCAGGAACCTCAGACCCTGGAGGGAGAGACGGTACAGAGGTCACAGCCCTGCCAGGTCCGGGGAGAACAAAATCCCAAATCCATCTTCAGACAGACGGAATATCTCCAGGCTGCCAAACCCGCGATACCAAATCCCTGCGCGCAGCGGACCCTCACCTTTCTGGCATCACACTTCTTCTTACAGCGCTCACAGAAGTACTGGTTCGGCCCGTCTAAGGTCTCCGGCTGGACAAACGCATTCAGTGCTTCTTCCTGCCATGGAGAACAGAAGTTAACGCATTAACGGAGTGAGGTCCTAATAGGAAGATTTTACCAAAAGGCATTTAGTGCTTAAATATAAGAGTGAATTCTGTAGAAAGACGAGACGTTATGCGATATATAATATACATATATACGATATATACGTACGACGCTGCCAAACGCCGTGCTGGAACCATACGGCCGGATGACAAGAGGAATATCGAGGAAAGTGTCGATTCTCCAGCTTTCGTACCCGCACTCCAGGCACCGCACATAGTCTTTCAGTTTGCCCTGATACAGCTGATTGATGAGGTCGGCCTAGAACACCAAGACAGAGACGTGAAGGGTAAGCGAGCTCATGATGGATTTCCCTTTAATACCACATAATGTTCAGCAAATCTCCATCCTACTGTCCTAGGACATTCTATACTGACTCATTATTATAAACGAATACCTTCTTGACGGGCACACAGTGTATTTCGCACGTGATAAGCGTTTCATTCATTCGCTTTCATTTGGAAAGGGTTTCCGTACCTGCTCTGTCTGCTTCCACTTCTGCTCCAGCGCATCAAACATGACTCTGCAGAGCTCCTGGACATCGTGCTGCTGCCAGGCTAAAAAGACACAAAGAATGAACGTAATTCTGTAATGGAAAACTTCCCATTGTACAGCACTGCGGAATATGGTCGTTCTGTTTAATTTATATTATATATACCCCCCCCCCACAGACATACTATTAACAGGCAGGTACCTTCGCTGCTATCCCACCCAAAGCTGCGGGTTACATCTGTGGTTTCGATGGCTCGTTTTTTGCTTGTCTGTAATAAAACAAACAGTCTTTGCAGCTGATAAGGTATGCTGGTGACGGGGTCTTCTTCAGACACCTCAAATGCCCACCTGGTGGCACAAGAAAGGGACAGAGCAATGGCTCCGGTTATATGAACGTCCATGGACAGACATAACCTAGTAGACGGTTAACACAGCATTATAGAAGCGGGGTTCCCACGAGCCGGGGACAGACAATGTTCACAGTTCTACATGGTTTTATGGGGAATGATACTGACTTGTACAGCGCGTTCCGGAATTCTGGCGTCATGAACAGAGTTTGCAGAAGGCTGTTCAGGTAACAAGTCATGGCCTGATTGACCAGCCCGACATAACCTGAAAAACAGAAGAAATACAGAAATTGGGAATCCTCACAATACCCTGACAGAGTGGCTCGTAACAGAGCGCTCGCTCCCGCAGCTCACACACCGACTCGCTTAAAGCCCCAGGCGTTCTGATGCCAATAAAAACAATCTGAGCCCGAAGCAAACCGGGTACAGAACCTGACGGGAGCTTCACTGAGCCGTCATCGTTAACCCCTCGTTGCAGTAACCCCCGCAGCCCGTGACCGTACCGGTGTCAGACTTGCTGAGCAGAGAGGAGTAGGTGTAGTTCTGGCTGACATAGTCACTGGCGCAGCCCACGTAGCCCTCTCTAGGCAGAGGGCCGATGAACTTCTCCTGGGTGCTGTCGTCGAGGCCGCTGCTGTCTGCGGTGCCGGACTCATCCTGGAACACAAGGCAGTCAGCGAGAGCTCCCGTTACTTGCGTGTTTACCGAGGAACATAAAATTGTGCAAAAACACTGATTTGTCAACTAAGAGACCCTGCTGCCGGAGAGGAGGCTACGCACCGAGGCGAGCTGCGGCTGCTCCCCATTTTTATCAGTCAAATGAAGAAAGTTCTTCTTCCCAGACTCGAAGCCGGCATCCTGCAAAGATGTGTCCAAGGAGCCGTCCAGCAGCGTCTGAAATTACACCGGGTTGTAGTTATTGGTTTCGGTTGCAATATACTGATTTATACAGAGTAAGCCTCCGCTTTCTTTAAAGGTAAGAAGGAAACGCGTGCTTAGATAGAGACAAATCACACATATGTACACGGCACCCGGAGCGTTCATTCACATGTAACGGGGTATTAGACATCACCATGTCGCCGTTAGGGACGCCATTCCCCCACATCAGGCTGAAGGTCCCCGACACGTAGCCAGCTTTACTTGACACATCTTCAAAGAGCCGCTTCACGGAGGTGGAGGCCGGGAGGTTTAAGGTGATTCTCTCGTTCACCGTCCTGCAGTTGGTGGTGTCTTGGACGATACACAGGACTCTCGGCTCATCGGCAGCATTTTCTATCTGAGAGGACAGAACCTTGTCTTGGTTAGTCGCAGACACTCGCCGCGTTAGGAAGAAGCACAAAAACACACTTCTAGACACCAAAACGTGGCTGAAACCAGTGAGCAGCTAGAATACCCATCGATGCGTCTAATGAATGTTACCCATTACCAAACGGCAGACGTGCAGCAGAGGTGTCCCTGAATACTTTACCGGCAGCGGCCGCCACTCAGCCCGTTCTGCGAGGTTATCTATTGAAGACGTGCAGAGCTAGAACTGTATTAGTAGCACAAACACTCGCTCAGGTGCAAACCCGAGACAGCCGTGTGAGCGTCGCACGCCGGGCCAAGCCATGCATAAAGATACCCAGCGCGTCCTCTACAAGAAAACATGCGCCACCGCAGCCACAGGCTACCTGCGAGAACCGCTTCTTCATCTCATTAAAGATACTCTGTCTGCAACTCCACAACATCCCCTGCGGCAGAAACACCGAGGCATAAATGTAATGAACCGGCGGAGAGGCGCGCTCTCTACCCGAACATTTTACCCGTAGTTAGAGAGGTTATTCCAGGTGACGGTAGAAACACAGAGGAGCCCGGATCAGCCCCCCAGCGCATCAAAGTATCCCCCGAAAGCCCCACGGATGGCAGTTTCAGACAGCGTTAGGTGGGCAGCCTGACATTTACTGAGAAACTGAGGGCTTCTCGTCCACGTCGGCCGTCGCCTTGCAGAACCCGCAGACCACGTGCCGCAGACCCCGTTTACCATCTCAATGGTTTTATACTCCTATTTCATACGGACTCCACATACCAAGCGGAGGTCACGGCGCCGCATGGCTTCGCTGCGTTTATGGATTTATGGCTTCTCCATAACTTTACTTAGGGATAAACCACCCTTAAAAGTCTTTAAACTCGGAAAGACGCCGTTTTACATCTGAGCCGGGATAATAAGTAATGAGAATGTCATGTATTTGTATGATACAAAAACTATTACAAGTGCGGACCTTTATTATATCCACGAAAATACCAAACCACAGAAATTGTATGTGTGTGTGTGTATATATATATATATATATATACACACACACACACATATATATACACATATACATACACACACCTATACATACGTGTACACACACCTATACATACGTGTACACACACACACACACATACATACACGCAGGCATAGCATAGATGAAAGGCATTGGGCGACGTGAATCCAAGGCGCTCCGATCGCAGGCAGAGTCATAAATGCACAGAATTTTCTCTGTACGCTGAAAACTACAATACAGCCTTTCGTATAACGTAACCGTCAGACACAACGCCCCACATCACCCGCTTTCCACCACACACCAGTCCGAACCGGCACAGAAAAGCCGCGTCGCGGTGCGGGGGCAAAACCAGATTTACCCAAGCGGGGCGGAAAACGTCCCTGTAACTTCTTTCTTTGTAAGTTTGTCTCAGAAAAAGCCCAGAACGAGCTACACAGAGAAGCGGGACCGGCAGTCAGTCAGCCAAGGTCTGCCGGTTAAACGCGGCGAGGAAAGAGCTCCAAGCAGGGGGTTCAGGTTGCCGGTAAAATATTTAGGGCGCGTTATTTCCTGGACAATGAGACGGCCCTCCTGTGCAAAGCGCGTTACTGACCTGGCTGAGGATAATAAGCCGGAATTCGTCTTTTGATTTGGAACAAGACAGAAAGAAACTAATTAGGAATTTCAGCATCGGGAGGTCCGGGCGTCAGAGGGGTTTATCGAGCTTCAGCACACGCGCCGGCTCCGCGGACCCCAAACCCATCTCCAGGATCGCCCACCGAGAACGCGGCGGTGAGTGAGCAGCGGATCCGACCGAAAGCTCACGCTGTCTAAGTAGCGTTTTAGGAATAAAGACGAAGCTACTTCCTGGTCAGGCGAGTTTTCTTTCATTTCTTATCTGCTGCAAGACTTTGAACCACAACCTCTTATCGGAACAGAACGTCTATGAAAAGTACCTCCTCTGCCGGGGAAAGGACTCCTGGGAAGAAAGCTGGCCTGCTCTACGGTAACGAAGACGGGGGGGGGGGATGGTGCGGATCCCTACGGTACGTGCTGGCCATAGACGTTCTGATCCGCACGGGATACTTTATTACATACTTTTAGAGTCCGGTACTTAAACACCGCGATAAATCCAGCACCGCTTTTACTACAAGTGCAGGACTCGGGATGATGGTCAGAGGGGGAACAGAAACGACCCCCCCCCAGCACCAAAGCGTAATAATAAGGTAGAAGCCGGTTGGGCCGGGCACGCTAACCAGCTGCTTCTCCGCGTGATATTGTCACAGTATCGATGTGTTCACTCCAGGCTCCTCTGAACGCGGCATTCGAGCGAGCGCTAGACAGCTGCGCATGCACACGGCCCCACGCTGGCATCAGCCGCCAGGAGCGTGATTCATCTCAGCGAAGCCGGCCAACCTCTCCAGGCATCTGAAATTAGAAGCAGGAGCGCGGAGTCCTTCCACTCCGCCAGAAGGCCCGAACTGCAACGTTTAGCTAAACAGATTTTATCTCAGGTACAAAAAAACATCCATTAAAGAAAACGTCTATCGCCAACGCTTAATGCCCAAGTCTGTGCCCGATACCCAGAAGTGACATCAGCTCCAGGACTCTGTAAACCGCCCTTAAGCTTAGCATGTAAAGTCAGCCTAAGTTCTACGCGGGGCAAAAAACAAACACCCCGTAAACCCCAATAAAACAGGAATTAGTAAAAACTTAAATCGAATGTAGAATTTTAATCAACAGAACTAAGTAAAGCGGAACTTGATGGATCAGAACCCGGCGGCGATCTTTCCCTGAACCAATCCGAACTTCCACTTTAACGCGGGCGCGATGGGGGGCTTCCTGGGGGTCTCTGCTTCCGTGTGGGGCTAGAATGTGGGAAATCTTGGTTCTTCCCTCTCTACGGGAACAGAAATTGAGTCTTGAGTTACAAAGTTCGCTGTTCGGTTCAATAAAGGATAATAATTTACAGACAGTAATCGCAGCAGAAGTGAAGGGCTGTCCGCCGCCAGCTCCTGTGACTTTCCTTGCGGAGCCGAAAGACTTTAAGTCTTCAATAAAAATACAAAAGAGAATTCGAATTTTACCAACGAGCGTTTCCTAAAAGCAGGCAGCGAAGTGCGATAAACGCGATACGGTCTTTCTAGGGAAGTTAAACAGGCTGAGGGACTCCGTGTACGGCCCCGGGGTGACTGACACAGACACATGTCCAGGAAACAGCTAAAAACAGCACAGCCGCCGATGACAACGCAAAAAAAGTTATAAACATCACATCTTAAAAACAATGTATCCTGTATTTTGTAAACTAACGTAGGAGACAGCTGGGCTCGCAGACACCCTGTGTTTGTACCAGGACTGAAACGGCTCATCGCCAGTAGTTCATCCCCCAGGCAGGAGAGGGTTAATCGGAAAAAAAAAAAAATGTAAAAAAGATTTAGCTGCCAGCACCTGTCGGGGGCCGACGGGTTACCGGGTAAACTTAATCCCGTGTGCTGGCAGCTAGGCTTACAGCTCAGACACATGGCAAAGCGCTAAGCACCAGAGAACATGGCAGCGTTCCTGGCCAGGGGGTTCAGCAACACAAAATACCTAAAGAAAGGGGTTTAATTTTTATATTTAATCACAATTAAAAAAATAAACACACACGGGGGCAGACATCGGACCCCCAGCAAGTCAGTCTGACTTCATAGCGGCGGCTCTTATGTCATCACCTGCACTAGCAAAACCACCGTGGTGATGTTTCTACTGGCAAGCAGTGAGCTCATGTGGCCCTAAGGCTGCCGAGACGCCTGATGATGTCATGGCGGCCATCTTTTTAATACACAGTTTAATGACAGACTTGTGTTTACAGAAAACAGTAGTTGCCAAACGTCAGTTTATATGGAAACGACTATTAGATTATTACAGAGGTTAAATGCCATCGTCTGTCAGCTGTGACATTTACGTTTCGATAAAGTTATTTGAATGGTAGGCGCGTGATTCAGTTTCTTTTTCTCATAAGGGCCACATAAAAAGCCATATTTTAACGCGATCCTGCAGAATTACCCGTCGTGATGCCTCTGACCTTCCAAACAAACCAGGATGGACTGTGTGCCAAAACACGGCCCCCGGGAGCACAAAGCACCGGTGACAATACGGTAACACCGGCCTGAATATTCCAAAGGACAAGCGATCGGAATCAGCGTGTAACGAACCAGAAGCCATACGTGGGGCACGGTGCCCACAAACCACCATCTATGACCTCATGACACAGGGAGCCGTGATTGTCGGCGTGAACAGTAACGTTACCGCTTTGGCACCCGGTGTGATCAGCGACCGATCTAATCCGTGCCGTCTGCACAGGGGCCTCGGCGGCGCCAACAGTGCATTTTAAC
This sequence comes from Spea multiplicata, assembly GCA_009364415.1. Taxonomy (NCBI): domain Eukaryota; kingdom Metazoa; phylum Chordata; class Amphibia; order Anura; family Pelobatidae; genus Spea; species Spea multiplicata. The sequence continues at coordinate 25,996 of VKOC01000094.1, forward strand.
GGTTAACGGCTCAGTATATTAGGGAGCTGATTGATGACCCCGCAGCTTTACGAGCAACGAACCTCTAACACAAAGATTAAATAATGCGTAAGGCGCACCCATCTGTCTGTCTGTCTGCCACGGCTACGGGTTTCAGGCATGGCACACGCGTGGAGGTACCGGTGACGTGTTTATGTTCACATATAGGCGGTCACACATATAAAACCCCAAACCTGTCCACAGTGACCAGGCTGCGGATCCAGGCCACATCCAGGACAAAGCCCTCTCCCCCTGCGGGCGACATTATGGCCCTCGCCCCCTGCGGGCGACATTATGGCCCCAGCTTGTATCATCACCTGACCCGTTAATTTCTCAGGTAAGAGACTGGGGAAGTGGCACAGAAAGCCGACGCGTCACGCGCAGACCTGCCGATCCTCCACGGTGAGATTACAGGTAAGATAAGAGGCAATTAACTGCGTACCCGGACAACACGCTAATGACTCACCGCCTGCGCACACCTTTATTTACCAACATGGCAGTCATTCAGCCAGGTGAAAGTCTGCGGCATGGAGCGGCCAGCGGAGTCTGCGCTGCCCAGTTATAAGTAAACGCGAGGGTCGGGGTCCGTTGTGGCCCCTCACATGGGAGTTTGTACTGAACTGTGCGATATGTTAATCTGTCTCCGCTATCACAACTCAGGAATCCGCTGTGACGCAGAGCTAGCACTCTCACGCCGCACAAAAGGTTATTAAACGACGGACCCGACTGCACCCAGACGCGCAGACAACGCGCCGTGGCCATTTCCCAGGGAGCTACAAGCCCTGGGCCACCGTATCGCCTCGATCTCTCCCCCCGCATTAAACTGACCGGGTCCTTGTGACATTAGCGCTACGACCCAGAAGAGCGAGTGGAACCAACAACCCCACACCGGGCACAGAGCTGCCGGGGGGCCCAATATACTGACACACGAGGGACACCAGAAAAAATAAACATGGGGCTAAAGCATGAGACCAAAGTGACAGGTGACAGCCCCCAAATAATAGAAAACCCTCTGAGTCCGGGGGGCTGAACCCTGTGGCCCCCAGAACACACAGTAATGGGGAATGAAAGGCAGCACTCCCTGTAAGTCACACACGGTACCTGTGGCCCCCACAATGCACACATGGCACTGGGGTTGGGGGCTGAAATTTATGGCCCCGTAACACACAATACCGAAGGAGTGAAGCCTGTGCCGCGGTAATTCACACACAATACCGAGGGCTGAGGCCCCCACAACGCACACACAGGGGGGCTGAGGCCTGTGGCCCCCACAACGCGCACACAGAACCGGGGGGGCTGAGGCCTGTGGTTCCCACAACTCACACAAAGAACCGGAGGGCTGAGGCTTGTGGCCCCCACAACGCACACACAGAACCAGAGGGCTGAGGCCTGTGGCCCCCACAACGCACACACAGAACAGGGGGGCTGAGGCCTGTGGCCCCCACAACGCGCACACAGAACCGGGGGGGCTGAGGCCTGTGGCTCCCACACTGCGCACACACAGAACCAGAGGGCTGAGGCTTGTGGCCCCCACAACGCGCACACAGAACCGGGGGACTGAGGCCTGTGGCTCCCACACTGCGCACACAGTCCTGGGGCCGCATACCTCTCTGGGTACGAGGGGGTTGTCCTCTCCGGGTACCATCTCCTCGGTGCGTGCGACCGGGACAGAGTTCAGGCCGGAGACATAGTGCGGACACAGCGCGGAGCTCTCTGCCAGGAGCAGACGCAATCAATGGAGAAATGGCCGCCGCCGCGCCTCTCGCGAGAAGCACAGCGACCTCACTTCCGCCCGGGCCCGGCTACACCCGTCACCATGACAACGCTAAGTCGCTGGGAGCACCAAGATGGCAGCAATCGTGTGTGGCGTGAGGGGGTGGAAGAGACAAACACCGTGTAACACCCGGGGCTGGAGGGCATCACATACAGCGCAGGACCCGCAGAAAACACCGCATCCCGTTCTGCACTCGCAGCCATGTGTAAAAAGTGATTCTGGACCAAAAGTCAAAAAGTGGTCTTATCTCCATGGCAACCAATGAAATGCTGCAATTTGCAGGGGCATCTCATTGGTTGTTGTGATTATAGCGCCATGCAGTAGTGTGCCAGGTTCACATGAAAAAGATTCCTGCTGATTGAATGGTTGCTATGGTGATAAGACCACTTTTAAACCTATGCACCAGAATCACTTTATATAGATAACCCCCAATGTTCTGCCCCTACTTGGGAAATATGTTGCCTTGGTATTAGTTATTATTGCCCCCCGCTGGGGGTACAGAGTTTGGGGGGTGACGCCTGCGCCTGGTTATTGGATAATCATTGGCAGAAACAAAACATAGAGATTCACCGGCGTTAACGCACATACCCCGGGGGCCACAGGACGACCATCTCACCCGGGGCATCGGTGCTGGGGCAGGCGCGACGCAGCGCATACAGGGCAACCCTGCGGTGTAATATAATTCACTTGGAGTCCCAGCCTCTGCCACAAAATACCCCCTGGGTACTATGAGGAAGGGGTAATTCTGTGCACTTTATCCACCCTAAGGATGGGGTAATTTACAGCATGCTACCCCCCGGGTACTATGGGATAATTCAGAGCAATTTATCCCCCCCTTTATACCCCAGGTACTTTATGGATGGGGTAATTCGGAGCACTTTATACCCCGGGTACTTTATGGATGGGGTAATTCAGAGCACTTTATACCCCGGGTACTTTAGGGCTGGGGTAATTCAGAGCACTATTATACCCCGGTATTTTATTGGATGGGGTATTCAGAGCACTTCTATACCCCGGTGGGCGGTACTTTATGGATGGCTGGCGTAATTTTCAGAGCACTTTATTACCCCGAGGTACTTTATTGGATGGGGTAATTTCCAGAGCACTTATTACCCCGGGTACTTTTATTGGATGGGTGAATTCGTACTTTATTAACCCCGGGTACTTTATGGATGGGTTCAATTCAGAGCACTTTATACGGGTACTTTTATGGATGGGTAATTCAGAGCACTTTATACCCCGGGGTACTTTAGGGATGGAGTAATTCAGAGCAGCTTATTCCCCGGGTACTTTAGGGCTGGGGTAATTCAGAGTACTTTATACCCCGGGTACTTTAGGGCTGGGGTAATTCAGAGCACTTTATACCCCGGGTACACCGCGGACGGACCGGTTCGCCGTTATTCTGTATCACGCGGGAGGTCTCAGACTCTTCCTGACATTTTTTTGACCTCTCATTTGCACCGCCCATTTTCGGTGACGTCACGCGGCCCAGGAGCAGTAAGCGAGGACCCGCGGGGCATTTGCGCGCCACAAAGATACTGAAGGGGAACTGGGTGAGTGTGTGTGCAACGTGGCGGGGGGTGAGTGTGCATGGAGTGGAGCATGCTGTCAGGGTGCAGGGAGTGGAGCATGCTGTCAGGGTGCAGGGAGTGGTGCATGCTGTCAGGGTGCAG
>VKOC01000096.1:5381-24292 GCA_009364415.1 Spea multiplicata
TTGTATTAGAGTGTGTCCGAGTGAGAGTATGGTGTTAGAGAGTGTGTGTTACTGTATGCTATATGTCTGTGTGTTGTATTAGAGGGTGTGTGTTACTGTATGGTGTTAGCATAAGTGTGTGTGTGTGAGAATGCGTCAGCGTACAGTGCTAAGGTGTCAGCTGTGAGCCTGGGGTTAGTGGTGCCTGGGAGAGGAGGAGAGAGTGTAAGTGTATGGTGTTAGGGTGAATGTGTGGGTCTTAGTGTATGGTGGTGAGTGGGTGTTAGAGTGAGTTTGCTTGTTAGAAAGTGTGTTATGGGGAGAGACGCTCTAGAAATACTTCACCCAGGGGCCACTAACCCCAGGCTCACTCCAGATTCTGAGCTCCTAAAAAAAGAGGGACGTCAAGGGGGATGGGGGTTTGGGGAGCAATAGGGTGATCAGTCACTAGCCGAGAGAACCTGCTTCTGGCCCCAGGAACAATATGCTGGTGCCCTGATAGAGAGTTACGGTGCGGAGAGTCTCCTCTCATGGTGATAACTGCCCCGGTGCAAGCCTCAGCCGCCCTCTATCCGGAGACGTAATAAATGAGCCCCTTATTGTTCCACAGCATCCTTCCCTGGAATAAGTCACGAGGTTCAGGTCTGGAAATCTCTGATGATTCAGGTTTGCATGCGCAGCTGTCTCGTCCCGGGCGTCTCATCACGAGACCCTCTCCCCATTTTCCACTTACAGCCTCCTTCGGAATTTCTGATTCCTCAATCAGCGGCTGAAAATTAATCAGAGAGATTAAGGAGAGCGGCTGCTGGGCGTGCGACGTCTGCCCCGTTAACCTCTGCATGACCAGAGCACAGAATGCACTTAGCCAAGAACTGCAACATTCCAAGTCCCTCCGTGGGGCAAATGGCAGCTGTCACAGACTGGGAGCTTAGGTGTTCTGGGCTTTTCATATCATACCTCCTCCCCCCACCCCCTGCCATCCTGTGTCCTCATACCAATCCTTAACCCCCTAAATAGTTCTTACCCCAAACAGCTTGTTGGTTCCATCTTTGTCCACAAACAGCATGCCTGTACCATCTTTATCCCCCAAACTGACTGACTATGCCAATTTTGCCCCCAAACAGTCTAATTTGTGCATCTTTGCATCTTATACGGCCATGCTAGCACACAAACACTTGCACATCCACATTAATGCTTACACATACTTAATATCGTAATTCATTCACCCATTCAACTATTCATTGGGGAGAGAAGAGAGAGAGAGACGGGGAAGAAAAGTGAGAGGGGATGGGAGAGACAGAGAAACATGGGAGAGAGAGAGATGGAGGAGAGAAGAGAGAGAGAGACACAGGATGGGAGTGAGAGATGGAGGAGAGAAGAGAGAGAGAGACACAGGATGGGAGTGAGAGATGGAGGAGAGAAGAGAGAGAGAGACACAGGATGGGAGTGAGAGATGGAGGAGAGAAGAGAGAGAGAGACACAGGATGGGAGTGAGAGATGGAGGAGAGAAGAGAGAGAGAGACACAGGATGGGAGTGAGAGATGGAGGAGAGAAGAGAGAAAGGATGAGAGAGAATTTATTTTAAAGGAGGGAAAAAGTTACAACAAGAGAACAGAATCTAATACTAGAGAGTCAGAGGCTGAGATGGGATGGAAGGGATTTTTACTTTACTGAGAGGGTGGAAAATAAGTGGACCAGCCTCCCAGCAGAAGTGGTAGAGGTTAATACAGTGAGGGAATTAAAACACACGTAGGATATGCATAGTCGATGCACAGCAGATACGATAATACATTTAATACACGTGGTCTCTGCCTGTATGTGTGGGTCTCCAGTGTCCGTACTGCACTGTGTAGGCACATTTTGTGATACTCACTACTGCTGTATAACTCACCTGCCGGCCCCCGGCTCCCTTCTGTGTAATAATCAGATTGAGTTAATCCGCAGGGTGTGTCTGGGATCGCATTAACTGTTACAAACACAACAACTATTGTTCAAACGCAGAAAAAACGTACATTCCGAGGGGCAGAAAACACGGCAAGAAATGGCCCTGGGGCCACGCCGTGTACTGCACCACAGAGAGCCGAGGGGGTTACTGAGGCGAAACGCGGCGGGTGTAACAACTACAAAGAGACATGAACAGGCCGTAGATCGGCAAAAACACTTTCCTTAAAGAGAACGTTTCTGATGGGCAGCGGAATTCTGATCCGGCTCTGTGCCGTTCTCATCTCCGGAGATCCGCACCCTTCTATGGGCATTGGGTCCAGGCTGTGTTGACCTCTTTGAGGGGGTAGATAGCATGTTGTCAGCTATTATTTGGTGCAGACTGGTCGGCGCTTACTGTGGCGGGACGTGTCTGCCACAAAGTGTGACGCATTCCGCTTTCAGATGAAGCCCTGAAGTGAAGGAGCCTAGAATGGAGGGAATGGGCAGGAAGGGCAGTAATGGGCATACATAGCTCCTTCCTGGGTACCACGAGTACTTCCTGGATAGGCATTTCCTTTCCAGCAATCTAGAAGTTCAGTGGTTCTTCCTCCCACCTTCCCTATTGGTGCTGGTGGTCAGTTGTTGGACCTCTTGCTGGTGCTGTCTGGTGGTATTTGGCGATATTGTTTGGTGGTGCGGTTTGGTGGTACTGTTTGGTGGTACTGTTTGGTGATGGTGTTTAGTCGTGGTTATAGTGCAGGGGTGGAATAATATGACATGGCTGGTGTCACGTGGACCTGTCAGGCTAGGACATGGGAGCGTACATGGGAGATGCGGCACAGACGTGGGAGCGTGCGTGGATGGGAGAGGTGGGAGCGTGCGTGGATGGGAGGAGGTGGGAGCGTGCGTGGATGGGAAGAGGTGGGGAGCGGCGTGGTTTGGAGACGTGGGAGCGTGCGTTGGATGGGAGAAGTGGAGGTGCGTGGATGGGAGACGTGAGCGTGGCGTGATGGAGAGCGTGGGAGCGTGCGTGGATGGGAGAGGTGGGAGCGTGCGGGGATGGGAGAATGGGAGCGTGCGGTGGAGTGGGAGACGTGGGAGCGTGCGTGATGGGAAGACGTGGGAGCGTGCGTGGATGGGAAGAACGTGGCACCCGCGGCCGGTTGGGAGCGTGGAGCTTTGGCGTGTGTTGGGAACGTGGGAGGCGTTGCGTGGATGGGAGACGTGGGAGCGTGCGTGGAATGGGAGGACGTGGGAGCGTGCGTGGTTGGAGACGTGGGAGCGTGCGTGGATGGGAAAGACGTGGGAAGCAGGCGTGGATGGGAGACGTGGCAACTGCCGGCGGTCGGAGGACGGGTGGCGGAGATGCATAGACGAAAGGTTTGACATGGGGAGGGCCTGGAGTGCCGAGCCACATAGGGCGATGATCCTTAAGGTTAATGTTGATTGGGGAGGAGATTATTGATCAAGCAGGGAGCGGGGGGGGGGATAAGATTCCGTGGACGGGCCCCGGCAGACGGACGCACAGCTCATCCTGATACTGAAGTGTCCTAACACTGTGATCGCAATGGGAGGAGAGAGAGGTGGGGTACTGAGAGGAGAAGGAGGGGAGCAGTTAGAGCATCTGAAAGAGAATATCAAGAACTATGAAACAATGCCGAGAACAGAAGAGAGAGGCAGAGAGTGCGCGAAGAGAGAGAGAGAAGGGAGGCGTGCAGAGAGAGAGAAGGAGGAAGAGAGAGAGAGAGAAGGGAGCGAAGAGAGAGAGAGTGTGCAGAGAGAAGAACAGGGAGCGTGCAGGAGAGAGAGAGAAGAGAGCGTGAAAGGAGGAAAGAGAGAAGAGAGTGTGCAAAAGAGAGAGCTTCTCTTTGCACGCACGCTCTCTTCTCTCTCTCTTTGCACGCTCTCTTCTCTCTCTCTTTGCACGCTCTCTTCTCTCTCTCTTTGCACGCTCTCTTCTCTCTCTCTTTGCACGCTCTCTTCTCTCTCTCTTTGCACGCTCTCTTCTCTCTCTCTTTGCACGCTCTCTTCTCTCTCTCTTTGCACACTCTCTTCTCTCTCTCTTCGAGCGTGCAGAGAGAGAGCAGAGAGCGTGCAGAGAGAGAGCAGAGAGCGTGCAGAGAGAGAGAAGAGAGCGTGCAGAGAGAGAAGAGAGGGATGAGAGCAGAGAGATAGAGAGCAGGGAGGGTGTGGAGGGTGATGGAGAGCGGTGGGACCCTAAGGGTTCATGGTCAATAAATTGATGTCGGGGGGGCTAAGGATTAGAGGGCAGAAGAGAGGATTTGATTTTTGAGTCTGATTTAAATATCACAGACACAGTGACCCCAGCGTGGGGACTTATTCACTAAATAGTAGGATACGTTCCACGTGTGATTATTAAATCTGATGCTCCGACGTGGGCCGTCCTGCACGGGTCGGGATAATTCTCTGCTATTCACTAAACTCAACCTCATGTAAAGGCTTCAGCCGTCTACCAGGACTCCACACCAGGAGAGTCAGGAAAGTACGTGGGGCAGGTGGTTGGCAGTGACTTGTGTGATAGGGCAGTACGTGGGCAGATGGTGCAGTGAACTTGTGTGAAGCGCATGTACTGGGGCAGGTGGTTTGCATGACTTGTGTGATAGGGCAGTACGCTGGGGCAGTTGTTGCAGTGACTTGCTGATAGGGCGTACGTGGGCAGGTGGTTGCAGTTGGCGTGATAGGCAGTACGTGGGGCGGGTGGTTGGCAGTGATTTGCGTGATAGGGCAGTACGAGGGGCAGGTGGTTGGCAATGACTTGCGTGATAGGGTACGTGGGGCAGGTGGTTGGCCGTGAGTTGTGTGATTGGACAGGTGGTTGGCACTGACTTGTGTGATGGGGGACGTGAGGGAATTTAGTGCAGGGTACACCAGTCAGTTAATGTGGGGTGAAATAAGTGAGTGAAGTGTGTGGGGCTCATTGATGAGAGGGGGGAGGTTTGGAGTGACAGGCGCACCAGAGCCACGCAGAGAGGCAGGACACGGCGTTCCAGAACCCGTGTTTACGTGTCATTGGGTCTCCGCACCCCACAGAGCACTCGCCTTTCATGTTCTGCAGGGAGCATCGCTGACAAACCATTAACCCTCGGAGGTTGGGCTCCACGTGTTTTGGGGCACCTGCTCTCCGCTCTCACTGGGAAGGTAAAGCTTGGGCAGAAGTTTGTGGCACCATTAAAATGACTGCTCTTCCTAGCGAGGAATATGACGGCGCCACGTCCACCAGAATCATTCTACAAGAAAACCACGGCTTCTCCCTGAACCCTCCAGGCGTCACTCCCCGCACCGGGTATTACCCACCCGCATCCCGTGAGACGCCACGTACCCAACTGATAAGCCAGGGCCGCCCGTCCAGGGTCACCACGAGAGGCCTTCAGAACTTACCGTGGTCAAGCTTTGGGAAGAAGTAGAGTCTCCTTCTTTTTTGTGGTCTTGGCATTTTTGTTATGAGATATTCATCCCACGGGGTGACCTCTGACCACGTGAACCCCCCCCCCATGATTATATAATAACTCAACGATTAAATAATAAACCCTTCGGCTGGCCGCTCGCTCGAGATGCCAAATCAGACCCTATTGTCCAAACCCCCCCGTCGCCAATGACAACCCACAACGGATGGACCCACAATACGGGGGCAGGTGGGGCAATCGGGATCCACAATAAACCAACTGACGGTCAACATCAGGATGGTCAGAAATGCCACCGGTTAGAGCAGGGGCATCCAACGTGGGGTCCTCCAGCTGCTGCAGGACTCCATCTTCTCAGCCAGCCCCTTAGCTGAAAGAGCAGCTGCTGGAGGGCCGCATGTGGGCCGCCCCTTGGTTAGAGCAAGGAGAGGACAGCAGCAGCTGCATATTCTGCCCCATGCCAGACCGGAGGGGCAAATCTTTAAGAGGGGGCAATCAAGCCTTCCTTCCTTTTCACCCGAAATTATTTACATTTCACTGGTTATGCCAAAAGGTTACTAGGGTAACCTCACCGGCCCCCAATCTGATCTAGCCAATCCGAGCCCTCTGTTTATTATATGTGAATATAATAGTAGTCCACGCCCCCCGTGGCCGCTCTGCCTCTATTTATCAAGCCTCTGATGTAAAGAAAATAAATGATTTTTACGCATCCTGCTGAGGTCTCCGACGGCGCTGATCACATGACCTGCTCCCTGTGCCACGAGGTCACCACGGTACCACCAGGTAGAGCGACACGTTTGGGAAGGTAAATAGGTAAGTAGATGTTGTTGCGTATCTTGTGCGCACTCGCCCAGGGGCCCCGAGGGTCTTACCCCAGGGCTCTAGGGATCTGTTGGTTAGTAAGGAGTTAGTAACGGTCCGTGGCGTTCATCCCTTCCACGATTCCCTTTGCTGATCCGGATCAGACCCGAAGCAACTGCCACTTTTGCTTAGAAAGAGCAGAAAACTCCTTTACAGCTCGGCGGGGAGTCGGATTAAACCCCAGACCAGCAACTGTGAGGTCACTTTGTGTACCTTTCCTGCCAAAAACCAATCAGGGTTCTTCTTCGCTCCACGGGCAGCACAATCCACTGACAGCTTCGCAGCCCTCACTGTGATCGGCGCCTCTGCCAATGACCTCCGGGCCCCCAAATCTGCCACGAGATCTGTCTGACGGGGTGCAGCGAATACCAGACTCTTTTACTCGCGGGGATTAACGTTCTAACTGCGAGATAGCGTGGGAGAAAGACCCCACTGGGGAGCGATGGATAGAGGGGGCGTATGAGAGGGGGTCTGTGACACCGGGTGCTGGAGGTAGTGTGTGTGTGTGTGGGGGGGGTAGGTACCATACCTGGGAACTCTCCCGAGTCACAGAACTTTGATGCTTCTTTGGTTCTCGAGGTCTCAGGGGGTCCTGACACCCCCCAATCCCCGCCCAATTCTGCCTTAAATGGGGGAGTTTCCTGGCCACGCCCCGCAATGGTCGGCTCCTGGTAGGTTCTCCGGTATTTGCATGTATTTGGGGCGATTCAGTCGCTGTTTGGGGTGGAGCTGCCTTTTCTTTCAGAAGTGGCGAAATTTCCCCAAATCATTTCGAGAGCTCTCTATCCGCTAAACTCCTATTGGCTAGAAATTGTCCCTCACATCCCGTCTACGGCTGATATGAAATTACTCGGGGGAGGGGAATGTCGCACGTGATTAATTACACTATTACGTCACTATTACGTCGTATCGCGGGGTCGACATGGTTACCGTGCATCTTATCGATAAAGTGTTAACTCGAATATTTGCAATTTACGGTTCTGACAAAGCCAACTCCTGATGATGTCATGGCGGAGAATTCTGTTTAACGTCGTTATAATTGGACCATATCTCTAAATGCTTGAAAGAAATGCCCTATGCGTGAAGTCATTTCAAACATTTTCCATAATGCAGCCATATTTAACAATAAACCTGGTCACCACGGTAACAGGAGCGCGTCGGAGGAGCGTGTCACATTAGCGCGTCACAGAAGCGTGTCGCAGGAGCAGGTAACACGGGACAGAGGGCCTTTCTGACAGCAGTGCAGCGGCACCTAGTGTTCTGACCGGGTAATTACCTCTCTAGGGGCATCTCGGAGCTGGGATTCCATTGATTTATGTGGCGCCATCACATTCCATAGCGCTGTTATAATCAGTAGGATGATTTCAAACCACAGACAACGATAAACTGGAGAAAAGCAGAAGAGGGCCCTGCGACCGACCTGCACCCCGACTGGGTACTCCCGCCAAACGTTGCTGCCTCCCGGCGGGACACCAACCATTAACCCCTTTGTTGCTGCGTTGGCACTGTGGCTATCCGAAGCTTAGCTACACAGCGTGGCTATTGTCCCTTTGAAGGGCCGGAGCTGCAGCCACTTTCAGTCTCTGGGGCCGGTTATAAAATAAAACACAATATAAACATCCCTGGGAACTTCACGGCTCCAGCTACCCGGAGCCTTCCCTTGCGGAACGCGGCCAGGACTGCACACTGATGTCAGCAGGGGGTCCCGCTGATGTCGGGGGAGTTCTCGTTGATGTCGGGGGCGTCCCCCATTTGAAGGAAAAAATGGGCGCGACCCGGAGGAGCCAGATATGGTTATAAAATATTACCGGGTCATGTGATCAGAACCAGGACACAGACGCAATCCATGACCCGGCTAAACCGCACACCAATCCCCAACACAGACCCCAAAAACACCCTCACCCAACCAAACGCTTTGTGCAAACTGCCCCCCGACAACCCGACCCAGAGTGCCACCAATGCCTGTCTCTGTCCGGGGACAGGAGGTCCAGGGCAACTCATGTTAACCTGGCCCTGTCACAGAGGGGTACCGGGGTTTATAAAGGCCAAGGAATTAAAAAAGTGCCAGAATCGCCAAAAATGTAAAGGATAACTTTGTTCCGCACAGGACGTCGGCTCGCGGCTGCTATAGAAAGCGGGAACCGGAGGAGATGAGGAGCCGTCAGAGGAAGCAGCTGCCGGAGGACAGCGGATCCTACGACGGATCGGCCCCCACGGGAGGCCTAACCCCCCTTCCCCTTCCCTTGGAACATCTCAGCCCCGGCAGCCACTTCTGGAGGTCTCTTTATTTACGTGGAAGGAGGAATCCCCGGGGTGCTGACGTCGCACCTCTTTATACGGCGGCCCAATAAATATTAACCTTTAACTCCATTTTTCTCCAATACCTATAAATCCACATAAAGCGCGTCCGTGAGAGCCCTGGCGCAGGATCACAGCCGTGAGATACGCCATTCGAGCTCACCATATATAATTCCCACAACCTGGGGGTATTTACTGTATAAACGGCCCCATATCATTATCTACACCGTTTGGGGTATATACCGTATACGCCGTGTAAACCGACCCCATATCATTATCTACACCGTTTGGGGTATATACCGTATACGCCGTGTAAACCGACCCCATATCATTATCTACACCGTTTGGGGTATATACCGTATACGCCGTGTAAACCGACCCCATATCATTATCTACACCGTTTGGGGTATATACCGTATATACTGTATAGATATCTGAGGCTGGGGGGGGACTCGGGGATAAAGGAGGGATCCACAACCCCAAACCCACCTCTTCCGTTTCCTCTAATTAATTGTTAATAAAGTTTTACAGATACAGGCCTTCGATTCTGGGCGTGGTCAGCAGAGATTGACGTGAGGGGCTGTCCCTCCTGAAGCTCTGATAAACAATTGGTTAATAGTGATGTCAGTCAAGATACTGATCTCTAATCATGGTCAAGGCATTGAGAAGACGCTTTCCTATTGGCTGAAAAAGTAGCGTAATCCGGGTTGTTTGACCAAATACTGACGTCACGAGGAAAGCTTGAAAATAATACAACATTAGCCAATCATATCGCCAGCAGGATATAGGCGGGCCCGTAGTGTTAGGAGTGACAGATGGAAGGACCAATCACAATCTGGAATCCCCACTGCACTCAGCGAGGGAGAGTGAGCGAACCTGACAGGGATAGTCTGAGTAAAAAGTCTGAGTGGAGTGACCCACGGAGGTGTAAGTGGCAGAGTGTGGGTGAAACATGGGGGAGTGAGTGAGTGTGAGTGACACACGGAGGTTGTGAGCGTTGGTGACGTGTGGAGATGGTACACAGACACTGAGTGATGGTGTAGCTGAGTGTGAGTGCACGTTGCTGAAGACTTTTATTTTGTAATTGAAACAGAAAGTCTGTGGACCCCCCGTGACCATGGAGGAGCCGGCAGGATGTGGGGTGAGTTTGTGGGGTGACTCGGAGTGGAAAGGGCAAAGTGCCAGGGGCATTGCACGGTGGTGGCCAGGGTAAGACTGGGCTCTGTGGGCCTTGGTGCTGGGTGGCAGGCGGATTGCATGGTGGCTGCTGGGGTAAGACTGGGCTCTGCTGGTGCTGGGTGGCTGGGGTAAGAGTTTGCGCTGCGGGCCCCGGTGCTGGGTGGTGCCAGTGGGCACTGTGGGGATTGTACAGTTGGTGTTATGGGCGACTCCTTGAGAAATGGTGCCAGGGGCCGTCCTCTGGCAGTTGCTCCCTGGTGGCCCCGTGGAGACTCTCCCTGGTGGCCCCGTGGAGACTCTCCCTGGTGGCCCCGTGGAGACTCTCCCTGGGAACACATTGTGACCCTCATTGGACCGCTAGGCACTCTGACTCCTTGCCCCATTGCCGAGTAACTGGCCACCCTGCGTAGGGACACGAATCAGCTCAGATTGTGCCGGGAAAGCCACCCAACATACCCCGCGGCCGGCAGCAGATAGAGGGGGTTATCGGAGGGTAAATCTGGTTGTGCCACGAGCTGCCTCTTTCCCTGCAGACAATCGGCGAGCTCTTCCTGGCTCTTTATGAAATGGGTTTTGAGGAGTCGCAGGTTCAGGGCGCTCTGCGGGCCGGCTGTCTGGGGGTGCAGGACGCCGCCGACTGGTGAGTGCCGCGGATCTGTATGTTATATATACTGTCCGCATGTCGGGGGGGGGGCCACAGAGGGGAGGGACAACTATCCCTGGCGTGGGGTCCTGGGGTCCACGGACCTGAGATACCCCAACTCCACCATGTGTGGCCCCAGCAGCTACTGCATCAGGCTAGTGGAGTCCACTTGGTGGATCTTGGTGCGCCAGGGCAGATAGGGTGTTTGTGGATCCTGGCCCTTGGGGGAGGGGTGTATGGGAAGGCTGTGAATTTTTTTATTTTATGTGACAGGATTCTGCGGAGTGGGCAGCAGCGGGGCTCGTTACACAGCGAACGCGAGGCAGACCCTGGAGCAGGAGCCGTGACAGCTTTCAACCCGCCGAGAGACAGAGGAACTGTGGGAGACGCCCCAGGTCAGACACCGTCTCGCCCCCATAACACTTAACTGACAAACCTACTGCCCAGGGTGCTGGGGGACATTGAGCCTGCCGGGTGACGCAGGCGGGGGCCGGCCCCTGCCGGGTGACGCAAAATCTCTCACCATTTTCTTCTTGTGTCTGCAGCTGCCAGAGAGTCGCCGGAGCCTGGGGCCTGTCCACCAGCCGTCTCCAGCAGAGCACAGCACAGACGAGAGTACGAGGAGAAGCAGAGCGCCAGAGAGGCGGAGGAGGCGAAGGAAGAGAGACGCTGCAAGAAAAAGGTTAGAGGGGATAGAGACCTTTTGCTGCACAGCAAGGGCTCGCCCTGTATAATGTATACCATATTTATCAGTGTATAACACGCCCTGTCTAATGTATAGGTAAATCAGCGAGATGCCGGCGCCCTGTCTCGTGTATAGGTAAATCAGCGAGATGCCGGCGCCCTGTCTAATGTATAGTTGTTACAGTTACGTAAGTTCCTCGTTCTCTAGGATCGGGATCTCGTTCTCCAGCGTATTGCGGAGGATCGGCAGAAACTGCATGACCGGCAGCAGGTTAACGAGCCCCAAAGGGGTCAGAGTTCAGAGAGCAAAGGTCATCTGACAGACAATGGCTGCGCTCTAATGGTGAGTGGTGGGGTACGTTAGAGGGGCACGGAGATGTGGGGGAGGGGATGCTATTAGTCTCCTGTATTGTGCGCGGAATGTACCGGATTCCTCCTCCTTCCAGGTGCGTCTCCCCTCGGGAAGCTCTGTCCGCTTGCAGTTTCCTGCGGACTGTCTCCTGCGGTCCGTCTGCGATCACCTGGAGTCCACGCAGCCGTCTCTGGCGCCCTGCAGCCTCCTGCAGACCTTCCCCACCAGACACTTCACTGAGAAGGACATGGAGCACAGCCTGCGCGACCTCGGCCTCACCCCCAATGCCACTCTGTGTGTTCGCCACAAAGAGAAGCTTCTAGCAGAACCCGGCCCGGAGCTCCCCGCATCATCTCCAGAGCCTCCCGCATCATCTCCGGCCCCCGTGGACACCATCTGCAGTCCCGATGAGCTCATGTCACAAGGACAGCGCCTCCTGCCGATTTTGGGTTCACCGTCTCACTCTGTGTCCCCCAACGTCCTAATGAGAGACGGGCCGCTTCCCTCCCCGCAGCACTCATGGGGTAAGGAGACAGACCGGCCGCGGGGAGACGTCTCCTAAACCACGGCTGATCTTTATGGTTCCTTCGCAGGTCGAGGGCAGAGCTTGGCGAGTCAGGAGCAAGTCAGACCCGAGGGAGAGCCGGGTGCCCCGGGAGGTAAAATATAAAACACTGTGACCGGCCCCTCCCAGTGCAGGGCGACACAGACACAGGGAATTTATGGGACATTGGCCCCTCCCAGTGTAGGGCGACACAGGGAATTTATGGGACATTGACCCCTCCCAGTGCAGGGCAACACGGGAATTTATGGACATTGGCCCCTCCCAGTGTAGGGCGACACAGGGAATTTATGGGACATTGGCCCCTCCCAATGTAGGGCGACACAGGGAATTTATGGGACATTGGCCCCTCCCAGTGCAGGAGTTTACCCCACCCACTGACTCATTCAGAGGAATTTGCTGCTCTCGCTCTGCTTTCAGACGTTGATTTGGTTCCACCGGGTTCCAGATCGCCCGGCTCTGGATCCCACCGATGGCCTTCTAATGGAGTGAGGCTCCGGTTAGTAGGTTGTTAGTTTGAGTGCTCTTTTTGCCGCCTGTGATGTGCACGCTCTCTGCGTCTCGTTGCTGTGTGTGTGCGGTCCTCTGCGTCTCGTTGCTGTGTGTGTTGCGGTCTCTCGCCTTCGGTTGCTGTGTTGGCGGTCTCTGCGTCTCGTTGCTGTGGTGGTGTGCGGTCTCTGCGTCTCATTGCTGTGTGTGTGTGCGGTCTCTGCGTTCTCGTTGCTTTGTGTGTTTGTGTGGTCTCTGCGCCTCGTTTCTGTGTGTGTGCGGTCTCGCGTTCGTTGCTGTTGTGTGCCGTCCTCTGCGCTCGTTGCTGTGTGTGTGCGGTCTCTGCGTTCGTTTCTTGTTGTGTGCGGTCTCCTGGCGTCTCGTTTTCTGTGTGTGGCGGTCTCTGCGTCTCCGTTGCCTGTGTGTGTGCGGTTCTGCGTCTCGTTGCTGTGTGTGGTGCCCCCTCTGCGTCTCGTTTGCTGTGGTGTGCGGTCTCTGCGTCTCGTTGCTGTGTGTGCGGTCTCTTGCGTCTCGTTGCTGTGTGTGTGTGCGGTCCTCTGCGTCTCGTTTGCTGTGTTGTGTGCGGTCTCTGCGTCTGCGTTGCTGTGTGTGCGGTCTCTGCGTCTCGTTGGCTGTGTGTGGTGTGCGGTCTCTGCGTCTCGTCGCTGTGTGTGTGCGGTCTCTGCGTCTCGTCGTGTGTGTGTGCGGTCTCTGCGTCTCGTCGCTGTGTGTGTGCGGTCCTCTGCGTCTCGTTCGCTGTGTGTGTGCGGTCTCTGCGTCTCGTCGCTGTGTGTGTGAGGTCTCTGCGTCTCGTACGCTGTGTGTGTGTGGCGGTCCTCCCTGCGTCTCGTTGCTGTGTGTGTGCCGTCTCTGCGTCTCGTTGCTGTGTGTTGTTGTGCGTCCTCTGCGTGCTTCGTTGCTGTGTGTGTGTGCGGTCTCTGCGCCTCGTTGCTGTGTGTGTGCGGTCTCTGCGCCTCGTTGCTGTGTGTGTTGCGGTCTTTGCGTCTCGTCGCTGTGTGTGTGCGGTCTCTGCGTCTCGTCGCTGTGTGTGTGCGGTCTTTGCGTCTCGTTGCTGCGTGTTTTGTGTGTTTGGTACAATATTTTACCGCTGTCTCCTCAGACCGTCAGATGAGAGCGGTGACCCTGTGGCCCCGGGCTCCTCCCCGTCTCTGGAGGGCCCCCCGAGCGTCAGGGCGCGAGTGGCTGCTGAGCTTCGACAGGAGAGCGTGGAGCGGGAGCCGGCTGTCTGCAGAGTCTCCAGGCTGTCGGCCGTCCCCAGTTTACGCCGCCAGGCCCTGCAGGGTGCACTCGCTGTAATCACCGGTACTCTCCCCGTACCCCCATCTCACTTACCCTGTGCTACCACTCATACTCCCAACCCCCCCATCTCACTTACCCAGTGCTACCCCTCATACTCCCACCCCCCCCATCTCACTTACCCTGTGCTACCCCTTATACAACCTCCTGCCGCTGCCGTGCCACGTCACCATGCGAGAAGATAACCCTGTTTTGTGGCCACTTTGACTACGTGCTGCAAGATCCATGAAGGCTCCCTGCCCTGCCACGGAAGTTACCCCCCCACACTGCCACTTTATCACCCGCGTGATTTTAATCCGTTCCCCTCCCCCGCGCCATTTTCTGCTGCCTCCTTTCTCCTCCCATGTCTCCCAGGTAAGTGTAGCCTCTTCCTGCGTCACGCGTGTCCGTCTTTCCCTCAGCACCGACCCTGCAGTACTCGGGCTCGCTTTCCCGTCTCACCCCGGAGCTGGCAGAACTCCTCATCCATCACATGATCAAGGAGCGCGTCCTCCGGCCCCGGAACCTGGAGCTGTTTACAGGCAACCCGGTCCGCAGCATCACCCTCAACTGCTACCAGTACTGCACCAATGACCTCATCCGACATCTGCGGGGCTTCCCCAATCTGAGGATCCTCAGCCTGAGCGCCTGTACCCTGCTGACAGGTATTCACACGCGGCCTGGGCCCTGCTGACGGGTATCCACGCGCGTGGCCCCGGCGCCTGGGCCCTGCTGACGGGTATCCACGCGCGGCCCCGGGCCCTGCCGACACACATCCCCTGTAACGGGTGTATATTGAGTGCACTCGGTACACTCTCACGGTTCATTTGTGTCTCTTCGCAGACGTGGCTCTGTCGGTGGCGCAGTATTTGCCGAAGCTGCAATATCTCAATCTCAGCTCCTGCACCAAACTTACAGAGTCCTGTCTGCTCTACCTGAGAGGTGAGTCTCTGCCTTCCTCACTCATTTCCCTTTAAAGGGTTAAACCCACCAATTACCGACCCCTGGAATGTTTTTCCGTTAATCTCCCCCGTTTCTTTTTTTACCCCAGTTGTAGTTTGTGCCCAAAAATTTGTTTTCAGCCATTTGTATGATTCTCTGAGCCCCGATCTACTAAACACCCAGTCTCCTTAGCATATTGCCTGCGGGAGGCAATAGAATGGCTCAGTCTTAATCACCTTGGGGGCAGTACATAGTGCAGTAAATAATCGGGTTTCCCAGTGGGCCGCTCTGGCCCTAAACGTGGGCAGAACACAGGACATGCAAGGAAAAGAACTGGGGGTGGGGGTGACCCATAATATAATGGCGTCATATTCTGCAGCGCTGTACAACAGGCACACAAGTCACAGCAGTCCCCTGCTCAGAGGAGCTTATAGAGTTCTTGAAGAAACCGTTATTGTCGCGCTCAGTCTGTCCGTCCATCTCCAGATCTGAAGCACTTGTCGCACCTTGTCCTGGATCAGACCAAAGTGAGCGATGCTGGAATGTGTGATTTCCTGCTCTGCACTCGATCTTCACTGACTCACCTGAGTGTAAATCAGACCGCTGTGACAGAACGCACCCTGAGCCTGCTGGGCCACCGTACCCCCGACCTGCGAGTGCTAAGCATCAAACATACCCCGGTGAGTATAGCACTCCCTCACCTGCTCCAGTATCCCAAGGGGGGTCTGAGGTCTCCTCGCCATGTTTGGGAAGTGTCATTATTGTGATTAGTGGGGCACCAATTACTTCTACACCACCCGGGGGCTTTAGATGCGGAGAGGCTCTGTCCTGTGCGTCCCCTCCGCTCACATTCAGGGATGTCTCGGCCCCTCTCCTGCTGACCTCTCACAGCCACTGAAATGTCGGACATCTCTTGTGTTTCAGGTGTCGGACATCTCTCATCTGTGTGAGCTGAAGCAGCTGAACACTTTGCACTTAGACAGCACCCACGTTACAGAGCAATCTCTCATGGCTGTCACATCTCTGTCTGAGCTCACAACTCTTACGCTGTCAGGAGTGCAGTCTGTGACTTCGGACCGAGTGCTGGAACTTTTGTCAGGTGAGTGTCCGCTCCGTCTACCCATAAACCGTCCCTGACTAGTGTGTTCAGTAATAATTCCCCTGCTGTGCCTTTCTCTCGAGGTCTCATGCGCTCTCTTCTGTCTCCAGGGCTCACGTTTAACGTTGTTGCTTTTTTTTTTTGCAGGTCTCTCGCTCACACGGCTGGTACTCCCCGGGCGGCGCTGTCTCACACACCACGGTCTGTCCTTTCTCCAGCAGCTGAGTACCCTTGTTGAGTTGGACCTGACTGATCACACTCACATCACAGACCTGGGCGTCCAGCATGTCTCCCACCTGCGCAGGTAAACCTGACACGGGGCCCGGAACCTTCAGTTGGTTTGAAAAGGTAGAACAGGGCGGTAGAAACTGCCTCTTACCTGCCTAACAGCCTGATTGGCTGACAATGTTCGTAAGGTTAACATGCCGGCATTCACAACACATGAAGCACTTTTCCAACCCGTAGAATGTGTTTAAAGCTGTCGTGTGATGTTAGATGTGCCCTCGGGGGCAGGGTCTTTAAAGCTGTCGTGTGATGTTAGATGTGCCCTCGGGGGCGGGGTCTTTAAAGCTGTCGTGTGATGTTAGATGTGCCCTCGGGGGCGGGGTCTTTAAAGCTGTCGTGTGATGTTAGATGTGCCCTCGGGGGCTGGGTCTTTAAAGCTGTCGTGTGATGTTAGATGTGCCCTCGGGGGCGGGAACTCACAGTCTCCCCTCCACAGACTGCAGGTCCTCTCCTTGTGTAACACGTCGGTGTCGGATGCCGGACTGGTCCATTTGCAGGGTCTGAGGCACCTGGAGGAGCTGAGTCTAGATCGTACCAAAGTGACCAGCAGAGGGGTGTCTCGGTGCATCCCACACCTGCCACACCTGCAGGTAAGATGCATGTGAGGTGCTCCAGCGCATTATTAGTAGTGCGTATTTACACGCTCTCCAGGCGCCATGCTTTACAAATGCATTTATTCCCCGGGTGTGATTTATCTCCGTGTCCAGGTTCTGGGGCTCGCAGACACGGCTGTAGGCGATAACGTGTTAAAACTTGGCATCAGACGCTGCAAAAACCTGCTGAAGGTCAATCTCAGCCGGACACGGGTGACCGACAAGGGTAAGTGATTGCGTGGGGTTAAAGGGGGTAATGTGACCAGTAGTGCTTCGAGAGTCGCTGATACAAGGGAGGTCAGTGTTTGTTGTCACTGTACAGGAGGGCCTGCTGTGCTGTGTGACGAGGGGCCAGGAGGGCCTGCTGTGCTGTGTGACGAGGGGCCAGGAGGGCCTGCTGTGCTGTGTTGTGTGACAAGGGGGCGGCCACTGGCAACTAACGGACATTGTTGGCTGTGATCTGGGTGCCGTGTCTTGGGCCTGTACCGATCAGTGATCTTGACCTCACTAAATTCCGACTTCTCTTTTTACGGGTTGAGGAAACTCGCCCCAGAATACCCGTGGCGTCTCCCGGCACGTTTTGTGTTACTTTTCTGTTGTATTTCAGGGCTGCTCCTGCGCGGTTTCACTGCATGCCGTTCTGTCTTTTAGGTCTCTGCTTTCTGAGAGAAGTTTCTATAGTGCAGATGAACCTTGACGGCACCGGGGTGACAGGGCAGGGGGTAGCTGACCTCATGTCGTCCTGCACTTCCATCCTAAGCATCCGGGCCAACAGCCTTCGCCTTATCCCTGCGCAAGAAATTTCCGACGAGGAGGACTAAGCAGCGTCTCCCGGCCTGTGGGCTTACGCTCAATATGAAGTAGCTGGCTCTGGCTTTTGTGTCCGACGTCGTAGTCGAAACTCCTTTTGCTAGCAGCTGGTTTTGAGGGCTCCGGTGCGACGGCGTCCGACCCCTGTAGTCTTCCATTAAAAGTGAGCTGCGTCTGGCCGAGGGGCACTGGTTGAAGTTTTGATTTGCGAGCGCAAGTCCTGCGACCCTCCACTCACAAGATGTGGTACTTCCATCCCGCTATTCAGGACTTGGCATCCTACGATTTAGGAATCATAACCCCCAGCTGTGATCCAAACGTGCAGATTATAGAGAGGGGGGGAAGCCAATGCTTGGGGCCGGATATTGCCTGCATTTCCGAGTGGGGAACGTGTGAAGTGGCAACGGACTCTTTAGTCTTACAAATTAGTACAGTTACAATTTTTTTTTTAAGTTTTCGATATATCCACAAAAGTATATAATGGAGACCAGTATCTTACACCATGTCCTGCGTCTCGTCTTCTCTGTTTCTTATCAGAACAAAACACTAACGCATGCTGAAGCGCAGTACAATCAGAACTCCGCGGCTAAGTAGCCTTTGGGAGGTGATTCATAGTTTAATATTTATCACCAAAACAGTCCACAGTGAGGCTGGAGAGGGGCCGGTGCAGGGCCGGAGTCAGACAAGGTTCAATGCTGATAAATGTAAAGTTGTGCATCTTGGGGAAAAGGAAGAAATGTGTAAATCAACCCTTAAATGGGGCTGTGTTAATCTTATTAATAAGAAAGGATTTGGGGATAATTTCAGACAGGAAACCCTGTACCAGTGCTCAGTGTCAAGCAGCTGCTGCAAGAGCCGGTCTGATCTCAGTACATAAAAAAAAAAACAACAAGCAAAAAGAAATAAAACCGTGAGCCGAGAGAAGCTACTCTCTAATTACCTGTTCATTAATAAGATCGTGCAAAGAACAAGAATCCGTCCATTCAGAGTAAAAGGCAAAGAGATGTGGAATCCACTAGCTTATCAGATCCAATAGATAGTAGAAATTCACAAAGGGGTGGTGGTAGCACAATGGTGCAGTATGTTATACTCCAGGTATATATAAAAATAAGAGAAAAATGTGGTACTCGCGGGCCTAGCTCCAACATGCACATATGGGTGATATAGTGTATAGTGTGGTACTCAGGTGTTGGTTAAGATCATGGTTAAAAGCAATTTGAAGGTTGCTCTTTCCCACAGACGTAGCTGGTATGATCCCCACCAGGGATATTGGAGCAGCAAGTGTCCTTGATAAAAAAAAAAAAAAAAAAAATGATCCCAGGCGCAATGTAAAAAGGTTATTTATACTTTACAGAATAAAAAGTATAAAATAGCACACTACATGTATCACCTTTACAAAGGCCTTTTCAAAGTGTTAAACAACCTGTTTAAATAACGGATTCATTATACGGGGGGAGAGTATATAATATATAATATGAGGAATATACAGGATAT
>VKOC01000104.1:8718-55846 GCA_009364415.1 Spea multiplicata
AAATATATGTGTGTGTGCTTGTGATATATATATATATATAGATAGATAGATAGATACATATTTTTGCTCTAAAACTGTTGTAATACTTCCAGACCCTACACACTGCCTGTATTCCCTGTCACACCTTTAAATCTGTATGTATGGACACTTGACATATATATTATCCACACTACTGGCTACACCCCAGACCCCCCAGTGGGGGACACAGGAGACAAGGGCCACTCCTGTTGAAGTTCCCTAACAGGATGGTCCCCTAGGAGCTGACCTTGGGGTCCAGCCTCAGAGGCTGACAAACCTTATAACCTCAGATCCCCCCACAGCAGCTTCACATGCCCTATGGACGTGTATGCTATATCTTAACACCCCAGCATCTCAGCTATTACCCCCCCCCCAACACACCCCAATCCTGAATGCACATGCCATGGGATCTTGGTGTACATGACACCAGCAAAGGACCTTTAAACCTCCATCCTGTAAATTTAAATCCCCCCTCCCCAAAAGCCTCTTACCTGAGTAATCCAACCAGAAAACTCCACAAGCATTCATTTGAAAGATCTATCACTTTTTAAAATCCATTTGCACCAAAAATAAGCCTTTTTTTTCCAAAGTCAGTTCCCAAGATAATCTGCTTTGTTCTTGTTTTGTTGGAAAAAAGGGGAAATAAATTACCAGGTGCTGCCAATTTAACCCAATCCTCCAGTGTTTGTAGAAGAGGGGAGAGACATCAGAGATGAGCTTCCAGAATAAAAAGTGACAAAGATCTGAGAAAGGGAAAGCAGTTCATTTTTTTGCATTTCTTCATATAAAAAAAATCCAATATCCTTTTTTTTTGTTGTTGTTGTTGCTGATAATTTGGAGGGGTCCCGGGATGAAGCCTGGAGGAGAGAGGAGATCAGGTTCCTTGGTATGGGGGGGTATAATAAGCACAGATCTCCAGGAGCAGCCAGATCTGTGTGTATCAGCAAGGCTGCCTATTCTCTGAATGCTTCAGCTACACTGGGTTCCTGCTCTATCCTATGCCTTAAAGCGACACTGCCTCTTTTTCCTCCCCAAAAAAACTACCCATCCATTGAAAAGACTGCCCACCAACTTCCAATGTCAGCTCAAAAGCCTCATTACAAAAATCAATGGCCATCCCAGAACATGACATTTCATTTTGAAAAATGGACTCTATTACTTGCAGCTACATAAGACTGAGACTGCATGAGACTTGATAGCAAAAGGGACCTAATTGCCCATATTATTTTTTTATGTATTGTAATCAGTCTGTTACTGCATTGGGAAGCGAGTAAAATGGATTTATTCGGTAGATATTCAGTGTTTTGGGGAAAGAGAAAAAGAAAATGCATTTTGTTATAAATCATGTATTTTCCCTTTTTTTTTAACAAACAAAGAAAAAAAAAGGTGCAATCACACTTTTAAAGGGAAGAGTGAATATTATGAACTATTAAGCTTGTGTTATTGACATAATCTTCTGGAAATCATGTGTGATTTTTAATAGATTCATCCATTTAACCCCTTGAGGCATGGTAAGCACTAGAGGGATCCTCAATACACATCCCCTTTTTGCAGCCTTTTTTGCTCCATACATGGGTTTGCTTTTTGTAATTCTCACTAGTCTGGCCCCTAAGAGGTTAAAGGTTTATTGGTTTTAGAGCAATGTGAAAACAGCAGAATGTTAAATGGATGAGTGGGTTAGACTTATGCAAGCTGATGCTGGTCTGAAGAGCTTACAATTAACATGAGTCTCTCTAGGAGTAAGGTTAATGCATCTATGATGTATCTGTAAATGTTGGCATCCTCTACCACTCCAACTCCTATACATATCAACCAGCCATAAATGATTCACATGGCAGACCTGGCATAAAATGACATATCTAATCTCCATCTCCCCTGTCACTATGTACTGCAACGCCCATCATGCATACTTACACCAAGTGTGGATGAGCATCATAGAGATCATACCTCTATCATCTGCCTGAGCATGGAAGATAAAGGGTGCTTCTGTAACTATATTAAAAAATATAAAAATACAAGAAAATCTGGAAGAACATTGATACCCATCCAATGTATAAAGCATGTGCCAGGGGCAAAGTGTAATGACCAGGCATGGAGGTTCCTAGTATTGTTTGAGCCGTATAGGTGCGTAGAGACCCAGATATTCTTGGTGCCCTAGCCAAATTGTATGTATGTATGGATGTCCCCGTCTCTCACACCCATTAGACTCATATAGATTTGGTACGTTCAGGCTGGATACAGAGGTTCTTGCTGCTTGGGTCCAACTATATGGACACCATAATTATCCCGCTCTTATAGAACATTCTATACAAAATAATAATAATAACAATAATAATAATACGTTTAATAAATACACAAATCACAAGTCTCCTTTAAAAGTTTCCATGGCCCCTGGGGAGTTGAAGTTACAGAACTTCCCTGGGTCCATCACGGGACATCCAAGGTTCAGAAGATCTCCCCAACTGGCCCATGATCCCCACTGCCTGCGAAAAGCAATCCGGTGCCTGGAAATCAGGACTCTCTTATTAAAACTGGGACACTTGGGAGTATGAGAACACGTGGACAGAATATTGAATACAGACGATTCAATGTGTGCTAAATATTGTGGAAACTTAACCCTTCACACTCATGAGGGATGTGCAAGGTACTGTTTAAAATCAATAATTTCCCCAATCGTTATGTCCCTGGCCCTCGTGGCTATTATTGTTGTTATTATTATGATAATAATAATGATTATTATTGTTGTTATTATTATAATTATTATTACTATTGATATTATTACGATTATTAATATTATTATTTTTTTATTGATATTTTTATTATTATTGTTTTATTGTTAGCATTATTATTATTATTATATATAATGATATTATTACGATTATTATTATTATTTATACATAAGTGTTTTTGTGGGGGGATCCATCTGTAATTGATTGATTTCTGAACATTCCGGGTGATATGCGATTATTCTCGTGAGGCTGTTAATTCGTTATGTTGCTCTGATGACTTTCCCCGTCATGTTATATGGACGGATTTGCTTGTGGGGACTTAGACTTGGCACACATTCGACTTCATCCTCAAAGCCGTGCGCTCTAATTTACAGCTTCTGTTATCATTTAACTCCATTCGGTATAAATTATAAAAGCGTCTCCTGGCCCCCTACTGGCCATATTTCCATTTCTACCCAATTTTTCTGCTTTTTTAAGGTTAAATCATTCAGGGTCTTTGCTTTTTCGAATGCGTTTGCATGGTTCATCTGTTCTAAGCTACCCGCTATTGCCCTTCTAAGTAATGACCTGGATAGGTCTTCTAACAGCCAGCGTTACTAATCTGATATACCTCTAAGAGCGAGAAGAGCTTTCTATCCCCTGGAGCTTACATTCTAGACAAAATGTGAGGGATTCCAGCGGAACGTACAATCAGTTCAACCTGAAATGAGAAGTAAAGATGCCTAGGGGCCCAGCTCACAACTGGCTGCTCTCACAGTAGGTACAGCAGGGGATTTTTCGACTACAGTCCTTTAACCCTTCGTAGTATTAAGCGGGACGACTTCTCGGCTCTCGAATGTTCTGCTTCATTTTACACCGACATAAAAGGAGATCCTGACTGTTCAGTTTTAATGAGGAATTTCTCTTTCCCCCGGCTGACTCTCAAAATAATTGTTTGTCGGTTTCAGGACCGCGGTCAGCGGCCATGCTTAATGTGAGTGGCAGATGAAAAACATGCAGATGACTTCTTAAGGAATAGAGAGAGGGGGCATGCAGAGTCAGAGACGGGTTATACGGAAGAAAGGGAGGACTGGGATGGGTTATAAGGTAGAGAGAGGTCTGTTAGAGTGAGAAAATAGTTATAAGGAAGAGAGAGCGCTGGCAGAATTAGAGACAGTTTATAAGGTAGAGAGAGGGCTGATAGAATCAAATAGGTAATGCATAGAGAGAGAGAAGGCTGGTAGAGACAGGCTATAAGGAAGAGAGAGAGTGCTGTTAGAGTCTGGGACGGGTTATAAGAGAGATAGAGGGCTGTAGAGTCTGGGACGGGTTATAAGAGAGATAGAGGGCTGGTAGAGAGAGAGGTTATAAGGAAGAGAGAGAGGGCTGTAGAGTCTGGGACGGGTTATAAGTCACACTAAAGGCAGTTATTGGAGGAGATCCCAGAATGCCGAGGCTGTCAGCTAACAAAGACTCGCATCGTAGGATCAAAAGCACTAATCACAGGGAAACAAAAGACGTCATCACTCCGCACGATCCTCCGCCATTTACCTCCTCAATGGAAGCACCAAATCATTCATCTCTTTGGCTCTTTCATTGTTAAGGCAGCACAGGCTCTCTCCTGAGTTTGTAACGAGTGCCACTCGCCTCTCTCGGTTATCCGCGTGAGTTTGTCTTCTCTTTTGATTGAAACGACTGTTAGTAAGCTCTGTATTAGGCTTATAGTTTTCTTTATGTTTAACTCCTTGACACCGGCTTCATTTATTGCGGTTTAAAGACTCTGCCACCAGAGCTCACACTCCATCGAGTCAAAACCAAGAACAAACACAGCGCAACCTCCTTGAGTATCGAAGCTCTTCAACCTTTATTAAAAATATCGTGGTTAATTATGGCTGAATTTTTGGTAAAAGCCTTAAGAAATATTTGCTCCCCATTTTTTCTTCTTTTCCTCCAATCACCTTTTTAGCATTTTGTGCTAATTGATTATTTTAAAGCTTCTGCTAAAAAAAACTCATCACACTCTAAAGGGACAGATTAATGTTCCATGCATCCTCACCAACAAACAATGCATATTAAAGTCTTTTCTAAGCCACCTTTAAGCGGAAGCTGCAGCTCCACAATTGAAGACCTCTGTCTCCTCGGTGGTCCCTTTTCCATGCCTCTGATTGGCCGACCAATGGGACCGCAGAATGGGAGATGCTCTGCAATTGTGGAGCTGCAGCTTCTCCTAAAAGTAGAATGGGATCCCATTCAAATTAAAGGGAGTAAGGGGGGGTCTCTTTAGATTAGTCCCTCGCTGCGGGAGAGCCGGGAGTGGATGATGGTAAGTCTACCGCATGGACGTTGCTTGTCGACATGGATCCAAAAGAGAAAAAAAAGGGAAATAATAAAGATCTAGGGTTCTCTAGACGATCCCCGCTATTGGTCTTCTGCCGGACAGCGCACGGAAAATGTCCATAGCCTCCCTTAATAATAAAACCATCTATTTCTAACACTAAAGCAATCAACGGGTTGGTAATTTAATTACACCCCACTCTGGAATCCCAGCCTTCCCTTACCATTGTGTTTCTTTATTAAAGAAAAACTCATGGCTCCCATCTTCTAATGGTTTTTTTTTTTCTCCAATGCGTAAATTAGATTATCTTTCAATCTTTTTCCCTGTTGTCATAACAGCTTAATTGTATTCACCTGCACTTCCTATCACGCCTGCTAAAAAGCACCATCATCTCGCTACCTCTTAGCGATGTTGAAATTAATTAATTATAACGTCGTCCTGCGGTCAGAGGAAGCCATTAGGTCTTGGCAGATGCGTCTCCTTCCTAAATCTCCTACAATAAACAGTTTCGGTAAATACAATGTTAAAAAAATAAATAAATATATATACAGAGTTTCTTGCAAATTTAAATATTCTTCTCGTCTGCTTTGCGGAGCGTGACTTTCCGAAATTTACCCCATCTGACGATTTACATCGTCCATGACTTTTTTTTATGCGTTCCTCTCCGTTGCCCTTTTAGTTTTTGAGCGCTGTATGGGTTCTAAACGCAGGAGGAATTACAATCAAAGGGCAGCGTTATTTAAAACATATTATTAATCTTCTTATATTTTTTTTTTCATTTCTTCTTCTTTTTGTGCATCGAGACAGAATCTATCGCAAGAAAAACAAAATAAGAATTTTGAGTTTTGGACAAATTGTCAAATTTTCCAAACTCCAGATTAATGGTGGGAATCAGAAGAATGTAGAAGAGCATAAAGATGTCTGATAAGACTGCGGTGCCGCTATGGAGCCAAAAGTAATGGATCATTCATAAGATTCTGATTATTACAACTTGCAACGCCTTTGTCCATCATGGTAATTGAGCAGAGGACATTGACCCAACTGTGCGGAGGTACCATATCATGCTGGCCAGTGGCACTTTCTCGCCTAGGGCAGCAGTTCAAGTGGGGCAGAAGCCCATCTGTGGCATTGCTTGCCATATTGGATGAACGGGCTTGCTGGCGGGCCACTTATGCCCAGTTGGGGCAGTTGGGGAGATCTCCCTTGTAGACAAGCCCAAGTAATGGTTAGATTTGGGCACAGCCTCCATAGTGAATCCCATGCTGGGATAAGCCGTCTTATCCCGTCACTCAGCGTGGTAGACGGCGGCCGCGGTAGTAAGAGGTAGGGGGCGGCTGGGTCGCGGCCCAAGGTCAGGCTTAGTTCAGCACCCAGCCATGATACTTCTCTGACGCCGGCACGAATCATAACTGTGAGCTGCGAAAACAGAGAGCGAGAGAATGTAAGAATGCCTTATTTCAGACAAATAGAGCAATTTCTCTACTTAAACAGCGACCCATAAATCAGTTTCAGACGACCTGTAACGTTATGCTTGTTACGGCTCCCAATCTTTTATATCTTCTATCAGTAATCATATATTTGCATGAACAATGTAGCAAATGAATAAAAATGAAAAGCTAGCGCTACCATCAGACACATGCATATGCCAACCCGCGGTTATTATTTCTTTCTTTAATAAATTCCGTCGCACATCTCTGCCAGACATCTTATAACTGCTCAAATATATGTACGCGCGTTTAATATCTCGGTGATGACAGGGCACGCGACAAAAAAATTATACATTTTTTGTACTTTGGTATAAAAACTGATTGTTTTTGCTGTTGAACGTTGGTGGTGACGCAACATTCTATCTTACTTCTCGAGTTCGTATTTTCCCACCATATGGTGGATTGCCGGGAAACGATGCTGAAGGCAAGTTTGATGGATCTTCTTGAATCATCCCTAGTTTCCTGCTCTTTGCAAGAAGGAATTGAGTGATACGTAAATCACAATATCAAAAATCCAGATAGTCTTTTTTTTAAGCAGTGTTTGGTTTTTAAGAAGTAATCTGTACGAAAGAAATTAGAAAAAGAAAGCTTTTGAAACCGCTATTACATGAAGTTGATATACAGAAGACCATTGAACTTGACACAGTACACCGGAAGGTGTTAACAGGGGGGGTACTTAGGCCATTGATGACTTTCCCTTGGGAAATTATACAGGCAACGAGTCTCTTTGGCATTAATCTTAGTTCCTTATACCTGAATAAGTTGTGTAAAAACAAGGATATGATGTCTATGCAGTATGTGAGGTATGGCTACTTGAAAAGGTGGAAGAGAAGAAGACCTCCACTCATGCCCCACTTGACCATCATGAAGGAGCATTCTATCTACAAGGTAAATTAGAGTTGTGGTTCAAGAAGTTCAATCATTTTTGGGAAAAGTGGCTGGAGTTTTTCCTAGGCCAGGCCTAAGGTAGCACCCTTCATAAATACATCAGGGGGGGGATAAAACCAGGGATATGAAGTCAAGAACGTATCGTGATCAATATCTCTACTTGGTTAGTCCATGCCATGATTGGGGTGGCATTTCCTTCCAGTGTTGTGGAATATGCAATATCCCATGAATTGGCAGGTGTTTCTGTCCATGTCTACGTCAGAATTGGCCCACGTTGGGAGTTGAAATGAAAGGTCATTTAGTAGAAGGTCTATTGGCCATGCTAGGCCTTCTGGCTTTGACCAGTAAGCCGAATTAGTAGCTGTGGATTTTAAGATCAATAGTAACCAGTTTCATCTGTTTTCTCAACATTTGAGATTAAGGCTTTTTGATACATGACTTTCCAAAACCAGGTCATTATATTGGTGACCCCAGTAGTATAACCTTTGCAGATATCCAGCTTTAAACCACATGTTTCTTAGATCAGCTGGGAGAAGGAAAGCATTATATATATAGCAGGACCAGGCTGGCAGCGACGGGGCGGCACTGGCACTTTAAGGCCAATGGCTGCTCATGACGTAAGTGAAGCCGACAGCTGGAAATACGGCAGCTACGTGAGCGCACGGCCAGGCATATCCAGCCGATGGCCACGCTTTGCCGATCTGCTTGAGTTTTTGGCTCTGTCGGCCAGTGGCCCAGTGGTAGCCAGCCCAGGCCTGGTAGACGGGTAAAGTGTTTGACTCAGATACGAGTCATGTGCAAACTATGATTTTAACACTAAAAACAGCCCTATCAGCTGAATATGTATAACTGCCTATTTTCCACAACCTGCTGTCATATTTGTGACTTTTTACATCCATATTTATGCCAAACATTATGACGGCATAATGGATTGATAAATTGCTTTAAAATGATGCTGCATCTTAAAGCTGACATCATAGTTTATGACGGCAGTAAACCGCCACGGAGATCTGATACATTCACGGCACAGAGTAGTTGTCTAGAAAATGTCCCGTAATAACAAATCAAACTCGATATTTTGGCTGAAACAACCAAATATTTTTTTGCTGTGTGGCGAAATTGTCGAAGTACAAATGGAACAAACCAATATTGTGACATCCTTCCCGAAATTCATTAATATATTTCTTTTTTTATTGGAGAAGCATAAGAAGTAATCATTTAATTAGCGACGAGTCTTTGAAGTGTCTGCAACCAGGAGTTTAATAATTGCAATCTAAATTTCATCGTCGGGAATTGGATTTTGTTTAAGTGTTTTCTGTTCGGAAGAAATAAAATATCAACCTTGGTAATTACAAGTGTGCATGCACAACAAGCAATTAAAAGTTTGCCGTGTTCTTAAGGATGTTTCTTGTCTTCTGCTTGGTCAACTCAACCTAATAAATCTGTAGAACCTACCTGGTCACCCAACCCATGTACCTTGTCCTTGTACCTTGTAATGAAATAACTGCTCACCGTCCATAAACTCGATCACAGTTGTATTGTGTCTTTGCTTAAGCGTTCTAAGTTAATTGAAAGGACATCGACGCGCTTAGGACAAAGTTTATCGCCTACGACAACAGAACTGGAAGGCAATCTCTCTCCCTAACAGCCCAGTTAACATTCTCACCATAAAATTAGTTTCCCATTTTAAGTATTCCAAAAGATATAATTACAGAGAATGCGTTCATTCATTCCATTTGCAATTTAAAAAAAATGGTAATTAGATAATTGATAGAGCGTTCTTAAACACGTTGAGGGATTTATGCCGGAACGTTTTCTGAACGTTTGTAAATTAACAGAAAAGGTCCAAGACTAACGTGGTCCATTTTTATACGAAAGGACACCCCAAATGTTTTAATTCAATGATTTAGTAGAACTGGGATTCGCTCCAGAATTGATCTTTTCTGGAGATGGGTTCTCTTGTTCTGTATGCAAATTCTTCTTGGTTTCCACCAAAGCTGGAGGCATCTCGTTCATCCTCGTTGTCACGTAAAGATGATGTGTCGATGACCCAAAGTGGTAGAGCCACAGTGGAAACCAGATTCCTGATCTTCCTCTTCTGGAGCTTTACTCCCAACTGGGGGACTTGTTGCCCTTTCCTTCCCTCCATCGCTGAAGCCTACAGGAGAAGAAGATCTTTTATGTCCCCTTTTGATGAGGTCTGATTAGTAATCTAGATCACCACCTCCACCTTTCTACAAATAACAGTTCTTGCTTTACAGCTCATCATCCTGCTTGTATCGACTTTCAATAGATGAGGCTTCCACACATTACCAACAGACCATTAAGTTCTTCCTTAGTTACTTTGTTACCGTATTTAGAATGAGTCACCAGAATCACAAAACACAACACAATTCCTACAAATTCCACATTTCCATATAATTTCTCTTTCTCATCTTGATTATTAAGTAGAAGAGGTTGACCCCCTGTAAGTATAAAGAGTAATAAACTGTGAGTTCCAGGAAGGGTAAAGACTCGAGGGTTTGCATTCTTATACGGTATCCTAGAACCTTTGCTTGTCTCCTGAAATGCTTCTAGGTCTTGAAGCTCGGTAATGCTGTTCTGCAATACTAATGAGGATAAAGTCTGGAGTGAAAAACACATTTCTGCCTATTTTTCTAACTCCCTTTTCATGCACAATTGAGTATAAGGAATGAAAGAGCCTTCATTGCCAAATACATTACAGACAGTACAGTGTATCGCACTTACTTAGTTTAATGGACATTGATGTATCTTTTTAAGTATGCGCTGCTTGTAATATACAATTCTAAACAAGTTCCAGCAAAGTCCTAAAAATACATGTTTCCTTTAATATTCTACAAAACAGCCAAGGAGCGCATATACATGAGGAGAAAAAACAAAAAACAACGCTAATAGTGTAGGATGTAGATTAAATAAAAACAAAAACAAAAAAGGTGTAAGATCCACTCACAAACTTGCTGAATAAGTCAGGCTCATCAAGATTCGATGGTAGCAGAATTTTAATATCTTCTAAAACTCTACAAAAATAGAAATGACAGTTTATACAGCTTTTTGAACTTCCGAACTTTTCTCCTGAGGAAGCCAGTATAGCACTGGCGAAACGCGTTGAGAGACAGCTGATTTAACCCCGAGAGAGCACTTTATACGGAGGATCTGGGACTTTATTCTATATGCGTTTTTGCACACTACTATATAGTTGTGCCTACTAAAATTGTAAGTGTATCCAGACCCCCCTCTCTGTGGACTTGTTTTAGATACTGCACCATTTGTGGTCTTTTCTATTTTTGTAGAGTTTTAGAAGATATTAAAATTCTGCTACCATCGAATCTTGATGAGCCTGACTTATTCAGCAAGTTTGTGAGTGGATCTTACACCTTTTTTGTTTTTATTTAATCTACATCCTACACTATTAGCGTTGTTTTTTGTTTTTTCTCCTCATGTATATGCGCTCCTTGGCTGTTTTGTTGTATCGTTGAACACCTTGAGGAAGAGTGTTTTTTGGAAGCTGCTATCTTGGGGAGTATAGATTTATTTATTTTTATTTTTGTCACTTACACTGTGCACGTGGAATTTGGATCTCTGTTTTTGCGGTTTATCCTTTAATATTCTTTCAGATATTTGAGATCCGCAGTTTATTTATTTAATTCTTTCACACACACAACCCTCCCCGATGATTGTAAATCATTGTAAAATGTTGCAGAATACCATCTTTTCTAAGGTCATATTGGGGTTAAGAAATACTGTATATACATATATTTTTTATATTCCCATAATTTGACTTTATTTGGGTATAGAGACACTTTAGGAGGTGATAAGTAGAGGGTTCTAGATCTGCTCTAGGTTGCAAGTCCTGGGCGTTCTGCATCTTCTGGCCCTTTCTTTCTGGTGGTCTCCCAGGACGCCAAAGGGAGTTCTATGCCTCTGGGGGTCCGTCTATTGTAGACTGAGGTCTGCAGAGCATATTCCTTGTCACTGGCACAAAGGGAGAGTTGAAAGGAGAGGTTGCAGGAGAGCTGAGGTTTCAGCTCCTTGACTTCTCCATACATCATGAAGGTCCAACCTCAGAGAGCTCTTGCTGCAGGAATAGCTTGGCCAGCCCTGTATAATGTATAGTGAAACCAGTGAGATCTCTTCAGCCTCCTCACCCATTGAATTATTCAGTATACATGGCCCACTCATGAAAAAAAAATGAACAGAGTTCAAAAAGAAAGAGTTAAACCTGCAACAGTCCTGAAAACTCTACTTTTTAGTCAATAAATTCCAGAGACAGAGAAAACAAGAGAAAATGAGTTAAAGATCTGATAAAAAGGTATTTAAAATAGTCATGACCTATTTCAGAAATGATTATTAAAAATGTAAAAAATGTTTTTTTTAAATATACTTTGTCATCACAGAACCTCTTCGCTGAATCATTCACGATTACACAAATTAGTGCATTCATCATCAAACCCAGGACTAAGCTGCTCATTCTTCCGCATAAAAATAGTATCGTCTTCTTAATCGCATCGCCCCCATTTTTTTGTTATTTGTTTCGGACGGGATCTGTCTCCTGCCACATTGTGTCTTTATTATACATCCCGTGGCGTGTTTTATTTTCATAAACTAATAGTAGCCATTCCAAGGTACATTTTGAGACAGATTGAGGTCACCAAAGATCTACATTCTATGAATTTCAGTTCTCTGTTGTCATCGATGAGCCTTCATTTCACTGAAATGTAACAAGGAGACTAAATTTTCAATTTTAGCGTCCCCCACCGCGCCGCGCGCAGAGCCTCATACTTTATATTCTTTTGTTTGACTTTCGGGATTGAGAAAGAAAAGGACGGATCTTACACCTGTCACAAATATTCTCCCCGAGTTACTTTTCCTTCCTGAATTGAAGAGCAAGAAGAAGGTCGGGTAACTCAGACTGTGAGCCTGGGAATATACATAGAGATTTTATTTATATAACCGCACATAGAGGGTATATTTTAAATAGGGTATATGATATGGTAGATAAGTGGAACAGCCTCCCAGCAGAAGTGGTAGAGAGTAATTCAGTGAGGGTATTAAACATGCATGGGATAGACATACGGCTCCTGAATCTAAGACGAGACCAACGACTGATTAAGGTTTGGAAAAATTGCTCCGTTGGTCCTCTTCCCAATATAGGATACAAGGTTTAATATTCAGTACGACGTATTATTAAGTCTGTTATCAGTATATCATTATGTGTCGGCATTGGTATGCAATGTGTTCATACATCTCTCCTTAAAGCCAACATCTTGAGATCCACGCGGCAAAAATCACTTTAAAAAGCAAAGTATTTTATGTCAAGTTACCATATTTGATGATATCCACATTCATCAACATCACATTTCATTGCTAATTAATTTGAGAAGCAGATAAGATAGAATTATTCAAAGCGCACTGACAGTTTATCTGCGCAGTAAAAACAAATGCCAGCTCTGCAACACGGCATCATTATGCGGTAATTTATCAACCTATTACGACGTTATAAATTTGGCACCAAAAAAAAAAAATTGTGTTTCATTGTTAGGAAAAATTGGTTATAATGAGCAAAAGTACTTGTGAAGAAATTAATTGCATGTATTGTATGCGTCATTTCGGTTTTGATTAAAAAAATATAGGGCTATAATGTTAAAGGTCGTTGGTCTATGACCGAGAGCAATAATGCCAAGTGTCTGTAGAAGGAGCACTCTCTGGGCTTTATTCACTAAATGTTGAGCTTTCACCAGCTTTACAATACATGATGAAGGGTCGACCCAATCAGAGTTGGCCCCATAAAGCGTATGGTTTCATTAATGAAAATATCTCACACTTGTAATATCTCACACTAGAGTTAGAGATGCAACTTTTTGCACGTTTTTTGCTCTTATTTTCCTTTATTAGCTTCCTTTACTCAAGTAACTAGATAGAGGGAAGGATGAGATGGAAGGATAGAAGGAAGGGAAGGAAAGAAGGGAGAAAGAAGGGAGAAAGAAGGGAAAAATGAAGAAAGAAAGAAAGAAAGAAAGAAAGAAAGAAAGAAAGAAAGAAAGAAAGGAAACAGTAATAGGAGAAGGAAGGAAGGGAAGGAGGGAGAAATGACAGAGGGAGGTAGAAAGACGAGGAATTAAGGAATAGGAGAAAAAAGAGAAAGAAAGAAAGAAAGAAAGAAAGGGAGGAAGGAATGAAAAAGAGGGAAACTTGATATATATATATAAATAAGAAAAAGAGTAATGAATACAGGGAAAACTTTCCTACTCAATGAAGGTTAAGATTTAATAAAGCTTTAATATGATTACAAAGTTTTCAGTCCTGATGAAAATAACACAAACGCCAGAAGCAGACCAAACGCTCCTTTCACTTCAGCTCTTATGATTCCATGTGGTTCCCGCGCATTTCCCAAATATCCTGCCAGATGGTGTCCCTCAGCGTGTGTGACCATGGTGTGGATTCATGGACCTCGTTTGACGTCGTACGTTACGAACAGCTCCTCCGATGAAGAGAAAAACACAACTTTGCTTCTTTAACTACTCATCAGTAATTGCCAAATAGTGTGTAAATTTGGGTCAATAACCAGTGAAGGCCAAGATAATTTGCCTCGCAGAGCATCTTGTTTAGCGAGATCCATAATGAAAAACAATAACTCCAGAGGATCCATACCTGTAAATATTTTAAACTCTAGTAGTCGGTTTGATGAAGTCTCACTTATATACAGATTGTAGAATATTGTCGTTTTCACTCCATTTTTCTGTTGATCCATTTCTTTAATATTCTGAATCAGAGCCACCTATTAAAGGAACCCTAATTGCAACAAAACCAACCCATCTTTCCTAAATGAAAATAGAAGAAACTTCAATACTTAGTTACTAAATCCTGCTGAAATACTGGCCGTAGATGTCCACCGGAATCCACTGCTTCTCATTAATATGTCAGGCTAAGATATTAGCAAATAAGGTCCTCGTAGCCTCGAGGGTCCACTCAGGACAGACTATCCGTTAGTAAGTGTCTTTTTTTGCCAGCTGTATCTTGAGTGTTCCTTCCAGGGGCTCTTTTCCATTGATCCGGTGGGATGGCGCTTCACTGAAACAGAGCTGCAAAATAAAACTTATATATGAACACATTACTCTCTGGCAGCAGGAACGGAATAAAAACATATTTCGGAATAAATAGGGCGAGGAACAAAGAGAATCTCATGAGGGTTGGTGATAGGTCATCTTTTCCAGTTGGCCATCACAATACGTAGACAAAGAAGGTCTTCTTCTGTAACATTGCGGATCTAGTACCCCAAATGGACACAAAAACACCCCCTGATCATCCCAGCTCTTTATAATAAACGCGGAATGCCAAAAAACATTATTACGCTCCGTGGAAAAGGAACTGCAGATGAGACGTTAAGGTATCCGTGTCTCTTTGTGGAATCTCGGG
Source organism: Spea multiplicata (assembly GCA_009364415.1). Lineage (NCBI taxonomy): Eukaryota > Metazoa > Chordata > Amphibia > Anura > Pelobatidae > Spea > Spea multiplicata. The sequence goes on from VKOC01000104.1 coordinate 23,589, forward strand.
AACAAAGGAGCTCATCAGAAAGGCATCTGCTTATGAAATTCATTTCCTTAAATATCAAGCAACATTTTGACAGTCATTAAACAGAAACAACAGTTGTGTTTTTGTATTATAACATCACTTAAACAGGCAATAGAACCAGCTAACAGCGCAAAAGAACATCTGTGATATCGGCGATGGGTATTCTGGGTAGAGATCTCACGCTGTGAGGACACTTTGTTTCCGGGCAAATATTTTTATCATGCGCTCATTCCTGACGATTAAATCCCTTTGTGGCAAGAAACTTAAAAAAAATCCTCTAAAATGTGGTTTTCACTTTATATTAATGACATTGTAACATTTTATCCCATTTTATTTAATGAACGGGTGCGGTGGTTACGTCTCAACACGACGAGCAGGGAACTAAGTTTGATGACCAAACGAGATAGGGAAAAACCTAAAATTTGGATTCACACCATAGTGACTTAGGCAGTAATGGAGGTATAGAAGTTGGGTGAAGTTCACTCAATGTGTGGACACAATAAGTGCCTTTTTCAGGTGGGTTGACCTATTTTTCCTTTTGGGTTCACCCTACTAAGTACTAAGTCTCATATCTCACCTCATCCATTTTCTTAGTTCTTTCCTATACAACCACGTAGCAAATTCTGATCCCTGCGGATTCCCATAATTCTACCGCACAAGAAAGCCAAGACAAAACTGTGAAATGCTGAGATTTAAGCCGTAGACGAGGCGCACGGAATTCTGATTTCCTGCCAGAATTTCCGGGTAATTAACAAGTAATCAAACCTTTAGCGCTGTGCAACATCCTAATTATTACCTTGAAAACCTGCTGAGGCCGTTGAGGACAGAAACCTGAACGCTCAAAGCAGATGTAAATTTCCATAAAGGGTAGATTAGAGCGATGTGGCCGGCGCGTCCGCCGCTGAATTAGAGGTCCATTGGATCCTATAGGGGGCAACTTTATGGATCCTTGATGAGGATGTCAATGAGATGCTGAAACAGGTTACCGGTTTGACGATTCACGTGTTCTTCGTAATAAAGGAGATTTGGAATTTTTCCAATAAAAAATCTGGCTTCTGATCCGTGCCATTTATAAAAATCACAAAAAAAAGCTTCTAATATAATTTGTATTTTTTTTTTTCAACTTTTTTTTTTTTTTAAAAAAAAAAAAATCACATAAAAATCTTTTGCATATTTAATTTTACTGACAATAAAACAACAAATCTTATCAGTTAGACCTTACAGGGTACAAGTGGAATTCTGAGATGTTATTTCAACAAAGCGCAAAGCAATTTCCCAACATTCTGCCCCGTTCCGCAGCCACGGACGCTCGCAAAAAGGAAGTCCTACTTTATGTCTGTTTGGGAGCGTTCATTGTAACTTATTACCTTAACAGAAATTTAAATGAATGTTCCATTAGTCGTACTGACGTAAATGTGCAGGTCTGTCGATGGGGATTTCTTAAAGTTGTTTTATGCTGCACTTAAGGCATTGTAATACAGCTAGCATTTCCTATTCAGAAACACCAATCGCTAGTCATATTCTTCTCCAACGTACATCAAATCCATCACTAGCTTTCCCATGCCAACATAAAGTGCATTTTCATCACCAATAAAAATATGGCCTCCCTTGAAAGGATCTACAGATTACATTTTATCTTTCGTTTGGGAAAAAAAAAGTCTCTAATAGGCATTTCAGAAGTGTTTGTAGCTCAACCGCCATATAAGTTGTCAGACACTTTAACATTTTAAGATGCCGGCTAAGTGCTTTGATCCGTTTCTTGCAAATTAATTATTGCAAGCGTAGACGATCAGCCTTCCACAATCATTCCAAATTTCATCTTGCTAGAAACGTAATAAAAGTCATGAGCTCATCGACATTGGTTGTCCAACCAAGTTGGACATGCGTGCCGGAAGGAACATGGAGGGGCTCATTGAACTTCTACGTTGAGCTTCAATGAGACTCACCAAGGCCTCAGCCTTAGAGTCCAAGGGTAACAAAGACTTTAACAAATAAGTTCTTTGAGAAGGAAAGAATGAGCCCTTAACCCCTTAATGACAAAGCCTGTGCATGTATGGGCTCAAAATGCATTGGGTTTAGGGACCGCCCATTGTCCTTAAGGGGTTAATGTGTCAAGATGTTTCTCCGTGTTTCCTATTAACGCTTCCAAGGTATCTCCAGACACTTTGAAGGCTGTTAAGATATATTTATTAAGAACATGCAACCAGATCCTGCACATCCTTCCAACACGGCAACCAACAACCGGAATCCATGATGTGTTTGGTGTCGTTACGGTCCGGTGTTTGACCAACTCGTCACAAAGATAGGAGCACCTAGAACATATTAAGTTACTCAAGAACATTTTGGAGCCATGGGCTTGATCTCAATTAATCAATCAATTTATATGAAGACACTTTATAGCTCCCTTGCTTTATTTTCTTTGGCAGCCATTCTTGGAGGTTCGATATCCCGGACTCCATGTATTCAGTTAGGAGACATTGCCGACAAGTTACATAGTAACCACCATATTATGATTAAAATCCCCCGATGGGATATTTATTACCGATATCCATCGCAGTGGAATTTTTCACGGCACACAAGCAGGATGTTTCTGTCTCTCTAAGCATATATTGTGCGTCTGAATTACCAGGGAGGCCTAGCAAACATTTTACAAAGTAATACGCAGTTCCTCTCTTTTTCCCACCGCTGATGGGCTGAGATACATTACTTCAAAACAGCTACAGTGCTATCAATTCTTCTCCACTCCTGTCAGCTGGAAAAATGAAAAAAGAAAGTACTTTATTAATAATGTATAAGCCAGGGATATTTATATTCCATATAGCGCTCTGTGCATCGGATAGCAGAGTCAAGTGATACTTCATTTAGGTCGTAATGAATACAAAGCGATGCTTGTCCACCGCAAAATTAAACAAATGTATATAGGCTTTGGTCATTACGGAATTTTTAAGACAAAGTGACGGAGCTTTCTGCACGGCGCTGAAAGAGGTTCCTTCTGATCCGACGCAGTTTAGCTTCCTGTAATCGCTCGGCGTCCAGGCCGTGCCAGCCTATCCATTACCGGAGGGTATTTACAGTCGGCTCGTGAAGTCCCGCAGGAGATGTGGGGGAATCGACTGATACACGAACTCCAACGCATTCCATTTCTGACACCGATGGTTTGATATTTCCTTGTAACCCCAGCTGTATCTCTCTTTTAAATCAATTATTTACAATTAATCCCAGAAACGCTTTTATTTATCATCCCCGATTGTGGTTTGTGTTGGGGGTGTTTATTGATTGGCCTAACATTATTGTTTGTTTTTTTTTTATATATATATATGAAAGGTTAAGGTCATTTTTTTTTTTTTATTTCACACGTTTGTGTCTGAGGTTTTTGTGATATTTTGTCTCACCTCGGAGACCGATGAAAAGTGTGAATTATGATATCTTTGCAAACAGTGATAGATTTGTCCTGCAGTCATCCCCTTTGTATCGATTTTAAGTTCTTGGTTAAAGGTTGGCCGGACTATGAAAATCCACAAAACTTTTGAACATTGACTCCAAAGCCTTAAATACCTAATACAAATATCCTGCTCCCTAAATTGTCATCATTTCCAGTGCTGTTACAAGCATTTAACAGGGAACTTGTTGTTTATTGTCCAATAGAACCAATTCATCATATATTTTATCCAAAGCTAGAAGACTCATGAGATAGATGAGGCTTCCTTATAGAGGTCGGAGAAGAGTGGGGTCACGTACCGCGATATTATGTGACCTCCATGCTAATATCACAGCTGCAAAGAAGGGCTCCAGGTAAGATAAGGTGGAAAGTGGGAGGGAGTGCTGTTTGATAGGTGTGATGGGTGTGATGGGTGTGATAGGTGTGATGGGTGTGATAGGTGTGATGGGTGTGTGTTGGGTGTGATAGGTAGGTGTGATGGTGTGTGGGGGTGATGGGGATGTGATGGTGTGATGGTGTGAGGTGTGATGGGTGTGATAGGTGTGATGGGTGTGATGGGTGTGATAGGTGTGATGGGTGTGATAGGTGTGATGGGTGTGATAGGTGCGATGGAAGTTAAGTGTGATGGTGTGATGATAGAGTGAGGATGTTTTTGTAAGTGTCTGTCTGTTATGGTGAGAGTGTATATTCTAGAGTGTATATTAGTTGCTGGAGGGGGGAAAGGGGTCAGGGGCAACACGGCTTTACCTGTCCCCTAGGCCTTATACGGTGCTAGGACTCCCCTGGTAATAATATAAATCCAGGTGCTCCGGTGGCAGTAACCAAACATACTGCTCCACTATTTAATTGGGTCCTTTGCTCATAATGATAACCAAGTTCCCAAGACGTAGAGTTTTTGGTTTTAAACAGGCCTTTTTTGAGGTTCGTGAACTTATTCCTCGTACCTGGTTTTTTATGGTCTTACTTTGTGCTCCAGATGCACTACCACTTAAAGCCACTTATCCGGCTTGAATTTCCAGGCAATAAATGTTTCTTATAAACATTTTTTTACCGGTCGGATTAGGTTTCTGGTTTTACAGAACCCGTTGGGAGTTTACAGAGGCCTCATGATAATGCATGTACTTTTTTTTTTTTTTTTATCGTTATGAAATTTGATCTCAGCGTCCGGGTAGCACAAATACATCTGGCTCGACCTTCAGACGGCTCTTTAGAGCCAACGGAAACCAAACCGTAGCCGCAATCGCTTGTGCATTTTGTAAACCAATTCTTGGGACGCTGTAACAATACGGAATATCCAGCCATCCTCGAGAAATAATATTATTCTACCGGTTCCAAAAATCGAAAGAAATCATTTAATGGGGATTATTTAAAGGGATAGCGTCACCTATTTAAATATGTTATTATTTATTGTTTTATATAGGACCATCATACAGTTACATGGTCTTTAAACGAATAAAGATTAATTTAATTAATTAATGGTCTTTAAATGAAAAAAGATTCATTTAAAATGAATAAAGATAGTAGATTTCAGAAGATCATCATTTTTAAAGTTTTAAAATGTTTCAAAATTGCTGGATTTTAGATGCAATCATCTCTCATTCATCTAAGAAAATGGAAATTTGGTCTTAATGACCCCTGGGCAAAAACACCTAAAAAAAAAAAAACAGAAAAAAAAAAACGAATGATTTTTTTTCAGGACGATTTTCTTTAATAAAGTGGAACTTGCGTCAGAAAGTCATCAGAATACAATTGGCTCTTGATTGCAAGAAGATAGAGATAAATGTTTGGTCGGTGCCAGGAAAAAATGATGGGACCCCCTGAACCTCAGGATAGGTTGTAAATGAAACAAAAAAAAACTGGAGCAATCTCTTGCCGACATTGTGTCTACTCAGCGGGTTTACAAGATGAAGATGCAAGGTCTGAGTATTCTTCACGTACCAGAACACGCGAATTCCTGTTTTATTAACATTTATCAAAAGAACAATCCTTTCTAATATCATCGACGTCTTAGAAAAGACATGACAGTTGTTTTTGTCAGCGTTCTCCTGGCACAGTCTGTGTTCTAATTGTCTGAAGTGAAAGAAAAAAATCTGTCTCGAAACAACTATTAGCATATGGAGCGCTTAGCGGAGTTATTACAAACTTACAAATGGTACAGCGAATGCGGGTAGTCAAAAAAAATAACAAAAAAGATCATTTTCCACAGATTTAGGACTGGTGATTTTTTTTTTGACTCTTTCCTTTAAAGCTCCATTTGGGACCAACTCTGTCATTTTATCCTTGCGTTCCAAAGTCATTAATGGAAGGTTTCCCCCAAATGTATGGCTACTTTCTTAAGATTGGAACTCCCATTCTACTTGACGTTCTGTTAATATGTTTCATTTACAGGCTACATTAACCTAAATAAATTACGTATTCCCGATAAAGGGACAAGTAGGGTTTAATAGGAACAATACATTTCTCAGTGTTTTCCTGTCCGCAGTTGCGTGACCTAACGTACCCCTGAGATCCACGTTAGTGGGCTACGTCACCTTTCAACTAGGACCTCGCTTTGATCCAGGGTCCCTCTACAAGGATGGCGCCCAGCGGTGGTCCCCCTTACCAAATCAGCTCTATAGGCAAATGCCTAGTTACCTATATAATAGGGACGGTCTTGGTGTCAACTCTCTCCAGTACAAGCTGCAGCTTCTATTGGCTAAGTGGACACCATTAAGAGAGTCTTTAGTTAAAGTTGATACTTCTTATTGGGCCAACATTGGTAAAGATGTCAAGTTACATAAGCTTCCAGGACCTCAGAGGTCTCTTGCTCAGATGGTCTCTTCTTCTTCTTCCATCTCCGAGGTCCCAAAAGCTTACACAACTTTAGATGCTTTTCCATGCTGGCCTGATAAAATGTATCAAGTTTGACTAAAGACTATAGTTATATCCATGTATCATAGACAGATAGATAGATAGACAGATAGATAGATGGATAGATGGATAGATAGATAGATAGATAGATAGATAGATAGATGATAGAGTGATAGACAGATAGATGGATAGACAGATAGATAGATGGATAGATAGATGGATAGATAGATAGATAGATAGATGATAGATAGAATGATATATAGATAATAGATAGAATGATAGATAGATAGATAGATAGAGTGATAGAGTGATAGCGTGTGTGTGAGAGAGAGAGGATTCATCGTTTGTTCCTATTTTCTCCAAAGCTGGTCAGCGACCGACATGAGGATAGCCATGGCATATTGTGTGAGATTTCGTCTTTGTTTACAATCTGCTGAATTGTTTGAAAGCACAAACCCAAAAAAACCCCCCAAAACAAACACAAACCAGCGCCAGGTCGCGCATGTTGTGTTATTCCCAGTGTTTCCTTCGATAATTAACAGATGTTAATAGCTTTTAAAATTAATTATCTGAAAAACTCACTACAGAAATATAACCGCAGTCAGAAGTCTTACATCTGCGGAATGACAAGTAGCTACATTAAATAAATATGGTGTTCCGTTTCCGCTGCATACTGATAGCTTCCAGCACACACAGGTAGCGATGCGCGGTTAGAATGAGACCGTCACCCAAACGCTACGTGATCCTTTCAATCTTTAACTCCTTAAGGAAAAAAAAGCTAAAAAAAAAGACAACCAAACTTCATTATTTCTTGAATTTCTATTTTTTTTTCTTTCCTTTAATGGTTTCCACTTCAGATACGCATTCCAGAAAAAAAACAGTTTCTGGCTAATTACATTCTTCAGGAGCCACATAGTCGTTCGGCACATAATCCAAATTACATGTTTATCACTGGCATAATAAAGCTTATTGTCGGGATGGCGTTATTGAATCATGCATTATAAATTAGAGGGAAATGGGAGAATAATTCGTACGACGGATCTGCTTGTATCTCAGAAGCGTTCGCCGTCGCAACTTAACCCTGATGACGCCATCAGGTTGGCGGACGCCCTGCAAAGCACTTCGGCGGCGGTATTCGCAGGCGCCGCTAAAACGACGACCGGGGAACATTATTAAAACTAGCGATCCGAAGGACTCTGTCACCGCCCTTACATCTTCAACGACTCCAGGATTTTGCCGGTTCCCCCCCGTTTTTTTACACTCGGCTACGACGCTATAAATATTCATTGTAATGTAACTGAAAATTATTGAAGTGAAAAGAAAAAAAAAATAGAGAGAAACAAGAGGAAAACCATTTGCTTCAATTCATAAGCAGCATCTGTTGGGAACGTATGCGGAGATTGCTCCGGGCCTGCTGAGATGCAAACCCATGGAAAAGCCTGCCATTGCTAGTAAATTAGCCAAAACGGCAACGGAGAGGCTATTAAAAACGATTCACTGACAGGCAGGGATGAATAATCAGGCCCTGGGTTACTTTATGTCTTTTATCACAGGGACGCACAAGTAGCCCCGAGCCGTAGTTTTCAAGCCGTTCAAATTAGACGAGCAGCTTTCGACGTTTATTAAGGGCTAACTAGCAGATAAGGGTATTACGCGGAAAAAGATTTCTCAAAAAAGGCTAGCTGAGTTTATTTGTCCTGCCCCCGGGGCGCGCTCAAACTCTTACCTGTGGGACACCAGACATTCGACCTCTACGAGTGCCGTGTGGCCATCGACAAGGTCAGACTGCTAACGATCGGGATGCGATACAGCAGAAATGAAGCTACTTCTTGGTAGATGTGAGACCGGACTTGGGCCAAAATGTCACGTTTTTTACCAAACGGCGTGCGCGCCAAAAGTTATAACCGCCTTGATTTACTATGATCAACCCATAAAATGTATATATAAAATTATATAGAAAATATAAATATAATATATATATATGTTTATTTTTTTCTACTCATTACGAACATGTTCTGCTGCTGACAGCGTTCCTTAAATATATATAATTTTGAAATTGCTTTTTTTTCCCAAAATATTAATTTCCTTTAGGGTGAGGCAAAGAGACACTGTTCTCATAGCAAGCTTTAAAGTTCATTTTAAGGTGATAAAACTTTAGTGTTGACACATTGTAAGAATTATTTAAAAATTAAATGTGTAAATTAGATGTAAAATATAATAATATAATAGTGCTTTGTTTTTTCCATTGGTATTTTTTTAAGATTTTCAAAAAACATGTATTATATAAATTTTTTTTTTAAAAAACCCATTTTAATTAAATGTAAGTATGGGGAAGAAACACGGATCGGATCGGGGGGGGGTGATTTCTCAACTAATTGTGATTCCTGAATATGTTGCTGTCATCAATTTATAAAGTTGATTAACTCAAAATAACTGTACATAGCGGCATCTGTCCACATAGAAAAACACGTTTTTTATTTCTGTACAGCTCATTTTCAGTTCTCCGTAGGTGTTCGGCTGCAAATATTAACAGGCGATGATACACTTTCTCTAATGTATCTGTTATGTAACACACGATGCCGGGAAGAGCGCAGACTATTTAAAGCTCCGTATAGCTGTCTAGCAATAATGGAGCAGCGCGGCTTACGGCTTTTACCGGTTGGAAATCTTCGCAAGTCACAAAGGCCAAGCTTAAAAGAAAGTTACTTAAGTTGGCCCCTATTTTCTTTTATAAAAGGACCTAAACGATACAGCCATGATAAACAGTGGTGGTACCCATAGGCCAGGTTTGTAGAGGTCCAACTCTTCAGATGAGCCATTCGTTTGTGTTGGAACATATATCCAAAGTTGGCTTGGATTGGATTTGGGGTCATCCCAACTCCACTAAAACCCACTAGGTCTAAGCATAGCTTACCTGGCTAAGGTGTACTTGTCTTTAAGCTCTTTGGGGCCTGGGTAGATCAATGGCAAGTTCATTGCGACCTTCTCCAAGCAGCAGGACAAATTATTTCCTTGAACACTTAGTAGCAGGTCTCATCAAGCGTCAAGCACATAGTCCTGAAACTCATGGGCAAGCAGTTGTCCACGTAGGCCACCCTAGTTTATTGCATCTTCTTGAAGGGCACCAAAGAGTCTTTAGTTGTAGGTGATACATTTTCCTTGGCCAACGCAGAGAAAAATATACAGTCATATAGACCTCTGAGGTTCTTCAAGAGGGGTTCCATCTAAAGAAGGGACCTCCTTAAGGCTTATGTGACTCAACATGTTGCTCCATGTTGGTCCAGTAAAAGGTATCTCCTATGACTGAAGTCTCTATCTTCGTTTAGGACCAATATATCAATATCCATTTTGTTTTGATAAAGGTACCATTGGTGGCAAGTGGTTAGGACTAAACATCCTCAAGGACTTCTTCTCCATGGCCAACCTACAAAGCCTGATAGTTTACTTATCTCATCATGTCGCTGTGGTTTCATTGTTTTCAATGAAGCAGGCATCGGAAAGACACTAAACAGCATCTTCATCTTGTTTACGATTTACAAAAAGTTCCAGAAAGACTATTAAAATCTCCCCGACTGTTCCGATCAATTCAGAATTTAGTCATGCTTCCTGATTCACATCTCTAAAGAGCTTTCAATGTTACCATAACCTTTTCTGCCTCTAACCCTCTTCTTGACAACCTTCCATCTCACTCTCACCACGACTGTCTTTAGAGGCTTTTCATAATTCCAAAAAGAGCGGAAAAAAAAAACCCAGACATTTTATTCACAGCAAATTTAATTGGTCAAGACTTCTAAGTCTGTTATGTCTTTAGAGGATTCTAATTCTATCGTTATGCTGTGATAATGTAAAGGGAAAATGTCATCTTTTCATTGTTTAAGCGTGTTTAGAGCATACAAAGTATCTTATACAAGGAGCTATAGGGACAGGATCAGAAAATGTATTCGGATAGAGGAAAGTCATGTTTTTGGTTGGTGTCCAACTAGAAAATAGATGTGAATTAACCCCTTAACGACAATGGGCGGTCCCTAAAACCCATTGAAAACAATGCATTTTGAGCCCGTACATGTACGGGCTTTGTCATTAAGGGGTTAAGTAAAAGCAATTTAAAATTCTTAATCCTTATAACTATACCTGAGAACTCGCTGGGTTTCACACACCCCACTCCCCGGCCACTTCCACCCCAGCAACAACGTTTTCATCAGCAGGACCTCCTATGACATCAGCAGGATCAGAGGGACCACCTATGACATCAGCAGGACCGCCAAACCACATTTCTCAAGGGGAGGGCTCCGAGTAGCTGTATCCGGAAAGTTCCCAGGTATGCTTATAATATTTGTTTATATGGATTTGGCCCTCGGTATGCATTTGCCTCTTTCTCCCAGCTCCGGAGCTGGCTTGGTAAGGGTTTTCCGAGGTGGCCCAGTGAGACCTCCCATGCGCACGAGCAGGAAAAAGCTCCTAACGCGAAAAGGGGGGCGTTGTGCTGCAGCTCTGGAGTTGCAGCTTCTCATAAAAATACATTTTTTTTTCTTAATTTGAGGCAGATTAGAGTAAACGCGTTCTACGTTTGATGAGGCTGCAGGGGACACTGGAGAGAAACGGTTAGCGAGTTTTTAAGACGAGATTTGGGGACCCTAAACTTTATTGGCTCAGATGGTCTGCAGGAAGCGCTCACAATACCGTTGTAAAGGGAGATAATTTGCCAGCTTTACGTAAAACAGAAGCATCGTTTCTAACGCGGAAAGTTTCCTTTGTTTTAATGGCACGGGGTGTTTTACAAAAATACGGCGAACATTCCGAATGCTATTTTCATAGTTTGCGCTTGCATTTCAGGTACTTTGTTCCATAATGTGCTTTTTTTATGCACTATTATTTGAAGTTATGGTGAGAATGCTGCACTTTAGTAAGAAATGTAATGAAATATGCATGGAGCCGATCGCTATCGGAAAGTTGTCACACAGAACTAAAATTGCACAGAAATAAATCACAACTCAATGGATTCTGCAAAATATAAAAGACACATTAACATTTTGTCAGCGGGGAACCCGAGATGCCGCATGAAGACTAAATGTGCAGAGCCCAACTTTGCATTACTCTACAGGTGGCGTTCCCAAGGAATATCAGGGGAGGAAAAAAACAAGGAAAAAAAAGTGTGTTTTAAATAAATATGCATTTATAGCGTTACTATGGTCCTTAAAGTGTTTTTTTATATGTATTTTGGAAGTAGATGAATGCTCAGATATCTAATAAGCCGCTTCTTTCTATGTCGTTCTGTATCGACCCCAATGTGCGGCGCTGGTTGGCAAACGCTGCGGGCAGAGAATTCAATCCCTCATGGAGATCTCTTTCCTGACACTGATTGGCTGCTTGAAACAGCCAATCAGAGGCAATACATGGCAGACTACAGAGGAAGAGGGCAGCTGCAGCAACAGGGCTGCCCCTTCAAGGGTAAGGTACGGTTATACATCTTTATTATTGTTTCTATTTTTGAAGGAAAAGAAGAATACATATTAAAAAAGAAGTTTTCTCCTTCGTTTTTTTCGTTGGGGCTCCCTCCTTGGTTTTTTTTTGGAAAATCTTATGAATTAAAAAAAAAATTAAAAAATTCAAATTTGGACGAATCAGAATGCACAAATCCTTTGCAAACTACAAGTAGCCATTGAGTATCTTCAAGATCCCGTCCAATAGGGCAGAACGTTTAAATTGTTAGGGTTTTCTAGATTTTTTTTGTTATTTGCAGCATTTTTAGGCCATTTTGGCTGAAATCTGCCATTTTCCTTCTGGTCACCGGGGCATTTAAAATACCCCACGGGACTGCGGTAATTACGATAACTAAAGCTTTGCCAAATAAGATATCTAAATATATGTTGATGCATAGGAACCCCCCCCCCCAAGGATAATAGAGTCAAATGAATGTATTTAAGAAGCCCGTCCGATTCTTTTACATCATTGGGACGGGATAAAAATAATAAATTTGAACAAATCCAGGGTTGTCATTCCCGCCATCTCCCTTACACTCAACATAAATCACGACATTCTACCGCGGGCTGAAATGTATTGATTTCTGGTACACAGAGGGAATAGCGTTCTGCTGGTTAAGTTACATGGGCCAATAATGCGTGTTCTTTAATGCATGGAAATCTCTGATATACTACATGGACTCTATTAGAACATAACACATTAGGATTCACGCTACACGCCAAGCGTGAACAAACACGGAAACTATATACTGCGCATTAAACCTATAGGGATAATATAATAATTAACGTTAAAAAAAAAGAGAGATAATAAGTAAAATATTGAGGGGGGGGCTGCTTAAAGCATGATTTATTAAAACTATTAATAACTTCATGGGGAGGACTAATCATGCAAACTTTAGGAACAGTTAAAATGTTAAAATGCCTGCTACCATGGTAACGCTGAAATCTAGAGTTTTTCGGGACCTTAATCAGTCGTTGGTCTCGATTCCGAAGCCATATAGAAACCATTCAGAACGTATATAGTTGGATGGTGTGTGCTTGTGTATAAGTGTGTGTTGTTATGGTGTTGTGTCTGATTCCATATGGCACTGGAGTGAGTGTGTATGTCAGCATATAGTGTGTGTGTATTAGTGTATGGTGTTAGCATGAGTGTGTGGATGGACTTCAGTGTGTTGTGTAATTATGAGTGTGTGTCAGTCTATGGTATTGGAATAGGGTTAGTGATGCCTGGGAGATGGAGAGGAGGAACAGGAGAAACAAGGTCTGTGTGTATGTAAGTGTGCGCTGTTAGAGTGAGTGGGTGTTAGAACAGGTTTGTGTGTTAGTAGTGTGTTAGTATGTATGTGTGTTACTTATGAGGGAGCCCTGAACCCAGGTACCATTAGCCTAAGGCTCGCCCTTGATTCATTTGTATGGAGTTCTATTTTGTCTACGTTGTATCTGCCGTACTGAAATATGACGCGCACCAATTTGAGTGCGTTTCCCCCGGGCTCCCTTTCGAGCGACGTGCGCGAGGGAATGGCTGTGTTGTGTGACAGTAACACAAAGCGCGGCTTACACAATCCCCTGCCCGCTGACACATCGCCTCCCTGCAGTATTTAAGATCATACGGATATCGGTGGAGAGAAGCCTGAGCACGTTTGGATCCAAGGCGATCATTAAAATGCTCTGCCATTTCTTTTTGTAATGGAAATGTCAGACTTTCACCTATTCGTTATTTCCCAGCATTTCGTGTTCCTGATATAAACCGTTGCTTACACGGATACATTCTCTTAATAGGTGTCTGCGCTCTCAAGGTGGAACATGTGCTTAACCTCTTGAGATCTGAATCGTCCGCATCAATATACTCCCTGGCTTTATTAGGTGGTTATTCACAAGGCAGCCCGAGTGGCCCTACAATAAGCCTATGTGGCCCCTAACAATCCGTGCAACTCTATAGAACAATAAGAGTGCATGCGGAAGGTTAGAACCTTAAATAATCCGTAATCCCAGTTCTCAGAAATACATTTATCATATTGTTTCCTGTTTTTGCAGTAAAAACCTATTTTCTGTTGTACTTTACTGTGACAGCGGCCATCTTGCCAGGGGAAGGTTGATACCTTCTGACCTGCGGGGGCAAGTAAAGTCAAGTTGCCCCCATTCCAACACACTCTCTCGAGCCATTACTTATTTTGCGTGGAGCATGTCTACTATCTTGAGTAATGTTAAATGACCCCACTAAGCTCCACCCTACGTGCGCAGGCAGGAACAATTCGGACCGGCTCTCCAGGTCAACACTCAAATTCTCCGGGGTCGCAGGAGCGATGTCTCCCCCCTTCCCCCTTTTAATGGGGGTGTTTCCCTTGATGTCAACAGGAACGCCCACTAACATCAGTGGGAATGCCCTTGACATCAGATGGACCGCCCCTAACATCAACAGGACCACCCCTAACATCAGCGGGACCATCCCACCGACATCAGGGGGCGGTCCTGGCCGCGTCCCCCGAAAGGGTCCCCCAGCAGTTCCGAGGTACGGACAGAATATCCGATCACATGATAGATGGTCTCTACTGCTAGATTCCGACGTGGTTTTTATTTCCCTTTAACATCAAAAGCCATTGTAACAGAAATGATTCCATGAAAATACTGAACAATTTCGACGTAAGGTTGTTTTCTGCTTTGAATTCTGCTGTCGGGAGAAAATAATAACCTTGTAACAGTCCCCAGTTTAAAAATAATAAACAAAACTAAAATCCCAGTCCGGGCTTGGATAATTATTTGGAATAGAGGTATCAGCTTTCCCCCGGCTATTGTATTACGAGAGGGGGGCCATTATCTCCTTATAATGGCTTTAATGAGCCATTTCACAGACTGCAACTATCAATTATTCTGCTGTGGCGCGCTCGCGTGTGACTCTATCGATCTGATTGGAAAATATCACGGCTCCAAATGAAATTCTCGTCGATCTCGCGCAACGCTCGATGAAAATAATATCAGCGTATTTATAAAATAAAGAAAAAGGAATGTCAGCGCGCAGCTTGGAAGTGTTAAGCTGTCATATAAAATTGCAGCGAACGGCACAACATAATTATTTATCATCATAATGGTTACAAAGTGACAATAAAACCTGGTGGGATAGGTATAATGATTTGAAAAATTTGCCTGGCTCGGGCGCGTTGAGACGGGGGACTGCGGGGGTCCTGAAGCTGGCTGAGAAGAGGCACCGAGAAGGTGATGTACATTTAAAGGGGCGATAATACCCAGAATTTGTTTTCAGGGATGACTGACAGAGTGGTGGATGAGTTGAACAGCCTCCCAGCAGAGGTGGTAGAGGGTAATACAGTGAGGGTATTAAACATGCATGGGATAGACACACGGCTCCTGAATCTAAGACGGGACCAACGTCTTTTCTCCTTTCTCTTTATCCTTTTTGTCATCGGTGGTACTAGCCCTGAGAGCCGCCATCTATGGGGCGGAGTCATGAACAAAAGAGGCGTGGCTATATGTTGACGCCACTGATATGTTTTTGAGTTTTTTTCTCGCTCTATTAGATGCATGTAGCCTGTACTGCTTAGGTTGTGATGGATGACTGCGTACAAAAGAAACTTCAAAACGTAACAATTCTTTGAAATTTTACAAATTCAATATACATCCCAACTCAAAAAAGATAATTTCCATGTATTTTATTTTATATATATATATTTTATTTAAAATACCAACGCCTTGGCATTTCCAGTGTCTGCGATCATAGATGTTCATCCCGTGTGGAGGCGAAGTCACAATACTTTGCGGTTCAGTGTGGCATTTCTTTAATTTCACAACTCAGCAGTCCGGCCATTACCTGAATACTTAAAAAGAATTGAATAATTGATCTGCAATAACTAACTGAAAAGCGAGGTAGAACTGACGGAATCCAGCCGGATGAGG
Organism: Spea multiplicata; assembly: GCA_009364415.1. Classification (NCBI taxonomy): domain Eukaryota; kingdom Metazoa; phylum Chordata; class Amphibia; order Anura; family Pelobatidae; genus Spea; species Spea multiplicata. The sequence continues at coordinate 39,282 of VKOC01000104.1, forward strand.
AGGAATAACGTTCGGATATGTTTCAAAGCCCTGATCCTCTAAAATAAATTGCTTTTCATTAACTCCGATGTAGAAACATTTCTAAATGAAGTTCTGCTTGTAACTATATGGTGCAGTAAATGATGTTCCTCCTAAAAGTCACATTAAATAGTTTTGGTAAACTACACCCCCTAGCCACACCCCTTAAAACAACAAAAAATGTCCTTATTTGGGCATCAAAAAATGTTGGGCGGGGTTCCATAAACTCTTTGCATTCATGCGTTTTTTAATCCATATTGAAGGGATTTGTGTAACAATTTATCACCCAAATAAATTATTAACACTTAACATTTATTAAAATATGTAAAAGAAAATTGGAAAAAAGTTATAAATAAAGTTACAAAGTTATTTATAGGGAATAATTAATTTTTTAAAGCAATAATAAATAAATTATGTGAAATTAGAGAATATACCATGAAAAAATATGGGGAAAATGAGTGTAATAAATAAATAATCATATCACAATGTATCCGTCTAACGTAAACCCCATTTTCTAACCTTGTTCTGTTCCTTTATTTATGAAATCTGTGTTCCTTTTCTTTTTTATTTATGAAAATCTGTGTTCCGTAGGAGACTTATTTTATAAAAATAAATCATTTTAAAATTGTAATTTTACCTTATGGGGTGATTTGAATCAATTGTTTGTTAGGATATAACCCTTTTTGTAATGCTTTCAGAGATATATTTGCAAAAATAAAAATAATACTAGAATCTGACATTACTTCTCACGTCTTTTAGATTTTTCAGGAAAACAATACTTTTTTAGATTGCCAACATTTTTTAAAATTATTGGCAAAAAGTCAAAACAACTTACAAGGTCCATGGTGGGGGGTGGGGGGGTGGAAAGCACGTCTAGGGGCCCTGGTTCTATCAGGTAGACTAAATTGTTGACATTTTCCAGATACCAGAAACGGTTATTGGTGGGATTAGTAAAATATACGCTGAATGAGATTTTTCCTTATGTTATGGATCTGTCCTCGGTAATGTTGGAAAGCGACTCCTGCTCAACCCCCCCCCCCCGATCTCCTGTTTGCCCCGGGGCACAATACTTCGCTGGGATCGACAAAATCCCAGATACTTCAGAGATTAATTTGCGCAGAAATAATTTGTTCAACACTAAGTCAGCCATTACTGATGATAATATTCGTGTTCATATCCACAGCGCCAACGCTGGAGAGATAGATTATCAGACTGTAATTTACTAATCAATATTAAACAACTTTCGCCGCGCGAATACAAGATGAAATATGAATTTATTGGAAAACGCGCAGCATATTTTAGCCTCAATTAAATAAACAATATGAGAGCTGCGTATATATCATACCCTGCTTAGTATTCACAGCGTGTGAAAGGGTATCGGCGTCTTCATACAGAATACAGACGCTGCTCCACTCACAAACTTATCTCCGCCATTGTATCGGAATAAACTGCCTTCTATGGTCCATGACAAGAAGGGACAATGCAGATGCCGAGCAAATAAAAGTTACCCCCTTAAGGACAATGGGCGGTCCCTAAACCCATTGAAGACAATGCATTTTGAGCCCATGCTTTGTCATTAAGGGGTTAAAGTATATTTGAAGGAAATTGCACTGGATTTCCCATTTAAACAACGGAAACGAGTCACAAGATAACCAAAGTTATTGTTTCAGTCCCAGGCCGAGATGCCTCCAACGAAGAATATTCATAACATACTGAATAATATGGTGCTAAGGTCCTGAGTCTGAGAGGTTTTACCCCTGTCTCTGGGTGTCAGGGTGATTGGGTTTAATCTCAGGGGGTCTCACAGTCTGTAGCCAATACATTCATATTTTATAATCATATCTGAACATTCCAACTAGTGTTCCCCCCCCCACACACTGCTATTTCACAGCTGAAATTCCTGCTTGAATACAGGTGACTTCATTTAGAATAGCTTTTTTCCCCCCCGCAAGGACCCTTATCAGAACCATTTGGTGGCCACCACTGGTTGAGTCACTGCAGTTTGATGGGCTATTAAAGGGTTAATACACCAAGGGTCAAAGTTCATTTACAAATGAATAGTACCGTATAGTATGTTTGGAAACCTAGCCGCCAAGGTTGGCGACCTCAAGCCGATGCCCATGAGTGACATGGCGTCCTCCGCAGCCCAAAAAGGGCTTAGAGCCGTTCGGTAATAGCATTTAACAACGATTTCTTAAGAAATCTTTGAGCAAATGTTTTTTGTGTCTCCTATAAATACAAAATGTGTGTATTAATACGCCCCGGAAAAAAAAGATCTAATGCTAAATTATCTGAATGCAATGGTTTAACCCCGCGGGTTATCTGCCTACAGATGTATGGCTGTTGGGTTGGATTCACGGAAGGTTCTTCATCAGTAAATATGTTTCCTTTTTTTTTTAAAGGAATTCAAATTCATTTGACTATGAGATCAGTTGAGGCTTCACTCTCGTACTGAGAGAACATTGTGGCATGAAAATAATGAACAATGTAATTCAGCGTGAATGAACAAGCTCAACGTTGTGTTTGTTATGAAGGGAACCCCTGCTATGAGTTCCTGTCAAGCCAACGTACCGCAGACGGTAATGGTCACAACCCAAACGTCTGGCCGCTCAGCCCAAGCTACGGTGTCACGAAAGGTCCACCATTTATCAACCGACTTTACGGGGAAAACGACTCAAGCACTTTAACGGCGATGCTCAGCCACTCATGGTTAGGAATAATAAGTTGGAGAACGGTCCCATTTGGAGCCGTTCTCTCTTTTCTTGGAACTTAGAATGTTTGGTGGGTATGAGAGTATCACGTAGTCCTAGAGCACTTTTGAAGACAGAACATCCCACGTCATGAAAGCTTGTGTCATTCTACAGCTAACTCTAGTAAAACTTTTTTCGACAATACTTTCCAACAATAAAACATATAGTAATGCGTATAAACTGCATAAAACAGCAATATCCATTAGTCAATGGCTTCAATGTAATATTTAGGTTCTGGCTGTGTGCAAAGCAATGATGGGAGGGAAGGGGGTTTCTTAACTTGGTTAGATCGGGCTTTCTCCACAAGGTCTAGTCATATAAAGGATCCATATCATGACCGCTTCTTCAAAGAACTCTATTGCTGAGATAGTTACAGTTTATATCGCAGAGACGGGTAAGTCTGACCTTCTCAGAACCTCAGAGAGACGCCACGGCTCCCCTGGCCAGCAGAAGAACTTGGAAGTCTTCCAAAGCGGCCAAAAGTGACTTTTGTCTAAAGTCCTAGGTTCCAAAACGACTTTTGTTTTGGCTCCCGCAGCGAAAGAGACCCCGCGAGCAGCTATTTTGCTGATTAATAGCGCTATTTCAGCCGCATTGGACGTTTAATATCCTTTATGTTAAAAGTAAACTTTTTCAGAATGAATCTTCCAGAATTTTATATTAAAAGGAAAATAATAACAGCCAATTTCATATGCTTTTAGGCTATTTTATATCACGCGTTATGATGAATGTCGCAATATCACTTTTAGCTACAGAGTAGTGTAAAATTATTACTCTCAATGGACAGTGCGACATAAAACAAGCATGCTTTTATTACCGGTAGCGATGATGTGACAGGCCTGATAGATGCCACTTTAAGCCTCCATTGGGTATCCACGTTCCTTTCGTACTTATTTCCAAGTTACTAATAGGTTCTGCCGCTCCGACCGGCCATCAGTTAGCGGTGTCATTTACTCTGAGATGACAGAATGGTAAAATGTTCTTAAACATTCAATTTTTCTCTTTCCCCTGACTGAGTGACTAATGACGAGGAATAATATCTTTTATTCATGTTGTCTGGGTGATAGAATGCCCAATGACAAATGATGAATATCAAGAAAAAAAAAAAAATTGTGTTTTTTTTTTTTAGTTTAGTTTAATACCGTTAAAACTTCAGCCGAGACATGTCAATCTCCAAAAAACCCAACGCCTGCCTGGCTAGGTTGTAATAAAGTCCGTATGTCAGAGCTCTACTGAAGTTTTAGAAGCATAGGCTGATGGGTTTCAAGGTTGGAGGACACCTTCAATATTACGAGTGCGCGTGGACATTGGGGGAAAAAAAATGGAATTATTCACTGCTAGAACATTCTTGTGGCTTTTTGCAGATTTGTACAAATTCAAATTTTTAACAGATTTTGTTAAGTTTGTTAATTTGTATGAAGGTCCGAACAGGAGCCCCAGCGAAAGATTCAAAAAGGGGTGAAGAAAGCTCAGAATTCTTGTTTGAAATTCTCGTCGTTGGAGAAGGAAGGGAGAGAGGGAAAGAGTGAGTGAGAATGTGAGAAACGATGAATTTTCTATGGAGAAAAAAACCCCTCTAAATTTAGTCCAAACCAACAAAATATGCTGTCCGAAAAAGAATAGACCTAGAACAAAACAAGAAATGTGTCCGAATTATTTTTGGTCCACATGGACATGTTTATGATTTGCTCAAACCAAAAAAAGAGGGGGTAACAGGCGAGAAAAATGGGTAGATGGATTAGGAACCCAAAGAAGGAGTGTCTCTCCTAAACCGAGACACTTGGCAGCTATGTTGTAGCTGTAGGTCAACATATTTCAAATAAAAAAAAGTGAATAAAAAGATTTTTGGAAATATATCTGTAAATTTAGATCTTTGAAATTTTCTGACAGAGATAGCCAACTGCTCCTCAATATGATATCCCCGATGGTAACATGAAATGGAAGCATATGTTTGTTTTTTTAAGTGAACATAACATATGTTATTTTTTTTTTTGCTTAAAAAGTGTATTTTTATCTAACAGATTCTGTATGACGACCCATAAAAAAAAAAGCTTACTGCCCAATTAAAGTCCTAAAATTAGAGGTTTCTTTCATACACAAATTGGCAGCTGCTATGCGGATGGAAAAGGTAATTGCTCAAAAAAAGCATGTTTTCTGTAAACAGGAGTTTGTTATTGAAATGTCTGTGTTCTCACCCAAAGTATTGTGAAATGGAGGAAGAGAATGATATTAGAGGAGTTTGGTGTATTGAATAATGATTTTCATTCTAGCATCACAAATGTGATATAGTAACTTTCTGGAACAATGGAAAGTAAAAATAGAATTTTAAGAACAGGGGTTTTTTTACTCAGGAGCGGGCTAGTCGAGGGGGCGGGGGGGGGGCAATTGCCCCCTGGGCCAGGCCGAACTTCTTTAAACAGGGCAGTGGGGTCACGTAACACAATGTTATGCGTCCCTGTGGTAATAGTGTTGTGGTAATAGTGTTGTGGTAATAGTGGGGCCACTCTCACAGTGTGCAACCAGCAAGAAACAAAGGATCCAGTGAAGGCGAGAGTGTAATGATAGTGTGATTTGTGTGATAGTGTGAGTGTCAGTGTTCAAGTGTGTGTTTTAGCATAAGTGTGTGTGAGTGTGTATGTGTGTTAGCATGAGTGTGTATGAATCAGTGCTCATTCCCATTATGAGCGGTCAAAGACAAAATGCCGGGACCCTCAGTTATATGGCTTTTACATCCAATCTGACAGCTCCGGCCCTCAAATTTTGGCCCCTGCTGTCTGAGAGGAGACCTGACAGCTTTATTTGAAATCCGGATCTCCTGTGCACTGGCAGAGATTTACAAGGTCAGTTAAGGTCAGAGAGGGGAGTCAGAGCAGAGGGATGCCAGAAAGAGCGGGTAAGAGTAAAGGGGGCAAGAAGGGGCTGGGAGGATCAGACGGGCGCTAAATGGGCCGAGGAGAGGAAGCAGGAAGTGGTGGGCAGCAGAAGGACAGGGAGTGCGACAGAGGACACTTGTCTTAATGGGAATTGAAGCACTGGGCGTGATAGGAGGGACCACCCTATTATGTATATATTATATGCATTTTACTTTAACCTATGAAGGTGACAGTTTCAATTTAAGTAGCAGTTCTACATATTTTTTCTCTGTTATTCACTCATTGACTGCCTTCCAGTACAACAAATCCTTATTTGTTTAAGTACGTAAAAGCTAAATACTGCGTTTATTGCATTGAAATTAAAAAGTAATGTTTATGGTAAAATGTGGAACATTAGAAGAGCCATTCCATCGAGCATTTCGAAAAAACGTTACAAAAGTTTCATACAGAAGGAGAATGATGCGGAAGATTTGGCTGAATCTCTCCCAGAATGTTTTCATATTTCAGAGTATTTTAAATTGTAGTTTAATTAAAGTTAAAATCACAGAACCCGATATAATTAGCTTCTCCCTTCAAAAGAAATTGGAAGTGAACTTACTTTATTACATTTTCAATTTGTTTCCTGCAGTGTTACATGGTCTATTCTAATTAATTGAAGGAGATGATATAAATATTTTATCAACATATGGAAGTGATTAAAAGCTAAGGTTTTTCTTTGTATTCATCATTTTTTTAGTTAAAATATATCCCACTCTCCTTTGACGTTTAGAAGTGGAAAAACAAGAGAGATGAAGACTTTATTATCATGAAATTGCGAAGACCTATATTTTGCCAGGTATTTGTGAAATGTCGACACATATTTACATGTTTTTTTATGAGAACATTGGGATTAGTAACAACAAGTCAAAAAAATTAAGGTTAAATGTAGATCATCAAATTTTATCATGAAATTTGCTGTTTTGGTTACGGAAAAACACCGGAGAGGAAAACAAAAATTGAGATTTAACATAAAAACATAAAACCCTGGTCTGCCCGTTTGCCCACTTTAAAGACCCAGACCTTAATCTCAAAAGCCCTAAATCTAGAAATGCTGATTATATATTTTAGTTTCTCGTTCTCTCGTTTTTTAAAAAATTTTAGTAAGGGTCCTCAAGAAGCTGTTAAAGTTTTTTAAATGGTTGTGCCACTCTTGTCCCAAAAAAGGGAGGCTGTTAATTTGTCTACCATAAATTTTTTCTATAGAACTTTAAATTTGGACTAAAGCAAACTGTACAAGCACTGGCAATATCATGGAGAATCACTGGAGAACAATGTCATGGAGAATCACTGGAGAACAATGTCATGGAGAATCACTGGAGAACAATGTCATGGAGAATCACTGGAGAACAATGTCATGGAGAATCACTGGAGAACAATGTCATGGAGAATCGCTGGAGAACAATGTCATGGAAAATCACAGGAGAACATCATCATGGAGAATCACTGGAGAACAATGTCAAGGAGAATCACTGGAGAACAATGTCATGGAGAATCGCTGGAAAACATCATCATGGAGAATCACTGAAGAACAATGTCATGGAGAATCACTGGAGAACAATATCATGAAGAATCACTGGACAACATTATTATATCATGACTGATAACATTGTGAGAAGGCCCTTGTAGCCTTATTTACATAACTACAGAGGTTATAGAAGGTGGGTACAATAATGTAGTATTTTCTCATCGTTAACATTTAACCCAAGTTCACGCCTGTAGATCCATTACTGAGCATCCATTCACCTTGTTAACCGAGAGGGCTCCATCAATAACAACTTCCACGTTTCACCACATATATCTTCTCCTAATAAGTTACGGTTCCTTTTTCTTCTTCCTGCTTCATCTATTAAAAATAATTGGCAATCTGTCAGAGGTAATTTATAAGCTGAATAAGTCCGCAGAGGCTATGACAATATTGCCAAATATTAATGAAAGCAGATGCGCCGCCACTTAAGAATGTGGGAGGTGTCATTGGTGTTTAACGTCTTCGAAATTCCAGAATATTACGCTATCCATTTGTCTGGTGTTGTTTGGAGGCCATCAGCTGGTTAAACGGGATTAGATATCAAATGTTTTATGCGTTTAGTAACTTGATCATTTGTTACTCCTTTACCAAGAGAAAGTGGCGCCCGCCAATTGAAGACAGACAGATGAAACAGCCCGAAGATCTATACCATTTCTCTGTAGGAGCAGTAACACACACAACACCTTCTAACAAATGTAACAATGAGAAATCTAGAATGTTACGTTACGCTTTAGAGAGCTTAGCACTTTCCTGATCGGCCTTAAACAAAACTGCTTACGACCACAAACTATGGTTAAGGTTTTAAACGTTATACGTTCTTAGCTTTATCTTAAGATTCTCAAATGTAACAAATAAATATACTCGAGCTATCAGCAGGGCTAAGCCTTTCACGTCTCAGACCGTGCAAGACGTCGTACCAGTCGTTGTGTCCTTTTATTCATCCTGTTGTTCAAAGAAGACATTTTCTCACATCGGACCAATGCCAGGAGTCACACAATTGATTTTGTGAATAATAAAATTTTATTACAGGACCGGATACTAAGTAACGGGTTTTAGATCATGGCTGCTTAACAGATCTAAGTTTAAGAGAAAAAAAAAAACTGCAAAAAGGTTGATATATTAGCCCATTAAAAAGCTTCACAACCTACAAAGTATCTCGCTCCTTCTGGGACCAATTAAGGAGTCCGACAGCACTTTGGTGAGACTTTTATTTTTACAAAGTTGACATTTCAGGGTTTGCTCCATCAGAGATAACCGTGAACCGATATCAACGGCGCATTTGCTGAGTAAACTCGGCATGATTTACAGAGGGAACAAAATTTAACAAGGAACACTTATTATATTCGCAAATACTAAATGGAATAATGGTTTGATCCATGGCTAAATCTAAATTTGTTTTTCGATAGGTAGAAAAGTGTTTTTTGTTTTTTTTTATACCAGGACAGCCCGGGGGATTAAGGGTTAACTGCCCCTGCGGCAAGAAGGAACCGATGTTCTTAACTGCCATGGTCAAGACTTTTAGCATTCTTTTTCTGGATCTTTCTCTGATAAGACAATAAAACTGAATATAGCAAAAAAAAATAGAAAATACTTAATCCTGCTTAAAAACTCCAAGCAATTAGCACAGGGATTTTAAAATGTGTTTCCATTACCAATTATTATGACAGATAGAAAAGCGTCCTCTAATAAGCAGGTAACTATGCTAATTCCGTGATGTGAAAAGCAATTCTGCCACAAAAATGATCTTCTTTCTTTAACCCCAAAAAGAAAAAACTCTGATTGTGTTATACTGTGTTAGAGGCAGCGCTTCCAAGGTCTGACTGGGGACGGCTAAGTGGCTCTGGTGCTTTAAGGGCAGTAGCCTCATACGATGTATGTGCCGTTCTCTTCGGGGTCCCTCCTCGCTTTCGGACGTTCGTACGAATCAATGAAAATGGCAAATTTTGTTAATACTCCAATTCGTACAAATCTTTTGGTTAAGTGAAGTCTATTGGTCAGTTTCTGACCTAATCGGCCACTGGACCACCAGATGGCCAGTCCAGGCCTGAGTGCTCCCTCGAAGGGTAGCACCCAACAGGCTTATCCTTCCAGACCAGAGGGTGACCCTAGTAAGTAAAAGATCAAGCACTGCTTTCAGGGCGTGTAATTCTGATGAAGGGCGAGGATAAGACCATCCAAATCATAAAAGCACCAAATACAATAAGCAGAAAAAAGAGAGAAACAGGACGCTTTTCTTTTTTAAATTATACTCGTAGCTCAGGGGCAGTTATGTTTGAGTCATTTTGACAAGTTTTACAATACCCTAATTGAACTGCCTACATATAGAGAAATTGCTTCACGCTAAAGGAAAATAGCTTGCGGAATTACAAAAAAATGGCCTGTTGGAAAAAAAAAAAAAGATGCGTTTTTCTTTCAGGCTTTTGAAATGTCAGATTCCTGGACACCGGCTTCTCCGACTTCCATTACTATGTTGCAAATAGTCGGCGAGTGTTTGAGAGGCGCACTTCACAATAGGAGATTCTTCCACTACGGCGGTATTTAGGCTGAATTTGTTTATAATGTTTATTATGCAGTTTTTGGGGGTTTTCTCATATCCTGCCTGAAGCAACATAACAAGTAATAGAAGATTTATATGACAGATATTATCACGTCGTACCGAATCCTGTTTAAGGAGAGAGCCAGCTCTGCTGACTTTCAAACGGGAAGATCTGGAGTACCGGGATTTTTACACATACTGGAGAGTAAAAATAAAGACTTGTCAAAGTGGAACCGCACCTTTAAAAAATCTAGAATCTTGAAAAACAAATGTTAATTAAATTAAAAGAGCTGTTATGGGGTGTAGGAAGTATTTTCATGTAATAGAACCGCTATGTTGCAAATGTAACTAGAGAACTTTCACCCGATTCACCAAATTTGATACTTTATATTCATTCCGTTCCCAGGGAACCCCAATGCTTAACAAAGAGGTTTGCAAGGGAACAGACAATTCTAATGACTCTTCCTTTTAAAACAGAATCTCATTATTTTGTTACTAATCAGTCCTACGTTGAAATGTAATCTCATTAATGATGCAATTATTTTTAAAAGTTGCCGGTCCAAAGTTTTTGTTACGGGAATTGCGTATGAATACAATTACAGGTGATATACGGAGTGAATGCTGCTCTGTTTCTCCCTTGTGATACAAAATCTTACGTTTTCTGACCTAAAGGAGCAGTCCCTACTGTTTATAGGAGCAGTCCCCCATGGGATTTCATATTTAAATAAATTGTGCCACTTTTTTTTAATTGCAGTACCATTTAAAGCCACTAGAGGCAGACTAAGAAGATGTTCTTGTAGCACTTAAACCCTGGCTTGATCCTTTATGGTTCTTTTATACAGTCTCTTTTGCTGAATGTGTGTTGAGGATGTGGTCTTTCATGTTTGGTGGACCATTTGGCTGGTCTCTCCACCGGCTGGGTGTAAACAGTGCCCTCACGTTGCTGCCATCCTGCAGGTATGTTCTCTGTAGGCTTCAGCTTTGGATGCAGGTGGGTCTAGGTGAAGGTTGGTAGGGACAAGGAACACCTAGGCAGAGAGGGGGTTTTACTTAATACCCTATGCCTACTCAAAGATCAAAGGGTTTTCCAGTAGGAAGAAGGATCATCTACTATGGTAGGTGAATCCTGATTGTTCCCAATAATATTAATGGACTAATCAATAAAAGAGTCATCAACATGATGTAATAGCTGGTTTAAAAATGCCATTAGACATTTTCTATTTATTTCCCAAGAATGAAGAAGCCATCTTGTAGGCCAATGTCCCATCACTGTTTTTTTTAATTCTGTTTAATCCCTTCTCGTTGACGACTACGTGGCAGGTTCGATGCCCAAAGAGGTTAATTCAACAACAGTTTCACCCAAATGACACGTCTTGCATTAATTACCCTGAATAGTAAAAAAAAAAAAGCCAATTTTTTTCCAAGCAATAAATAATTAAAAGTCAATATCAAAGATTGCACAGACAAATCATTGTACCCAGACGAGCTTTATCATAGTACCTGGAGTGGAAATCCATTTCCGAACCAATGTGTAATTTGCGAGAAGTCAGTAATATAATGTTTGCTTTCAACTTTATCTGCTAAATGTCTTTTCTAATACAAAAATAAATCCATATTACTTCCCCACTGTAGATAAACATCCATAGGCAAAGTTCATTGGGAGGTTATCTACCTTCCACGCGGGGACCAGAGAGTGTTATTCAGGGGATATGAATTGTGGTTCACTCCTGCAGGTTCCTAGTACATTGTTTCGAAATGAGTTTAGTTCTCTTGGGAATTACTGTCATTTCAAAACAGGCAAAAAAAAAACACAAAAAAAGAAGGGGGGAAAAAAATGAGATAGTTGCTGAGATATGACCCAATATTTATTTATTTATCTATAATTTGGTTTTACAATTACCGGTAACGATATTTTATGAAAATAACCAGAATGAGATAATGATATAAGGTTTTTGTAACTTATATAATAATGAAATAATATGAAGAATATTATAATTTTCTATTAACAATATTTTATGAAAATAACTAGAGAATAACATAATTACCGGTACATAGGATTTTTTAGCTAATACAATAATTATATAATAAGAAGAAGAATATAATTTTATATATAAAAGGAGAAGCTTGATTAAATCCAAATGTTCCTGGCAGGGTATGGTAAGGGATCTAGGATAATTCTTTTTGACCTCCATGTTTGGAGAGGCTCTGCTTCGACTATTGTCCATTTGGTTCCAATCCCCTTTCCTGCCTATTCCGTCCATTTTTCTCCTTCCACCCACAACGAGCCGCATAGTCCTGTCCGGTTATCCTCCGGCAAACCAACAAACAGCGATCATTTATGTACTCCTCGTTATCTACTAATTAGAACGGCATGAGATCAGAAGACATAAGGAATGTAGTCAAGGCTACGCTAGACCCAACCTAGGGAAGCTCTCCAAGATGCCCCCTCCGTGACCACTGTCCTTACTGCGGAGCACCGAGATGATGTCATATGACATCATATAGTATAAACAGACCAGTTGGGGAAATCAGAGCTCTCTTGTAACCGCCCCACTGAGCAAAGGGAAAGAGGATGGGCAGATCACCTTACAGGGCGACTGCCGGTCCCTGAACCTACCACCCAACGCCTAGTTGGACTGAACAGAACCTTCTATACTTTATAAAGAAGAAATCTGATGCAAAGATGTGGAGCAGTTGCTATGGAAACTATTGTAATGTCTTTGCTCCAGAGACATGTTTTTTTTTTTTGGTACCTTTTTTTTTTAACAGACCGTGACAAATAGTGCGCTGGATAAGGCTGCACTAAATAGATCTAAGTAGGGTAGTAAAAACCTATGAAACAGAAGCTACCAATTACGCTGGGCAACCCAGGACATATATAACTACACCTCTTTATAGGCAGAGGCTGAACATTTATAATGTAGAAAGGCTTCTGGGATCCGAGGTGTAGTTACAATCATTACAGTTTTGCAGGAAGATGCGTACGGGGATTCTAACTTAGAACGAGACGCTCTCCGTAGACAGGTCAATGAGGCTAGAAAGAGTAAAAGGAATAGTCATTTTTATTATACAATGTAACATGTTCATTTCCTGCAAAGAGTAAAACGTCTCCCAGATGAACCGTTGTCTCGATCCCATCGCTGTTAGCCACGGAGTTATTTTTCTACAGGATTTAATACCCGGGCTTGTTTATGGGGGAGCTGTCACATAGTTTTAATGAAAAGTAGGCGCTCTCGGTATGTTAACAGCCTTCTAATGGCTCGGGATATTGCGTCGGTGCGTCAGTGAAAATTCAGGTGCAGTCGAAGGTCAGCGTTGAGTAGGACTCTTCCTACGGATGCTTGACGTCTCGTGCATAAATCTGACAGCTTAACCCGGGCTGTTTTGCCCGGGTAATCTTATTATTTCAAAAAGTGACGGCAGAACATTAAAAACCGCAGCAGCGAAACGTGACAAGCACACTGGGGAGGCGAAAAGACAAACACAGCGCAGAAATGCAGAATTCGCAGCAGATCGGCCCCATTTGGCCCCCGTCTAGTTTGCCCGTTTTTTCTTCTGCTGTAACGACTCAAACCTTAATCAGTCGTTGGTCTCGTCTTAGATTCAGGAGCCGTATGTCTGTCCCATGCATGTTTAATACCCTCGCTGTATTACCCTCTACCGCTTCTGATGGGAGGCGGCTACACTTATCTACCACTCTCTCACTGCATTGGTGTAATCTTCACCAGACTCTGGGTCCCCGTGGCCCTCCGTTTATAGGTAGCCCGATAAGGTCGGTGGGTGATGCTGCCGTCGTTGGTGGGTGAGGTTCGTGTCATCAGCAGACTGGGGCAACAACGTCAGGCTAGCCCCAAACACTTTATATTTCTATTGTGGTGGGGGGAGTGGCCATGGGCGGGGAGTGGGACGTGTCTTAACGCGGATATTTCAGCCCAAGACCTGGAGACCCGGGGAAGCAGCGTTTCACCCAGGGTCTCCAGGAGAATCCCAGAGCATGGTTATGAACTGTGGTCACTCTTGCGGGTTCCTGGTACATATCGTTTCGCGATGAGATTAGTTCCCTTGGGAATTACCGTCATTTAAAAACAGGCAAAAAAAAAATTACAATGAAGAAACAAGAGATATGGCCTAGATGCCCCAATATTTATAATAAGAATATTTATTTTACAATTAACAATACTTTATGTCAATAATCAGATACCATGCATACTCCCATTGAATGCTTTGATTGGCTGCTTTAACCATTCTTTTATACAACATAAATAATGCCCCAGCAGGGGCCAGACTGTCGCTGATGCCTGCTTCTGGATGAATGTATGGTCCTGTCGGCCGGCGGCTCACCAGGCATGTACCAGTCCGGGGGCCAGTGTCCCGTAAATGTCCGTAAATTCATATCATGATAGAGGAAAACTGTGTGTAACAGGAAAAAAAGGTCCCTCCTCCTCCTTCTAAGAACTCTTAATTGTATCGTTGTAAATTCAATGAAACCAATCTATTTTTACAGGGATTTTTGCCGTAATGAAATCAATTCTCCAATCGAGAAACCAATGTACATGGCAAATTCAAATGTCTGAATTAAAATCAATATAACATAGTTCATAATCTGACCCATTTTTGTTGAAACAATACATCTGGCTACACATTACTGCACATGCATCGATAACGGGGCTTTTCAAATCATTAACATCATTAGAATTTTACGGTTTGTCAGAGCGCCAAGCTATTTCTCGTAAGAATTTTAAAATTATTTGTACAAAGGCTAAAAAAATAAGAGAAAAAGGAAACTAGCTTCAAGGTAATTAAAAATCTGAACAAACTTCATTCCGACAACAACTAAGAAACTTTTGGTTTATTTAATTATTTTATTTTAATTAAAGCTACGCGGATAAGTGGACAAAAAAAATTATTGTTTTTTTTTGGTTGAGGAAACATCAATATTTTTTTCCCTTATGTGGTCTACAGAAGGTAAATGTCAGGGGCTAAATTTTAAAAACAGTTCTTAAAAAAATCAAAAAATTATACCTGGCTTAAATAGTAGATAACATTAACTTACTGCATGACTTTATATATATATATAAAATTTAAATTATATATATATATACATATCTACTTTTTCTTTAATGAGATATTTTTTTATTGAATTTATTTCAAAATCATAAATAAATAAAAATGATATCAATAAAAAACAGCATGTACTAAAGGCAATATAAAATAAATAAATAATAATAAAAATAAGACTTTTAGAAGATTTTTAGTGTGGATAATTTCTGTTATGTTCCAAATCCTTTTTTTTTAACCGATTAAGAGTATTATGTTTAGCTTTCAAGGAAAATGGCTTTTTGAAAAACACAGATAAGAAGAATAACAAAGCCGTTCAGATAATCACATTGTGACGGTATACAGACGCTTTTCATATAACAGACGTCTTACTGGAAACACATAAATTAGGCATTTATAGTATGGATAAGAAATGCACCTGACAGGCTATTAGCACATAAATTGAAAACAATGCCTTTACCCAAACAGGACAAACAGCAGAAAAATGAAAAACAGAACGTAACGAGACGGGATCCGCAGATAATCAGGGTGCTTTAACATTTAAAGATTTTGGTATAATTTATCAGCCTCCGAGTACAAAAGCACCTGGGAACGCATCTCTCGTAAATTTTCTTTTCCTTTCCTTTATTAGACAAGGAGCACCGTGGTTGCTTGGGAGACAAAGTCACTATGGAATCAATTTGTTTTGTCGTAAAATACCAGAAAAAATTCAGTCCTCCTGGGCACTGATGGATTCCGGAAACCCGCGTTTCTCAGTAAAGAAATTCTCTTGTAAGTTGAAGCTATACAACCCAGGAACTCAGTGGCTGCAGCCCAGGAATTCTAGCCAGAGAGGCTAAAGACCTCCTCACAGCTGGGATATGACGTTGTATCTGCCGTTCCCTTTCTAAAAGATGCATGGCATTGGGCACATTGGGCTAGACAAAGTCAGCCATTGTGTAAATGGGCCTGTTGGGGATCTCCCTTGTCTCTCAGCCCATTAAGTGGTGGTCACCAGGTCATCTGCCCCCATGTTTACAACAGAGAGGCTGCTGCCCCCCCTAGTTGCCCTAGGCCAGAGTACATAATTATTCTTCTGGACCTTATCTGTCAACCAGGTGCTCCAACAGATAACCTTTAGTAGGTACCCCTTCTTATCATGGTTTCCTAGAGTAGATACATCCATATTTCCACATCGACGTACCCTTTGTTAACTTAAAATTCTACATACAGTGTTGGGGTGTCTACAGTAACAAGAACTTGAGGTATAATACTGAGTTGTTTGGCTATGTTTGCTATTCAGGTTGAAGTTTCCTCGCCCTCCTTGCATGGAGATCCATATAACTGATTATCTTAGCGGTCGTTGAATAAACAGGTGAACCAACTGGGAATCCAGCCTGGATTAACCTCAATGCCCCCACCTGGTCATGATCAGGAAGATGCCAGAAGTGCCGAGCTTTCTTGGTGGTTGGGTCTTCTATACATACAGGCCAAGTCCGGGGTCTATCATGATCCTAGCCATACTGTGCTCCTCCAGGACCATCTGACTCACCTGTCAGTACCAGCATTTACAACATTTATATTGTTTTATTTTTGCCCTGTGCATTCAGTCACTTTCCACAGAGAAAGCTTAAAATTTAGCATTTATCATCTGCTAAACTACATTTCAGAATGTGAAATCGGCTCATCGTAGATGGTCCCAGGTGGTTACGTGTCAGTGGTACACAATTTCCTGTAGCTTAACAAATCTCTCCATCCATCTCTCTTCCTTTCCAATGTTCTCTCAA
>VKOC01000104.1:55946-66593 GCA_009364415.1 Spea multiplicata
CCAATGGCCCTTTGTGTTCTCTGATGCAAGTTTAAGTCTAAAACGCTAAAGGATCGTTAGCAACCCTTTTGCAATTATGTTACAGCCAGAAATTTCCTTGTGTTCTATGAAAACAGCTCGGTGACCCCGAACCTTTGAACCTTAGGGTATAATATAGGGGACAATGATCACTGCTTTTAGCAAACGATAAACAAAAACTTAATTCCACAATTTCTTGAAATAAGACAGACATTCTCCAAAAAGCAGGGAGGATTTAACAAATATTACACAGAACAATCTGTAATGATGTGTTACTTTCCAACATTCAAGTGAAATAAGTAACTGAGCAATGATATCAATTCCCAATTATTGGAATCATCTTCACTATTTTAGGACTATATTTTTTTTTCATTTTTCATCTGAAAAAGTTTTGTTGGGATGCAAGATAATTAAAAAAAAAAGTAAAAAAAATCCAAACCGAGAAGTCAGAGTTAAAGGCACTCGATGAAGCGGTGCCTTAAAGGTCTAATAATTGGCATAAAGCTCATTTAATACATCATTCTTATACCTCGCACTCACTTGGCCGGTAAGAGCCCTAAAGCAGACCATCCAAGACGTTACTTAGCATTTTGCTGCTAGACTCGGTGCTGAAATTTTAATCTTAAGATTCTCCATTATATGAAATACTTCTAATTGAACTTTGGAGTCGGATTCCTTTATTGAAACACACAGCGAGCGGTTATTAAACATTAATAATAATAATGCCTACCTCGCACCTTTCAACATTTAATGCAACAAATACTTTTAATTTCCCAAAAATATTACATAAAATGCTTCCTTATTGGCGCTTTTTGCGCTACGGCGTGATTAATCCAAATGAAAGTAATTTCAATTCATATATATACAGACCTAAGAAAAAAACACGTAGGTTTCTTTGCAGATGTTGCTGAAACACAACCTCCATGATTAAGGGCCCCTGGGGAACTCAACAATAAGGGGGCCACCTCTTAGACAATATAGAACAACAAAACACTAACAAAGCGTGGAATCTAATTTAAAAATCATCACAATAAGTCTACTTTATAGTCCTATACAAAAAAAAATGAAATCTATTAAAAATTGCAATATAATTCCTTAAATGTATCTATTAAAGGTCCAAGTAACACAGTAGCAAACAGAAAAGAGCTCACAGAGGAAGCTATTATTGCATTCGATTAAAGTTATTAAAAAAACAATAAGGAACTCTTTTTTAGTTCAACAAATGCATATTACAAATGCTCGAATCGAACTACTAATCCCAAAAAGTCATCTTTGGGACCATCTTCTAACGAAAGACCCCAAAACACTGGAAAATGATACAACCAAGGTCAACATCCACCAACCGAAGAGGAAGCATGAGAAGGTATCAGAAAGAGCTTGGATATAACGTACGGCCACCCGTTTCCCATTATTTAAAGGATTCGTCATTCTTTCGCTATAAACGGCTTAATTCATCTTTATTAAGTGACTAAATAGTGAGCAGACACAACACCCGATTTAAAAGGCTTATCAGCCCACACCACCACTAATGGACTACCGTTGTCCACCATACTTGCCATTAGATGTAAAAGTCCTTGGGCAGAGATCCATACATAACAACTTGGGGGAAAACAATGCGGAAAATGTCAAAGAAACTCAGAATAATGCAAGTGTATGATAGGAATTCCCAAAAAGCGAAATTATAGTTTTTTTAAACGGGTTAATGAATATTCACCAGCTCGGTGTCAGAGACATCTGCAGTCTCTCGTATCACTTTCCTCTACTTGGCTTCTTTATGATGCTTTTGTGAACAGTTTTCTCTGCATTAGCAATTAGCCTAGAGATCGCTCGCTGAAGGTTAGTTCCAATGTAACGCTTCCATTAAATGATCCTGTGTTGCCTGATGTTCTCTGGCAGTTAACGGTTTATCTCCCCTAAGATAAATATGAAATCCGGTAGAAATACTTTTTCTTTCTTGGCTGACAAATTGGTGTTTTAATGGGGATTAACCAAAGTAACAACCCGAAGTGTGGACGACTTGATAAATAATTCATATTTTTTTGAAAATGACCCCACAATAAATAATTTTGTAGGATTGCAGATAATATAATTATTAAAAGTATATATAAAAGTTTTCATTAATAAAAAAAAAGTCACTTTTCTTTCCTATGCAGATACTGGAATCTCCAGATGCACGTTCTCTCTCTCTCGCCGCCGTCTCGAAGCCTCTAGAATAGCTAAACATGAAAGATATTGAGTAAAATGAGACTCGACACGGCTTTAATCTAAGAAAAATGAGTCATTTAGAGCGAACCTCGTCTTTTGGCTATTAGCGTTGATAAGACAGCAGAGCATTGTTTTGAAGAGTGTTCATCTTTTGATGACCCGGGTTTGCCAAGACAAAACATTCTGTATCATTAGTTAGTCGCTCGTTCTAAAAGGTCGTGGCAAATTGTGAACGAGAGGGTGCTTCATCACGCGTTCTTAAAAGGTAATACATCCGGATCCGTCTCCCGACCGACAATGTATTAAGCTTTGGTTTTCAGGAAAAAACAAATAAATCAGAGATCGCTGGATTGTCAGATTCATACAACAGGTGGTAAGAGATCTTCCATGCTGTACACCTGGCATTCAACTACAACAACTACTATGCCTGGGTGTTGTATTTCTGCTTTAAAAGGATTTTTTTTAATGGAAAAAAGGGGAATTTAGACAGAACTACTTAGAAATTACTGAATAGAGGTAGATTTTAATACACATTTTTGCCGGTATATTGTTACGCGGGGAGGTTATATGAGGTGATTTGTAAAAGACGGGATGGTGTCGGCCAAGTGACATCTTGCAGTTACTGGATATTCAGAGTTCTAACCCCAAGCATTATTTCCATTTTTCGGAGGGCATCTCTTGTGAAATTAAACACCAGCCTTGGGATGGCTCGCAAATGGTTAATATCGGTTTTAAGCTGCACTGTGGCTCCTGTGCTAGTAAGGACTGACCCGGCTGTGGGTTTCTAGTAGAACTGGGCAAGCCGGTATTACTTTATTTGACACTTTGCCTTTAACACACATAAGAAAGCTGGTGGGTGTCTTTAATAATCATTTCCATTTTTGGCCCCCGATCTCCTCCGTGAGTCATTTGTGCGATCAATAAAAATGGCGTTCAATAAAGTGCATTCCTGTGGTGGTGTTCGCAGAGTGATTTGTAAATACACTTTCTTAGGAAAATGTCCCTCAATACAATACAAGGCATTAATAATCTATTATTTTACCACTTACGTTCCTAGAAAAAACTTAGAGGGGACACTAGGTGCTGAAATTTACAGCTTTCTATGGAAATACATGTTCCTAGAAACCAGTTAAAATATAAACCAGACACAAACCGCGCAGGCACACAGAAGGTGGTTTAGAATAACAAAAGCTACATTCAAATTTATTTATTAAAAAAAAAAAAAGCCAAAATTTTATGTTTTATATCCTATAGGTTTTGATTGATCTGAAGGTTTTTGGGTTATTCTGGTTTGTTTTTTTATATATTTTGGGTGATATTTTGGTCAAAGTATCATGGTAAAGATACTTTTGGCAAATCAGTTTAATTTTGTAACATTTATTGAGGGAACTAAGTAAGCATCGTCAATCTGCAATGCTCAGACAAAGATGTAATGTTGGAACAAAGGTGCTACTTTCATTGGATGTCCTATAATACATTTAAAAAGTGTATTTTTATCTATCTTGGCTATTGTGATTTAAAACGTATGTGGGGGGAAAAAAATAAATCACAGAAACAATAAACTCTTTATTATACCCAAAATGCCTTCAATGGAAAAAAACAATCTTCAAATGATTGAGGCAAACGCATCCTTTTCGACGTAGGAACGAATTTCATGCTTAAAACTTCAAAGACTGTAAAAGGCATTGTTTTCTGTAACCTAAAAACGTCTGTTGGCAAAAATACAGCCTGCTGTCCGCTCGCCGTCCATTCTATACGGGAAGAAACGCTGCGCGCCGGCATTAAAAAATGGAAAATATTCCGACACGCAATTTAAAAAGTGCCTCTTTATTTTAAATATCTCCAGGGAACGGAATTTTAATACCCGTGCTGTCGATTTATGAAATCTTTAAAACTTCACAATTCTTTTTTTCGGCGATATTAAAATCAGATTTTTATGCAAAAGCTAATAGCAGGGAAATGTTCTGCATATTTCATACGAAGCAGAAGAAAGAAGGGGACGACAGAGAGTATTTAGCCTTTAGAAAAGAAACGGAATCTTGGAATAATGCATACAGTCAACATTCTAGACTTAAAGAGAATATCGGTAATAAAAGGTCCATGGCGTGAAGTAGAGAAGAAGGAGAAGATATTCCTTTTAATTTATGTGATATGCCTCCCCTTAAAGAGACGAAACAATCTGCCGTCCACTCCGGATTTTACCAGGTTTACAGAAAGAGCCGTGGCCAGCTTCTCCAGTCCAAAGGGTGTTTTGTGTCAGCCTGTAAATTATTACCCCGGTTTAGTATCATTTAAACACCGTCTATGGGTTTAATGCTGAATACACTAAAAGATGAGGAACCGCTCAGCTCGGGGAACGTTGCCAATACGTTCAGTTATGGAGGGGCCAAGATCCTAGTGAAGCCAACAGAGACTAATCTTAGGAGAACAAGAAGCTTTTTGGCAAACAAGGAATTACTAGACCCCCCGGACACCCAATGTCTGCTTGACTTCTTTTGGGACAACAGAGCTGTTACTGAACAAACCTCGGCAAGGCTATTAGTCAACAAAAGAACCTAAATCGGAAAATAGAAAACTTTTACCCAGAAATTGTATTTTTAATGCGTATTTTGAGTGTTAAGGCAGCCCCTTCCTATCTGAGGTCGGGGAATAAGGAAGTATAGAGAGACACAATAACACAATTGTGTTAAAAAACGTCATGTGATATAACCCAAGGCGTTCAAAGAATGATCAAATATAAGAGCTACGTGACCGGTATAAGAGCTAAGTGACCGCGTGTAACTCTGCAGCTGGAGTAATAACGCTTGACACGTAAAAGGGTCCTCCAGCGGCTCCCTGGACGTCATAGATGGTTCATTCTCTTTCCAGATCTCTTTTGAATAAAATCTATTTTATTGAGAAACAATATCTTGAGTTCAAACCTCTCTCTCATCATTCCTTGTTACATCTCCCCTGCTTGTTTAGCAGACGGTGCCCGCCACACACTTAGAGACCCGACGTGGTCAATGTGACCGAGTCCCAACCAGGGCTTCAAGTATCTCAACTTGAACAGCATTGACTTCCAACGACAGATCCGATCTTTGCTATAACCAAATCCGCAGCATCTGGCTTTGGAAGTAGCAGAGAACGCCTAAATGTGCTGAAGGCTCTCTAACTTATTTACAAAGGACTTCCGCTCAAACAGGAAAGGGAAATATCTATAAAACATACAGAATATATGATACATGATTAATTTAGAGCAGTGCATTATGTTACACACACTGAATGCTCTATCTTTATAACCAATTACTTTGCGCAGAGGCAAAGGTTGCCCCGTAACCAGGAACCTGTTTTGCTCGCTCACAGCCTGTTGCTTCAAACACCTGGGGGCTAAAGTGCAAACTTCAAAAAGTGCTTAATAAAATAAAAACGATGCTCCGTTCTCTATCTTTTTTTTTTCTTGAATGAGACAAATTGCAACTTGTTATCAAGAAGACAAAATCCTCGTTTGGAATCATTAATGGGTCGGAATCCAACATTAACAAAATACAACCAAAAAATAAACATCCGCTTACAAATAAAGCCAATAAAATGTGATTAAAAAAACTATACAAAAACTCGTATGAGTCCAGCACAACGGGGAGACGAGGAGATCATCTAACGTCTTGGTCAATGGTAAGACCCCACCTTGAATATGCAATTCTTAAAAACGACATTACGGAATAAGAAAAAGTGCAAAGGAGGGCTACAAAAATAATAAGAGACTAAAAAAAGATTTCTATACGCTAGAAAAAAGGATGGGATTATTTACAGTGAGGGCAGTAAATGTAAGGAATCCACCGCCGAGGGAGAGGGGGTTCTCTCAGGTATGCCAGAATAAACAGTCATATTTTAGAGCTTCTCGATCCGAGGTGAAATCTGATCGACTTTTGGATTCAGGAAGGATTTTTTTCCTCTTAAGTGGCAAAATTCAGAAAAGAGCTTATAATTTGTTTTTTGGGGGGGGGGGGTTGCCTTCTTTTTGATCAAAAGCAGGAAGGATTGGTTGAAGGAATGAAATTAATGGATTATTAGGAGGCCATTGCAGGATATGTGAGCTCACTATGGTAACCCCAAACTTCTTAATAGATGTTTAAAGAATATTATCGTGAACGCATCCAAGGAGTTAAACGTTACAAATCCTCTAACCTCCGTGCTCGCTGCACAAGTGAAACAAACAAAAGCTCAAGATCAAAGGTCACACGTTGCAAACGTAAACAACTGAAGGTCATCCATATAATCTGCGCACTCACATTTTACATTAACCATGTATTGGTACATTATAACACGCAAAATGTCTCATATCGGGTAATATAGAAAAGGGTATAACATACATCATAAGTCACACACACAATAAAATAACGTGCATTGTGATGTCATTGTCAGGGTGCTGCGGGGGTTAAGCATGCACGGGTGCAGAATGACCTCACTAGCCACCTAAACAGTGTTCCTAGCGACGGCCGTAACCGCGTAGGGTGACAAGAATTTATTCTCCGTGCCTTAAAGGCAAGAAAACAACACTGTTTGTCTATGATTCGTTATTTACTGATTTCTGTATCGCCACCATACTCTGTAGCGCTGTACAACGGACTATAAAGGCAAATAATGTTACTTTGTACCAAAGCTTTAATTTGAAGGCATTCAGGTAAATATACAGCCAGCTCTGCGGATGGGGCATTTACTGCTCGAATAAGTGAAGTGCTGGAGTCAGACTGTCATGTAGGACACAGAGAGAGGTCAGCTGCTGGGGGGTATCCTAAACGCGGGGCACTTCAGGGCAGACGAGGGGTAAAGTTCTGCCCCCACACAACACTCCGTGGCAGCCTCTGTCCCCCCTCACCTGGGTCTTGCTGAGAAGACTGGTCCTTGCGGTGAAAGTCCTCAGCACTTTGCCTGCCTGCGCTGCCATGGGAGCCGCCATCTTTGACCGGAAGTGAGTGAGGGAGAAGCTCCACATGCACAGACTGAGTAGGGCTACGTCACTGCCCCAAGCCACGCCATCCGACACACCCCCTTTAACGCTGATTGGCCATTTACTCAGCATTCACAGAACTGGGTTTGCGTTCTCGCCCCGCCCCCTCCTGCTCTGGCTGCTGCAGCTCTCATCCCCAGTGACAGTTTTGGGGGAAAATTCATAGTTTTTCTCATGTTTTTTTAATCCATTTTGAACAGTTCTGTTGCTTCAGACTAACACAGAATCAGGGATATATTTTGCTAACTAAAAATATACATACAGTTATTTTTTCCCTGTTTTTAATGTATTTTTTGATATATTTTCCCCTTTTCTATTAATATTGCTGTGTTGTTTTTGTAGCCCTATAATGATAAAATATACATTAAATCCTGTACAGCACCCAGTGTGTTAATTTACCCGCCCAGGTCATTTTTTTAATTTGTTTTATATATTATATTCATATTTTATAATTTTATCATTATTTATATTTATTTACATTTTAATATCCTTTATTACATAAATAATCCAGTAAAGATTCAAATATTTAAGTAAAAATGAAATATACGAAGTTCAGTGTTTAACAACAATATTAAAGGGGCAGTTTTCTCCGGGTGTCTAAATAACGAAATGCGTTTCTGAGACGTCTCGTCCGGTCGTCGCGTTTGAACGCTGCTGAGCAGACGCGTCGGGGGTTATGATACCTGCCGTCTGGCTGCCGGCATGCTCAGCGCACGAGATACATGATGACAGAGGACACGTTAGTCCCGTGCAAACTGATCTGACATATCCAGCAGCTTCCTTTCAGGCTGATCTGTTCTACGCCGCTCTTTGCGCCCTCCTTCCCTAATGTACAGGAGGACTGTATAATGGGCTATAGCCGGAGATACCCCAGAGATTGCCGGCCGTCAGACACACCGCGGCTCCCATCTTCCTATTGGACAATTCTTAAAAAAGTCAAAGAGCACAAAAGTATAGAAAAAAGTATTTTCATGGCGTCCCCCTGAAATCCCCCTATATGCATTTGCCCCTTTTCCCACCACCCCCAGTTAGATGCTGGGCAGTAGAGTTTTGAGGTTGGGGGCATCTGACGAGGACCTACCTGAGCATGCACAGAAAGCGCTCCCGTTGATTTTAATGGGGTCACTTTCCTGCCACTGGTTGGCTCCTTCAAAAAATCAAAGGACTACGGAGGAGAAGGGCAGCTGCAGAGCTGCAGCTTCTACCTTAGGCATGTCCTTCTGGGGTAATCGGGGACAGTAAATTGCCCCTTTAAAGCCCCATGGATAGTCTTTTTTTATTCTAGGAATCCCTATTAGTCATTTCCGACGTTGGCCATTCTTCTTCCTTTAGAATATGTTTTGTAAATACTCAATTGCCAGGAATATTCCTAAAAAACATTCTGACATTTACTTATATTCCGACGTTCTCTGTATTAATAACGCCGGTTAGTGTTGTGAAGTAATTTTAACCGAATGTGGTTTTTTATGTGTCTATTCATCCAGCTGATTACTTTTTAATGCTGGCTGTACGCCTATGGAACACTCGTAAACACGTTCATATTTCCAATTACCTGCTATTTTATTTACAACCCTCAATCATTCTTGGCTGGAAGTACTCAGAAATATGAATCGCTTTTCCTTTTTTTGTTATTTTTGTGTGTGTGTGTGTGGGGGGGTTTTCTTTCAAACTGCGCATTTTGAGAATTTTTATTCGCTTTGAGTTTTGATACATTTATGTGACCTCATATCATTGCCCTCGGTGACCAATGGTAACATTGTTACGCACAAGTCCTTCAAGTTGAACCTCGCCTTTCCAGTTATCCAGTTGTGCCTCAAAAAAGGGTAAAGAATTTATTTTTGACTCCAAAATGTCATCTGATTTCTAACTGGATTGAGGAGTTTTAACTAATCCTGTCTTTTTTAACCCATTTTCCATCAGAAAATGAAGAGGGTGCCCCCAACATAACCGAATGAGAACGCGTTGATTTTTAATTGTAGATACGTTGGTTGGTTGGTGGACTTAAGGTTGTGTGAAAGCAAGTTGTGGTTAAAAAGAAATGTGAGATTGAGTGGTGGAGAAGAAATGTGGTCTTACATGGAATTCTGGTCTATGAGTTCCCAGTGGGTGGGCTTCATGAGAGCGTTGTGTTTGGGGGGATCTCCCTATCGACTCCGGCAACCGCTTCCCTGACTCTCCTTCACAGACGTTCGTCCGAAACCCAGAATCCTGTCCTCTCCCTACCACCTCCCCTATTGGTCCAACCTCTGTCTGTTACGGGATTGGTCGGACGCGCTCCTTCCCACGTTTGTAAGAATGGGGGTTATACCCGTGAGGTGTGCGGAGGCGCCATCTTGTTATGGAAATGGTCCGTGTTTCAGGATCGTGCTTTCCATAGAAGAGAAGAATGGGCAGTGAAACGGCAGTGAAATGAACTTCGTTGTTCAATAACATTCTTTTTGTAGAAAATAAGAATAGAACTATAGTCATATAATGGTTATATACAACGCTAAGCCCGCCAGTTGCAGTTGAGCAAACCTTCACCAGTTCAGTAATGTTATCGTATGGGTAAGAGGTCCCTCAACGCATCGTTCTCTTTACATTGTTGACAGGACCAGATCCGGTCAGCTTCCACAGCGAGAGGATCTTCGGAGGTAGATCTTGGATAAAGTGGTGCGTCTGACCCGAAATTGCCTCGTTCTCAGCCTACACGGCCTATATTAACCCAGGGCCTTCAGTATCCAACTGTCCTTGGTTGGTGTAACTCTCCAGTATGGTTCCTGAGGGATTTTGGTGACATTCGGCTTGTCCTGGCCCCGCTTGCTGTAATTTGTGTCCTTCTGGTTCTGACCCGGCTATCTTTGACCTCGTCCACCCTTCTACGCTGGCCTCCTGTTCGTCGTTTCTCAGATTTGCGTCCCTGACGTTCTACCCTACTCTGCTTCCAGGGATCCTTCCTTGCTGAACCGTTTTATATATATATAGGTATATATATATAAAAACATTACAGGTACATATTTATTAGAATTTACCAAATATAGTAAAAACCAAGCGGACTGTATAGCCCAAGAAGTAAAATGATCATTTGGAGGATGTGACGGAAATAGGAATGAGAATATTTTTTCTCTTTGGGTTTGAATGATTCTCTTTCCTGCTAAGAAGCCGTAATACCATCTAGATTGAGGCATTGGGAGTGCAGCCACGTCCGCTTAGATGAAGCCTTCTCTGTAAAGTAGGGTTTTGGAGCCTACAATTTCCTGCTATTGGGAGCCTATTTGCATCATACGGAGGGAAGGAAAGTGCTTTGTAACATGCAGGGGATAGTTGGAAAATACAATTTCATCAGGATGTGCTTCAGCATTTCCACAGGGAATTACTGATATGATATGGCCATGGCTGCAAATCTATCTGTCTATCTATCTATCCATCCATCCATCCATCTATCTATCTATCTA
>VKOC01000104.1:66693-92143 GCA_009364415.1 Spea multiplicata
ATATATATATAAAATAAATATAATAAATCCAATGTAAAATTCCTGTAAACCGAATCTATTTCCCCCTGTTATTAAGACATGGCCACTTGGGGTCACGTGCTTTTCCGACGTTGAAGGAATCAGTCAATAATAATCGTGTTTCTCAGTGACAGAATACAATAGACTTCCATACATTGGATATGAAGTTTGTCCTTTAAAAAATAATGCAGTGTTTTACTAGATGGAATGTCAAGGACCATGGGTTTGATGTTATTGTCTATTACAGAAGACATCATGTTTTCATAGGCGATGTTTATGAGGGGGAGGAAGGAAACGTTGTAATGGGGTAAATTCAGAATTCCGAGCAGGGACAAAGAGGCACCATGAATATGAACAGATGGCTCTTATAAATGGGGGGGCTTTATAAAAAAACGCACTCTGTCATTATCTGAACGCAAGCGTACGATATATATTTTTCCGCGTGTGTCCTCGGGTGAAGGTGCAATCTGGCACCTGAGTTATTATGCAAAGCGTTGCATTTGTTAAACCACAATAAGAAACATTCCACCCAATTTGTGTCTCTTGTCTCTCCTGATGCCCCTGTTTTCTAGGAGGTCAGAATGTTTGCTGGGTATGAGGGTATCGCAGGGTCCTACAGCCCTAAAAGCCCCAATAAAGGATGTTTTACTTTACTAAAAGAGTGGTAGATGGGTGAAACAGCCTCCTAGCAGAAGTGGTAGAGGTTAATACAGCGAGGGGATTTAAACATGCGTGGGATAGACTCCTGAATCTAAGACGAGACCAAGGACTGATTAAGGTTTGAGCACAAGGGATTGTAGACCATCAATGGCCTTACTAAAGGGTAATTTATCTCCCCCATTCCCAAATGCCCTGACCGCTTGTGTGGTGATGTCTCAACCATTCAAGACTTTTCAGAGCAACACAAGAATGAATTATAATCCTTGAAATACATGTAATATTTATTTTTCTTGACAACAATTTGGCTTGTAATTTTGCTGGCTGATACACACTCCTGTAGGGAAGCCATGCAGAGAGCAATCAAGAGGTTATAAAAACATCTTTACGAAGCCAGAGACAAGCTTGAATAATGGAAGATGAAGAATATTGGTTTACTGGCTTATTTTTCTCATCCCTTGTGCTAGCAAAACGTTAAATTGGCAAATTCTCATCAATATTTAAATAATTCATATTAAGGATAAAAATTAAAACGCAGTAAGTATGCACATCATTCCCTCGCCTTTATTTGTGTAAAATAAGCTCTTTAACTTTTACTAAGAAGAGTTGGAAAAGAAATGTTAAAGGCTAAAAATAAAATGTTTACTTGTTCATGGGTTTATTTGTTTTAACGCAGTTTAATATTTTACATTCCTTTTTTTACGTGTATTTTACATACATTTTACATTAAACCCACATGCCCTCGCCTGCAAACTGCAAAACGTAAAGGTTCGCAGACACTCACTAACACCTGGTAGATTAGTGAATCTGGGAGGTGTTGGCATGCTACAGCATACAACGAAAGTCAACACTGGTGGGTCAAGTTAACCCTTAACCGACCACATGACTTCTTATGGAATAGATCCCAAATACTGACAATGTAATTTCAGGGAAACATTAAAAACTTGTCTTTCCACGTGGACTTGATATATCTGCAAGGAAAAAAATATAATACATAAATATATAGTAAGTACTTAGTGAGAGAAGCTTGCTGCAGGCTTCCACTCATAGGTTGCCCAACAAAAAGAAAGGGACCTCAACCATTTTATGTACTAAGTTTCCAGAATGTTAAGTGTGAAGTGAGTCGGTGCTGCTCAGTCATTGTAAAACGGGTATTATCTTTAACTTACATGCAGTGAATAAACCCTTCTGTCTTCAATTTGTATTACATGCTTCTGTATTATATATCTATATAAAGAATCTGATACAAAATAAATATCAACTCACTTTACACACTGATGCTCCAAATGATGAATGGAATTTTGAGTTCCAACAGAGCTTCTACCATCATTAGAGGTTATGCGCTCGTAAAGGACTTTGGTCTTCTTACAGGGGATGCCAAATTGAATAACTCTAATGGGTTTGATTCCCTCGATATACCTTCTTAGATAGATTTGTCAAAGGAAATTACGCTTAGCGTCCTGAAACACATTGATTCCGCAGAGGACCTAATGTCAATAGCCGTGACACGCATGAGTGATTTTCACGCTTTGGATTCTGCTCTTTGCATAAAGTTCTTCGCACGGCACTTTTAAAACTGTTTGTGTGTGCGTTCCCCCTGTGGGTCTTTAAACTGCGCATTTAATAATTCATGGAAAATTGTGGTGTTTAGCCAAAAGAAAATGCCTCCGAACCAGCTGCTCACCTCCTGACACTCATATCTCTAGAGATGTCCCACCATGTTTTCTTCTCAAGCTGAAGACCACGTAAGCGTTCGTACACGGGTTATTTATTTGGGTTCCAGTTCTTCTGGCCAACACAGGTCGAAGAGTATCTTTCCCTAAACTGGAACATCCATATAAAAACCCAGATAGGTGTCAGTACATAAGAGGACCAGGAGAACAGATGATGAATCGCGAGGCGGCCCTAGTGCTTTAAGGCCAGTGGCCGTCTGATGACATAGGTGCAGCTGATGGCTTCATATGAGTGGCAGGACACTATGTATCATCCAGTGTATGGCCAGAAGCTGGATATGCCTGTCCAAATCGGGCAAGTACAGGAGGCCGATGGCCAGATAGCCGGCCCAGGCGTGATGAGGACCACTGGTGATTTGTTTTTCCCCAGCAGGTAACAGAAATAATATAACTTGAAGAGCTACAATGAAACGGTTAGAACCCTGCAACGAATATGTTTCACCGATTACCACGGAAGCCCCTCCACCTCACCCGTGTTGACAGCTTGGAAATAAAGTATTAACTGAGAGAAATTATTTTCTGCTAGTCGCTACAATAAAATCTCGCTAACCTTTTCCCCGAGAAGCACATGCCAGGAGAATTTTAAATCATTTCATAACTGCGTGTTGTCCTAAAACCCCTTACTTCCAACCAGAATTCCGATATTGAAAACATTAAACATTTAGGACGCTTGGCAGTTGTTACTTTTGTAATTAGAAATTTTAGTAGCAAAAAAAAAAAAAAAACAACTAAAAATTGTTTCCCTTTCTAGAGCCTGCAGGGAGAAAATAGAACTGGCAGAAACGGCGGGGTACAAATACTTCATCGTATAACCATTCTCTGCAATATAACCGGCACACTCCAATGTCCCAGCCTGAACAAACAAATGCATATTAAACCTATTTTAAGTATTTAATATGCACTTATCTCTAAAGGAAAATAATAAAAAGGATGACTTGGCTTAAGGAGAAGTTGCAGCTCTGAAGCTGGTCTGACAAATAGCTTGAAGCAGCTAATTGAAATCAACAGGAGCGCTTACCTTGGATGTTCAATCTCGTTAGACCCACAACACTTACTGAGCCACTGGTGGAGCTGAGTGAGGTAATTATACCAAGTGATAAGGGCAACTAGCTGGAGGGGGGGCACATGCCTATGGGGGGGGGTTCTGCTGAATCCACCATGATAGATAGATAGATAGAATGATAGATAGATGATGGATAGAGATAGATAGATAGATAGATAGATATGGAATAGGATAGATAGATAGATAGATAGATAGATAGATGAGATAGATAGATGATAGATGGATGATAGATAGATAGATAGATAGATAGATAGATGGATGGATGGATGGATAGATAGATAGACAGATAGATTTGCAGCCATGGCCATATCATATCAGTAATTCCCTGTGGAAATGCTGAAGCACATCCTGATGAAATTGTATTTTCCAACTATCCCCTGCATGTTACAAAGCACTTTCCTTCCCTCCGTATGATGCAAATAGGCTCCCAATAGCAGGAAATTGTAGGCTCCAAAACCCTACTTTACAGAGAAGGCTTCATCTAAGCGGACGTGGCTGCACTCCCAATGCCTCAATCTAGATGGTATTACGGCTTCTTAGCAGGAAAGAGAATCATTCAAACCCAAAGAGAAAAAATATTCTCATTCCTATTTCCGTCACATCCTCCAAATGATCATTTTACTTCTTGGGCTATACAGTCCGCTTGGTTTTTACTATATTTGGTAAATTCTAATAAATATGTACCTGTAATGTTTTTATATATATATACCTATATATATATAAAACGGTTCAGCAAGGAAGGATCCCTGGAAGCAGAGTAGGGTAGAACGTCAGGGACGCAAATCTGAGAAACGACGAACAGGAGGCCAGCGTAGAAGGGTGGACGAGGTCAAAGATAGCCGGGTCAGAACCAGAAGGACACAAATTACAGCAAGCGGGGCCAGGACAAGCCGAATGTCACCAAAATCCCTCAGGAACCATACTGGAGAGTTACACCAACCAAGGACAGTTGGATACTGAAGGCCCTGGGTTAATATAGGCCGTGTAGGCTGAGAACGAGGCAATTTCGGGTCAGACGCACCACTTTATCCAAGATCTACCTCCGAAGATCCTCTCGCTGTGGAAGCTGACCGGATCTGGTCCTGTCAACAATGTAAAGAGAACGATGCGTTGAGGGACCTCTTACCCATACGATAACATTACTGAACTGGTGAAGGTTTGCTCAACTGCAACTGGCGGGCTTAGCGTTGTATATAACCATTATATGACTATAGTTCTATTCTTATTTTCTACAAAAAGAATGTTATTGAACAACGAAGTTCATTTCACTGCCGTTTCACTGCCCATTCTTCTCTTCTATGGAAAGCACGATCCTGAAACACGGACCATTTCCATAACAAGATGGCGCCTCCGCACACCTCACGGGTATAACCCCCATTCTTACAAACGTGGGAAGGAGCGCGTCCGACCAATCCCGTAACAGACAGAGGTTGGACCAATAGGGGAGGTGGTAGGGAGAGGACAGGATTCTGGGTTTCGGACGAACGTCTGTGAAGGAGAGTCAGGGAAGCGGTTGCCGGAGTCGATAGGGAGATCCCCCCAAACACAACGCTCTCATGAAGCCCACCCACTGGGAACTCATAGACCAGAATTCCATGTAAGACCACATTTCTTCTCCACCACTCAATCTCACATTTCTTTTTAACCACAACTTGCTTTCACACAACCTTAAGTCCACCAACCAACCAACGTATCTACAATTAAAAATCAACGCGTTCTCATTCGGTTATGTTGGGGGCACCCTCTTCATTTTCTGATGGAAAATGGGTTAAAAAAGACAGGATTAGTTAAAACTCCTCAATCCAGTTAGAAATCAGATGACATTTTGGAGTCAAAAATAAATTCTTTACCCTTTTTTGAGGCACAACTGGATAACTGGAAAGGCGAGGTTCAACTTGAAGGACTTGTGCGTAACAATGTTACCATTGGTCACCGAGGGCAATGATATGAGGTCACATAAATGTATCAAAACTCAAAGCGAATAAAAATTCTCAAAATGCGCAGTTTGAAAGAAAACCCCCCCACACACACACACACAAAAATAACAAAAAAAGGAAAAGCGATTCATATTTCTGAGTACTTCCAGCCAAGAATGATTGAGGGTTGTAAATAAAATAGCAGGTAATTGGAAATATGAACGTGTTTACGAGTGTTCCATAGGCGTACAGCCAGCATTAAAAAGTAATCAGCTGGATGAATAGACACATAAAAAACCACATTCGGTTAAAATTACTTCACAACACTAACCGGCGTTATTAATACAGAGAACGTCGGAATATAAGTAAATGTCAGAATGTTTTTTAGGAATATTCCTGGCAATTGAGTATTTACAAAACATATTCTAAAGGAAGAAGAATGGCCAACGTCGGAAATGACTAATAGGGATTCCTAGAATAAAAAAAGACTATCCATGGGGCTTTAAAGGGGCAATTTACTGTCCCCGATTACCCCAGAAGGACATGCCTAAGGTAGAAGCTGCAGCTCTGCAGCTGCCCTTCTCCTCCGTAGTCCTTTGATTTTTTGAAGGAGCCAACCAGTGGCAGGAAAGTGACCCCATTAAAATCAACGGGAGCGCTTTCTGTGCATGCTCAGGTAGGTCCTCGTCAGATGCCCCCAACCTCAAAACTCTACTGCCCAGCATCTAACTGGGGGTGGTGGGAAAAGGGGCAAATGCATATAGGGGGATTTCAGGGGGACGCCATGAAAATACTTTTTTCTATACTTTTGTGCTCTTTGACTTTTTTAAGAATTGTCCAATAGGAAGATGGGAGCCGCGGTGTGTCTGACGGCCGGCAATCTCTGGGGTATCTCCGGCTATAGCCCATTATACAGTCCTCCTGTACATTAGGGAAGGAGGGCGCAAAGAGCGGCGTAGAACAGATCAGCCTGAAAGGAAGCTGCTGGATATGTCAGATCAGTTTGCACGGGACTAACGTGTCCTCTGTCATCATGTATCTCGTGCGCTGAGCATGCCGGCAGCCAGACGGCAGGTATCATAGCCCCCGACGCGTCTGCTCAGCAGCGTTCAAACGCGACGACCGGACGAGACGTCTCAGAAACGCATTTCGTTATTTAGACACCCGGAGAAAACTGCCCCTTTAATATTGTTGTTAAACACTGAACTTCGTATATTTCATTTTTACTTAAATATTGGGAATCTTTACTGGATTATTTACTGTAATAAAGGATTAAAATGTAAATAATATAATAATAATGATAAAATATAAAATATGATATAATATATAAAACAAATTAAAAAAATGACCTGGGCGGGTAAATTAACACACTGGGTGCTGTACAGGATTTAATGTATATTTTATCATTATAGGGCTACAAAAACAACACAGCAATATTAATAGAAAAGGGGAAAATATATCAAAAAATACATTAAAAACAGGGAAAAAATAACTGTATGTATATTTTTAGTTAGCAAAATATATCCCTGATTCTGTGTTAGTCTGAAGCAACAGAACTGTTCAAAATGGATTAAAAAAACATGAGAAAAACTATGAATTTTCCCCCAAAACTGTCACTGGGGATGAGAGCTGCAGCAGCCAGAGCAGGAGGGGGCGGGGCGAGAACGCAAACCCAGTTCTGTGAATGCTGAGTAAATGGCCAATCAGCGTTAAAGGGGGTGTGTCGGATGGCGTGGCTTGGGGCAGTGACGTAGCCCTACTCAGTCTGTGCATGTGGAGCTTCTCCCTCACTCACTTCCGGTCAAAGATGGCGGCTCCCATGGCAGCGCAGGCAGGCAAAGTGCTGAGGACTTTCACCGCAAGGACCAGTCTTCTCAGCAAGACCCAGGTGAGGGGGGACAGAGGCTGCCACGGAGTGTTGTGTGGGGGCAGAACTTTACCCCTCGTCTGCCCTGAAGTGCCCCGCGTTTAGGATACCCCCCAGCAGCTGACCTCTCTCTGTGTCCTACATGACAGTCTGACTCCAGCACTTCACTTATTCGAGCAGTAAATGCCCCATCCGCAGAGCTGGCTGTATATTTACCTGAATGCCTTCAAATTAAAGCTTTGGTACAAAGTAACATTATTTGCCTTTATAGTCCGTTGTACAGCGCTACAGAGTATGGTGGCGATACAGAAATCAGTAAATAACGAATCATAGACAAACAGTGTTGTTTTCTTGCCTTTAAGGCACGGAGAATAAATTCTTGTCACCCTACGCGGTTACGGCCGTCGCTAGGAACACTGTTTAGGTGGCTAGTGAGGTCATTCTGCACCCGTGCATGCTTAACCCCCGCAGCACCCTGACAATGACATCACAATGCACGTTATTTTATTGTGTGTGTGACTTATGATGTATGTTATACCCTTTTCTATATTACCCGATATGAGACATTTTGCGTGTTATAATGTACCAATACATGGTTAATATAAAATGTGAGTGCGCAGATTATATGGATGACCTTCAGTTGTTTACGTTTGCAACGTGTGACCTTTGATCTTGAGCTTTTGTTTGTTTCACTTGTGCAGCGAGCACGGAGGTTAGAGGATTTGTAACGTTTAACTCCTTGGATGCGTTCACGATAATATTCTTTAAACATCTATTAAGAAGTTTGGGGTTACCATAGTGAGCTCACATATCCTGCAATGGCCTCCTAATAATCCATTAATTTCATTCCTTCAACCAATCCTTCCTGCTTTTGACCAAAAAGAAGGCAACCCCCCCCCCCCAAAACAATTTAGCTCTTTTCTGAATTTTGCCACTTAAGAGGAAAAAAATCCTTCCTGAATCCAAAAGTCGATCAGATTTCACCTCGGATCGAGAAGCTCTAAAATATGACTGTTTATTCTGGCATACCTGAGAGAACCCCCTCTCCCTCGGCGGTGGATTCCTTACATTTACTGCCCTCACTGTAAATAATCCCATCCTTTTTTCTAGCGTATAGAAATCTTTTTTTAGTCTCTTATTATTTTTGTAGCCCTCCTTTGCACTTTTTCTTATTCCGTAATGTCGTTTTTAAGAATTGCATATTCAAGGTGGGGTCTTACCATTGACCAAGACGTTAGATGATCTCCTCGTCTCCCCGTTGTGCTGGACTCATACGAGTTTTTGTATAGTTTTTTTAATCACATTTTATTGGCTTTATTTGTAAGCGGATGTTTATTTTTTGGTTGTATTTTGTTAATGTTGGATTCCGACCCATTAATGATTCCAAACGAGGATTTTGTCTTCTTGATAACAAGTTGCAATTTGTCTCATTCAAGAAAAAAAAAAGAGCCCTGATAGAGAACGGAGCATCGTTTTTATTTTATTAAGCACTTTTTGAAGTTTGCACTTTAGCCCCCAGGTGTTTGAAGCAACAGGCTGTGAGCGAGCAAAACAGGTTCCTGGTTACGGGGCAACCTTTGCCTCTGCGCAAAGTAATTGGTTATAAAGATAGAGCATTCAGTGTGTGTAACATAATGCACTGCTCTAAATTAATCATGTATCATATATTCTGTATGTTTTATAGATATTTCCCTTTCCTGTTTGAGCGGAAGTCCTTTGTAAATAAGTTAGAGAGCCTTCAGCACATTTAGGCGTTCTCTGCTACTTCCAAAGCCAGATGCTGCGGATTTGGTTATAGCAAAGATCGGATCTGTCGTTGGAAGTCAATGCTGTTCAAGTTGAGATACTTGAAGCCCTGGTTGGGACTCGGTCACATTGACCACGTCGGGTCTCTAAGTGTGTGGCGGGCACCGTCTGCTAAACAAGCAGGGGAGATGTAACAAGGAATGATGAGAGAGAGGTTTGAACTCAAGATATTGTTTCTCAATAAAATAGATTTTATTCAAAAGAGATCTGGAAAGAGAATGAACCATCTATGACGTCCAGGGAGCCGCTGGAGGACCCTTTTACGTGTCAAGCGTTATTACTCCAGCTGCAGAGTTACACGCGGTCACTTAGCTCTTATACCGGTCACGTAGCTCTTATATTTGATCATTCTTTGAACGCCTTGGGTTATATCACATGACGTTTTTTAACACAATTGTGTTATTGTGTCTCTCTATACTTCCTTATTCCCCGACCTCAGATAGGAAGGGGCTGCCTTAACACTCAAAATACGCATTAAAAATACAATTTCTGGGTAAAAGTTTTCTATTTTCCGATTTAGGTTCTTTTGTTGACTAATAGCCTTGCCGAGGTTTGTTCAGTAACAGCTCTGTTGTCCCAAAAGAAGTCAAGCAGACATTGGGTGTCCGGGGGGTCTAGTAATTCCTTGTTTGCCAAAAAGCTTCTTGTTCTCCTAAGATTAGTCTCTGTTGGCTTCACTAGGATCTTGGCCCCTCCATAACTGAACGTATTGGCAACGTTCCCCGAGCTGAGCGGTTCCTCATCTTTTAGTGTATTCAGCATTAAACCCATAGACGGTGTTTAAATGATACTAAACCGGGGTAATAATTTACAGGCTGACACAAAACACCCTTTGGACTGGAGAAGCTGGCCACGGCTCTTTCTGTAAACCTGGTAAAATCCGGAGTGGACGGCAGATTGTTTCGTCTCTTTAAGGGGAGGCATATCACATAAATTAAAAGGAATATCTTCTCCTTCTTCTCCACCTATATTCTCTTTAAGTCTAGAATGTTGACTGTATGCATTATTCCAAGATTCCGTTTCTTTTCTAAAGGCTAAATACTCTCTGTCGTCCCCTTCTTTCTTCTGCTTCGTATGAAATATGCAGAACATTTCCCTGCTATTAGCTTTTGCATAAAAATCTGATTTTAATATCGCCGAAAAAAAGAATTGTGAAGTTTTAAAGATTTCATAAATCGACAGCACGGGTATTAAAATTCCGTTCCCTGGAGATATTTAAAATAAAGAGGCACTTTTTAAATTGCGTGTCGGAATATTTTCCATTTTTTAATGCCGGCGCGCAGCGTTTCTTCCCGTATAGAATGGACGGCGAGCGGACAGCAGGCTGTATTTTTGCCAACAGACGTTTTTAGGTTACAGAAAACAATGCCTTTTACAGTCTTTGAAGTTTTAAGCATGAAATTCGTTCCTACGTCGAAAAGGATGCGTTTGCCTCAATCATTTGAAGATTGTTTTTTTCCATTGAAGGCATTTTGGGTATAATAAAGAGTTTATTGTTTCTGTGATTTATTTTTTTCCCCCCACATACGTTTTAAATCACAATAGCCAAGATAGATAAAAATACACTTTTTAAATGTATTATAGGACATCCAATGAAAGTAGCACCTTTGTTCCAACATTACTCTTTGTCTGAGCATTGCTTACTTAGTTCCCTCAATAAATGTTGCAAAATTAAACAGATTTGCCAAAAGTATCTTGACCAAAATATCACCCAAAATATATAAAAAAACAAACCAGAATAACCCAAAAACATTCAGATCAATAAAAACCTATAAGATATAAAAACATAAAATTTTGGCTTTTTTTAATAAATTTAAATGTACCTTTTGTTATTCTAAACCACCTTCTGTGTGCCTGCGCGGTTTGTGTCTGGTTTATCTCTTTACGAACTGGTTTCTAGGAACATGTATTTCCATAGAAAGCTGTCAATTCCAGCATCTAGTGTCACAAAAAAAACCAGGACTCGTCCGAGCAGTCCCCTCTCGTTTTTTTCTAGGAACGTAAGTGGAACTGCAGCGGACGCAACAGGTGGAAGGCAGAGCGGGGCAGAGCTTGAAATGCTGGAAGCCATTTTTTGATGAAATAATCAACTATTTTGGTAAAATAATAGATTAGAGGGACATTTTCCTAAGAAAGCGTATTTACAAATCACTCTGCGAACGCCGCCACAGGAATGCACTTTATTGAACGCCATTTTTATTGATCGCACAAATGAGTCACGGAGGAGATCGGGGGCCAAAAATGGAAATGATTATTAAAGCCACCCACCAGCTTTCTTATGTGTGTTAAAGGCAAAGGGTCAAATAAAGTAATACCGGCTTCCCCAGTTCTACCAGAAACCCACAGCCGGGTCAGTCTTTACTAGCACAGGAGCCCCAATGCAGCTTAAAACCGATATTGACCATTTGCAAGCTATCCCAAGGCTGGTGTTTAATTTCACAAGAAGCGAGATGCCCTCCGAAAAATGGAAATAATGATTAGAACTCTGAATATCCAGTAACAGCAAGATGTCACTTGTCCGGCACCATCCCGTCTTTTACCAATCACCTCATAATAACCTCCTGGCGTAACAAAATATACCGGCAAAAATGTGTATTATCATCCTTTTACAACACGCAGGTGTACAGCATGGAAGATTCCTCCAACCACCTGTTGTATGGATTTGACGATCCAATGATCTCTGATTTATTTATTTTATACTGAAAACCAAAGCTTAATACATTGTCGGTCGGGAGACGGATCCCGGATGAATTACCTTTTAAGAACGCGTGATGAAGCACCCTCTCGTTCACAATTTGCCACGACCTTTTAGAACGAGCGACTAACTAATGATACAGAATGTTTTGTCTTGGCAAACCCGGGTCATCAAAAGATGAACACTCTTCAAAACAATGCTCTGCTGTCTTATCAACGCTAATAGCCAAAAGACGAGGTTCGCTCTAAATGACTCATTTTTCTTAGATTAAAGCCGTGTCGAGTCTCATTTTACTCAATATCTTTCATGTTTAGCTATTCTAGAGGCTTCGAGACGGCGGCGAGAGAGAGAGAACGTGCATCTGGAGATTCCAGTATCTGCATAGGAAAGAAAAGTGACTTTTTTTTTATTAATGAAAACTTTTATATATACTTTTAATAATTATATTATCTGCAATCCTACAAAATTATTTATTGTGGGGTCATTTTCAAAAAAATATGAATTATTTATCAAGTCGTCCACACTTCGGGTTGTTACTTTGGTTAATCCCCATTAAAACACCAATTTGTCAGCCAAGAAAGAAAAAGTATTTCTACCGGATTTCATATTTATCTTAGGGGAGATAAACCGTTAACTGCCAGAGAACATCAGGCAACACAGGATCATTTAATGGAAGCGTTACATTGGAACTAACCTTCAGCGAGCGATCTCTAGGCTAATTGCTAATGCAGAGAAAACTGTTCACAAAAGCATCATAAAGAAGCCAAGTAGAGGAAAGTGATACGAGAGACTGCAGATGTCTCTGACACCGAGCTGGTGAATATTCATTAACCCGTTTAAAAAAACTATAATTTCGCTTTTTGGGAATTCCTATCATACACTTGCATTATTCTGAGTTTCTTTGACATTTTCCGCATTGTTTTCCCCCAAGTTGTTATGTATGGATCTCTGCCCAAGGACTTTTACATCTAATGGCAAGTATGGTGGACAACGGTAGTCCATTAGTGGTGGTGTGGGCTGATAAGCCTTTTAAATCGGGTGTTGTGTCTGCTCACTATTTAGTCACTTAATAAAGATGAATTAAGCCGTTTATAGCGAAAGAATGACGAATCCTTTAAATAATGGGAAACGGGTGGCCGTACGTTATATCCAAGCTCTTTCTGATACCTTCTCATGCTTCCTCTTCGGTTGGTGGATGTTGACCTTGGTTGTATCATTTTCCAGTGTTTTGGGGTCTTTCGTTAGAAGATGGTCCCAAAGATGACTTTTTGGGATTAGTAGTTCGATTCGAGCATTTGTAATATGCATTTGTTGAACTAAAAAAGAGTTCCTTATTGTTTTTTTAATAACTTTAATCGAATGCAATAATAGCTTCCTCTGTGAGCTCTTTTCTGTTTGCTACTGTGTTACTTGGACCTTTAATAGATACATTTAAGGAATTATATTGCAATTTTTAATAGATTTCATTTTTTTTTGTATAGGACTATAAAGTAGACTTATTGTGATGATTTTTAAATTAGATTCCACGCTTTGTTAGTGTTTTGTTGTTCTATATTGTCTAAGAGGTGGCCCCCTTATTGTTGAGTTCCCCAGGGGCCCTTAATCATGGAGGTTGTGTTTCAGCAACATCTGCAAAGAAACCTACGTGTTTTTTTCTTAGGTCTGTATATATATGAATTGAAATTACTTTCATTTGGATTAATCACGCCGTAGCGCAAAAAGCGCCAATAAGGAAGCATTTTATGTAATATTTTTGGGAAATTAAAAGTATTTGTTGCATTA
The DNA here is from genome assembly GCA_009364415.1 of Spea multiplicata. Lineage (NCBI taxonomy): Eukaryota > Metazoa > Chordata > Amphibia > Anura > Pelobatidae > Spea > Spea multiplicata. The sequence continues at coordinate 80,231 of VKOC01000104.1, forward strand.
AATGTTGAAAGGTGCGAGGTAGGCATTATTATTATTAATGTTTAATAACCGCTCGCTGTGTGTTTCAATAAAGGAATCCGACTCCAAAGTTCAATTAGAAGTATTTCATATAATGGAGAATCTTAAGATTAAAATTTCAGCACCGAGTCTAGCAGCAAAATGCTAAGTAACGTCTTGGATGGTCTGCTTTAGGGCTCTTACCGGCCAAGTGAGTGCGAGGTATAAGAATGATGTATTAAATGAGCTTTATGCCAATTATTAGACCTTTAAGGCACCGCTTCATCGAGTGCCTTTAACTCTGACTTCTCGGTTTGGATTTTTTTTACTTTTTTTTTTAATTATCTTGCATCCCAACAAAACTTTTTCAGATGAAAAATGAAAAAAAAAATATAGTCCTAAAATAGTGAAGATGATTCCAATAATTGGGAATTGATATCATTGCTCAGTTACTTATTTCACTTGAATGTTGGAAAGTAACACATCATTACAGATTGTTCTGTGTAATATTTGTTAAATCCTCCCTGCTTTTTGGAGAATGTCTGTCTTATTTCAAGAAATTGTGGAATTAAGTTTTTGTTTATCGTTTGCTAAAAGCAGTGATCATTGTCCCCTATATTATACCCTAAGGTTCAAAGGTTCGGGGTCACCGAGCTGTTTTCATAGAACACAAGGACATTTCTGGCTGTAACATAATTGCAAAAGGGTTGCTAACGATCCTTTAGCGTTTTAGACTTAAACTTGCATCAGAGAACACAAAGGGCCATTGGAACACAGGAGTGATGGGAGTGATAAAGGGCCATTGGAACACAGGAGTGATGGGAGTGATAAAGGGCATTGGAACACAGGAGTGGATGGGAGTGATAAAGGGCCATTGGAACACAGGAGTGAATGGGAGTGATAAAGGGCCATTGGAACAAGGGTGATGGGAGTGATAAAGGGCCTATTGGAACACAGGAGTGATGGGAGTGATAAAGGAGTGATTAACGCAACAGGTTTCTGAAATGTCTAGCAATGCAAAAAAAAAAGTTTACGGAATAATTGGTAAAATCCTAAATCTGTCAAGATTACGACACCACGTTGGATATCATCAAAGCTGGACATTCAGTAGACATTTAAAACCAAAAAAGAAATGTATAATAATAATTTCTTCTCCTACGTCTACTGAGGTTGGTTCTCACCTGAGAAACACAATTGAAAGCTTTATTTTCGTTCCCTACTTAATTGAAAATCTGACTTTGTCTTTGGAATATGAAAGGTCTTCCGCCGGCGCTGTACACCTACTATTTTTCCAAGTTGAATGTGATCGGTGTTATTGAGAATAGCAGGTGTCAAACAAGATGAAAAATCAGGCCCTTATACCCCCTCCCTATTGTCCCCACGCAAAATGTACGCTAGCTCTTATGAACATGTTCATTTGAAACGGTTACCTGCGGTTCGAGGATCTAGGAGCATGCTACAGCAGTAAATGCATCGCTGAATCTCCTGCCGGGAACTAATGCAAATTAGGGGCCTGTGCTATTCTTCTCTGCGGGCATTTATTGTAGGTGGTGCGCTCACGCAGGGCCCGTCTTTAAGGTCAGGAGATGGAGTTTGTTCTTTAATGACAATCTGTGATTTACCGGCAGTTCACCTTTGTGCTCGCGGATAAAGAGTTTTTTTTTTTTTTTTTTTAATTTTCGGCTCCTATTTTATAGAAAGCTTCACCTTTTGTTTCGGCCAAAACGGAATATTGTCGAGGTTGGGGCGGGGGGGCGCGATGGCGGCGGCGGCAAGCATAAGAGCCGGAAATAATTTGTAGATAAAGACGTAGGCTGAATTTGTTTCGCGCTACCTCCTAAATTAAAATATATTTCTTATTGGAGTTGATGCATTCAGATTCGTTGGAAATTTTGCCAATTTGTACAAATGTCCGGAAGCTGAGAGACACCCCCCCCCCCCCAACATTTGTTTTTTTCCACTCTCACGCGCTCTCGCACTCTAACACTCTCTCCACAAACGTTTCCATTCCTTTTCTGTGTCTTAGCTTCTTGTTCTTAGAAAGAGAAGTGTTTCTGCGAGAGAGAGAGAGAGCGTGTGTTTCCGAACGGGACAAGCCCTCCGAATTTCGTCGCAACCAAAATGGCAGGCAAACGAAATTCGTTGTTGGGAAGTAAATGGACCAAAAACTAAACAGGACTATTGGCTATTCATAGCTGAAAACAGGAATTTATATTAATCGTAATACTTTTTGTTGGAAGTCAGATGGCTTCAACTTCAAAAATACTCCAACCTTCTCCTGATTGTCAATGTACGTCAAGAATGCAGTTCTCACGATCTTTTTGTGTTTATTGCTATAGTATAGGCGCTTTCGGAAATTCTCAAGAATTCCAGAAATATCTCTGTCCTTGGCTGTATGTAAAAGCAAGTGGGTCAGAGATCAAATTGTCATTTCCAACCCAGAAACAAAACTGATTTGCCCCCCCCCCTCGCGCGTTTTGCAGGGAACACTAGCAAAGATCTCGGAAATGCCAGGGTGTAAAAATATAATAATTACCGCAGAAAATCTAAAATTGATTTTAAAAGGTTACCAGGTATTACGGGTTCCTTCTTGCCGTAGGGTACGGTTGTATAAAGCAGAATTATTACACGCTGGATGTTATGCATGGCCGGGGAAGTGCGAGAAGATTTTCGTTTCCATCTGCTAATCAATATGCGATTCTGCGTCGAACAATGTGTAACACGTTCTGAACCGCGTGTTGCCGGCGTGATGGAAGTTTCGGATACACTTCTGCACTTTATGTTCTTTAACGACATTCTGCGCTTTTCACACAACATTGAAAGGAAGGCTATTAAAACTTGTGCTGCTTTTAGGTTCTGTTCATTTCGTTTAAAATTTGTATTCTCGGATTGTCGTAGGAATAAAAGCATAGAACCTTCACGACAGATCGGCCCCATTCGGCCCCCATGTAGTCGTCCTGCTATATCCCCTCGCTGTATTGGTAATTTCCATTTTAGAACGTAGGGCTGCAATAACTATATTTCATCTCCTGTTCTCAAGGTGCTGTAGAAAACGTAGTTTTAGTTAAAATGAAGTAAATAAAGGTATAATAGCATCGTCGTTTCTGTAACGGGGTTTGCAGGCGTTCTCCAAAGACGTTGGAAATGAAGGCTTCTCAGAGTAGGTTCTTTTTTTTTTTTGTACTTGTTTTCCCATAACCCACCTTCAGCAAACATAAATTGATAGAAACAGCTGTGAAATATGCCGGCGTAATTCATTCTTAATGGGATACACTGCGGTTTTACATAGGGAAAGCAAATATAAACACTAATGATATAATTTCCCTCCCAAGTGGGTACAAAATTGGTTCCTCTTTAGTTCCTCCGTATTTATATTCCGCTTACTGTGTACAGGCTTTTAAAAATGCTTATTTTGTTTCCCTTGAATTATGTTTTTTTCTTTTTTTTTCTTCTGTACTTCCATTATTGATTTTTATTTGTATGCTCGTACTTAAACGTTATCGTCCTCACCATCCTGTTGTTTGTCGGCATGGACATTATATAATAATAAATAAAAAAACAAAAATAATAATAACTATGATAATAAAAAAACAGAAACATGGGACACCAAGGCCCACATACTATCTATACCATTTACTGTCATCCATAAATATAAATGGCCCCCCTGTTTAAACATCCCTGGTGTGTTTATATAGACTCCCTTGGAGTGCCCGGGTACCGATGACCGCAGCTGATGTCCTTCTGGCATATATAATATGGAGATAGATGTTGGCCCCATGCCAGTAATGGCTGACCTTTTGCCATCTTAACTGTCATGTTTCAAGAATAGAAGCTTCCTTGGGGGTTGGCTGGCAGACTATCGCAGTCCGTGTCCGCTGGAGTAACAGAGCTCGCTTATCGCTGCCCTACACCTTCCCCTGGCAGAGGTTGGGAAGAGTGCTTGATGGTTGCCAAAAAATATGATCTTCATTACAGCGCTGAATTCTGCGCATGGCAGACAAACCGTTACAAGGAAATCAATACGCTCTGCAGTGTTGTCTAGATGGCGGTTAAGAGACCGGCGATTAAGAGACCGGCAGTAATAGTCTGAACGACTCCTCTGTTCATCGTATGATGAACATCGGTTCCGTTATTGTCCCACTGATCCTGTTGCAAAAATTCCGAAGTATTCCAAATCCAGTACCTCCATTGTACCAAGGATATTGAATTATACCACAAAACGAAGAGCTGCACCCTAAAACTATGCCTTTTTGGCTACATCTAGGGCAGACTACATGACCATTGGCACATGCATGGTTAAACCAAAGTTTACCCTTAATCCCGTTTTTCTGTATCTATTCAGTGGTGTCTACATATTTAATTTTGGCATTCCGTTGGGGGCTAATACCAGGGATCTGCAATCCCTTCGCTGTGGCATCGTCCCCTGTCTTAATACCGGCGTAAATTCTCATGCTTTTATTGAAGAACTTAGTCTGTTGGCGGGCAGAGCCGCAGGACTTGTGAACTGAATATCCATATGGTGCAGCAGACGTGTGTAGTGAGGCCTTCCCACTCCTGTTCCTACCTCCCCCATAAGCAATCTGCACGCATTTTATTGTGTTATCGAGGACACATACAGCAGCTTCGCCCCGTCAGCCCTGCCCGCCAATGTCCCTTTAAACTGGTAAATAAGCACAAAGCCCCCTCAACCACCTCATTAGCCACACTGTAATTATTTTCTGTTTATTATCGAGGAGAAGAGCCAGATCTCTCCACTTGTTACCAGCTGGGTTTGGGGAGATGTCTGGAGGTTGAAGGATGTGTTTAACAGAACTAGCTGTGCTCGTAGGGGCTCCTGCTCCATTCCAAGGAGGCGTTTTGTAACATGCGTTTAGTTATTAGTCATTTATTAACATTACTGTCTGCATTTTTACTTGTTTTGTTCTCCCTATAGGTCTTCTCTTTTACATTAATCTTGTTCTTCATTCTCTCCTCCTTTAGTATCTCTCGCTCTCCTTCTCCTCTGTCTCTCTACGGCTCCTTTCCACCTGTTTCATCTACTTTTTTCCTCCTCCTTTTCAACCACTCCATTCCTTCTCTGCCACCCATCTCTCTCTCTTTTCTGTTTCCTCCCTTGCAAACCCTTTTCTTTCTCTTTTCCCTTGCAACCTTTTCTTTCTTCTCCCTTCTACCCTCTCTCTCCTTTCTTCAATCCACCCCATCTCCTCCTCATTTTTCCATCTTTCTTACTCCTCTCTTCTCTCCCCTCTTTCTCTCTTCTCACTTCCAACCCCCATCTCCTCCTTCCCCTTCTCTCATTCCTCTCTTCTATCCTCCCCTTCAATCTGTTCTCTTTCCAGCACATTAACGCTTTACCTACATCTTTATGGTATAATCCTTAAACTCATTTGTTATCCCTGTGCTTGTTTGGGCAAAGTCTTCAGATATGTTATTGTGTTCCCTTAGTGTCTTATATCACATTCTGTAGCGTAACTTCTGAAGGTGCCGTTACACAGTGACAAATTTGCGCTAAACCATTCTTGAGATATATCAGGCGTCACGATAGACGAAATAAATGTTATATGGTCAGTTGGAAGGGCTGCGGTACTGAAGCCCCAAATAACATTTGCGGTGGTTATTCGGGTCCTCGCTTCTAATTCCTTTACACAGAGCGGCAGCGATTCCCTCCACTGGATGCAGTCAATATTTAATAAATAATCTTTGTTTGCCTAGAACCACAAAGGGAAATAAAAGACGCGGCTACAGAGTCACAGAGCGTTCTTTCAAGATAGAAAAAAATCTATATTCCATTTTTTGTAAGAAAGCGATCTTCTGGATAAAGGAACTTTGTCATCTTAATTATCAGCGATACATTATTACAGCCAAAACGGGAAACGGGAAGCGATAAAGCATCGCAGGGCGCTGGGTTGTATAGCGAGGGGCGTTAGTAGCAGAAAGAGGGTGATGATTCTGCCACCTTATAGATCTCTGGCCTCATCTAGAGTATTGGGGGCAGCTCCGGAGACCCCCCATCTCCAGAAGGATATTGACAAACTGGAGAGAGTTCAGAGGAGGTCGACCAAAATTGCAGGTTTTCAGGCTAAAAATGATCACGACTACAGGATCTCCATATGTCCGGCTTGGGGGAGAGAAGAGAGAGAGGGGATGGGAGAGAGACATTTAAATACCTAAAGGGGTTTAACAAAGTATAGGAGGAAAAATGTTAGAAAGACTGACCATAATCTGAAACTAGAGGGTCAGAGGCTTCGATCGAATGGAAGGAAACTTTACGTAGTGGGTGGTAGATAAATGGAGCACCCATCCAGTGGAAGCGGTAGAGGGTGATACAGTGAGGGTATTAAACATGCATGGGATAGACATACGGCTCCTGAATCTAAGACGAGACCAACGACTTAACGTTAAGTCGTTACAGCAGGAGAAAGGGAGACTAGACGAGTGCGGAATGGGGGCGATCTGCCGGCAGGTTGTATGTTTCTCTGTTTCCCTGAAAGCTAAGCGTTAACACAATAAATTCCTGGATGAAACCGACCGCGAGCCACAGCTTTTTCACAGATGTTGCTCTTCAGCTCCAGGCCTTTGTGACAAAGACGAGATATACTTTTTTTTTTTTTTGACTCAACTTGTAACCACAGAGGAATGGCTTAAAGCGAAGTTTTATGTTCAACCTTTCCTTACAAATAGAGTTGAAATGTTGAGCATTTGCAATCATAAAACTTTAAGGCATTCTTTTTTTTCCGCAGTTACTTTTTTTTTTATTGTTTTGACGATGGGAGAAGCGTTTTATGAGCCGGCTGTAAAATGGGTTTGCCATATCGTAAAAGTGATCTTTACAGTTTAAAATAAAATTGTTTTTTTCTCATTCACTATTTTATCCACTTGTGGGCACTTTTTGGCAGTTGACACAAATATATATATATAATATATATATGATATATATATATAATATAAAATTAATGAGTAGGAAATTTTCTTGGCAGGTCAACGGAAGCATAAATTATCAGCTTTAGAAATGCTGAGGAACATTTTAATAATTTTGTCTTTTCAGTTTAGGTTCTATTTAAAAAGAACTTTAAACATCATCTTCACTTTTCTTCTAAATGTCTGTTCTAAACATGGATTAATAAATGTTTTTATGTATTGATAAATATTATTCCCATGGGTGTTACTTTATCAAATTATTCTGTTTTTACATTTATTTCCATTCTAGTGGACCCTGATGACCAAAATATCAAAGTGGGATAGAACAGCCCATTGGCAAGTTTAGTTTCCTAAACATCCCTCATTTATTTTCATCCCTCTTTTTTTTTTTTTTTTTTTTTTAAGGGTGTCCAAGTGTCTTCAAGAAGATGGCTGAACCTGCAGGAATACCAGAGCAAAAAGCTGATGGCTGACCATGGGGTCACCGTCCAGAGGTTCTTCGTGGCTGACAATGCCAGTGATGCTCTCGAGGCAGCAAAAAAGCTAAGTATGTACGCAAAAAGCTGTAAATATCAAAACATTGTTTTGATGACATCACAGACTGCGGACATCGCCGCAGATGTGCCAAGTGACCCATTGGAAATTTACTCACGGGGATCGTACGATGTTTTCTGTTGTTTAAGAACATTAGTTAGAAACTGTCTGTGTTGTGGAAGTGAAAGAGATGATACTTGAAACGATACATGAGACATACACAGAGACACATGCCAGAGACATTGATGCATGAAGACATGCACAGTAATGACTTAAACCGGTGACAGGCCATTAACTGCTAAGTACATCAGAGTTCCAGCCGCAGCTTTACCGTGATCCTAACAAAAAATGTAGGGCTTTGGCTGGATTTGTTACCTTGTTTAGAATGGGGAACAAAAATTGATACTTATTGCACAAAGGGAAATGTGAATTATAGGACTTGGGGGTAAATGCCAGAATATAGATAATACAACAAAAGACCCAGGCTTATAACTGGAGACTCAAAAATGGGCAAAATTGAGACTGTTCCTATGTTTAAAAATTGTATTGAATCTCGAATAAATATTGTCCAGTTTTAATCCAAAAATATGTTTAAAAGAATTTTCTATAGGGAGATGAGGAGAGCAAGTAAATCTCTCTCTCTCTCACCCTCTCTCTCACCCTCTCTCTCACCCTCTCTCTCACCCTCTCTCTCACTCTCTCTCCTTACAAAATTTGTATTCAGTGTAAATAAAGGCATCTATATCATTTTTTATTTTTTTAATTCTGTTAACAGGAAACGTTCTGTTTACGAGTCCTAAATGCCGCAAACCTCATTCTTTATTCATTCACAGGGAAATGTTAAAAGCCAAGTACGTTTGTTGTCGAGTACGACAAACCCCGACCATTTCTACTCCGCGTGCAACAACGTTAATGTGTCTTGATTTCCTCTAATTATTTTGTTGTGTGCCGACCCACGTCGTTGTGCGGTGATAATTTGTTCTAAACGGTGCTATTTTACCGGCATGAGACATTCTTTCACTTGCTAATTCATTTGTTAAATCTCCTTAACTGAAAAAAATGAAAATAAAGGGATTTAGATAATAATTCTCCCACTTCCAGCTAATAAATATTACTAGCTTACAGGGTCATTCATATATATTTTTTTGGTTTAGTAACTTGCAATTAGCATCAAAGAACATGTAAATGTCCTTAAAACTGGATGTCTTCCGAGCTCTCTTATGGAACGGTATTCCTTGAATTCAGTTCTTGTGTAGTGGGGTATAATTATACGATACGGAAGAATAGGTAAAATTGAGCGCATTTTCCACGCCATCTCTTTCATTCCAAGTTTTTCTTGGTTTTTTTTTATTTCTCTTTTTATTTGAAGAATTGCTCACCAACTGTTGCTTGTTGAACGAACCAGCGTTTCCTTTTCTTACCTTTCCCCGACGCTTTTGTAGGAATCAGATGAGAAAATTAAACCAACCTGTCTGGACACACAACAAAAACACGCTTAAGCACCTATTATACTTGAATTATAATTAGCCTCAAGTTCAAACAGAGTTACCCTACCGGTCAGAATAGCTAAGAGACCCCAAAGTATTTCCTTAGACTGTAGGTGTTTTTTATTTTAAGCTATTTTTTCATTGTTTTTTTGTGTTCTACATAATGAATAAGAAACTGTATTGAATATAAATGTTAGAACCCCCAACAATAACTTATGTATTTTACATTTTTTACCGGTGTATAAATCATTGCTTCTAATACGTGATAACATTAATATTGTAACTTTCTCCATTTTTATACCAAAACAGGCCCTCTTTTACCTAATGTATCAGATTTAATATTTATAATACTTTCTAATATATGTGTAATAATATTTATAATACAATTTCTAAAATATGTATAGTAGTAATAGTATTTATAATCATATTTATTCAAGTCCTAATTACTTATAAATTCTTGCTGAGAAAGAAGTAAATGAATAGATACCTGCCAGGGTTCTTGACATAATTGCAATATTTCTAGATTAGATTTGAATAGATCAGGGTGAAGAGATAAATAAATACACTACAAGAGGATACAGTTTCAAAAAACATTGTTTCTACAAGTTTTACCCCATTTTCCGCAGTGTGTTTAAGTTCAAATTAAGTTAAATAGAAGACTTTTTCCTGCTAGCATATGGCGGCTTTCTGCGTCTTTGCCTCTCTTCGCCCCTGTGTGGTTTTTTCCCCGTCTGATGCGATTAGACCGGACCATTAGTATTTCAGCAGTCAGGAGACGCATCTCCGTGAAATGTGACAAACTCCGAGGAATATTGCGGTAATCGCATACAGCGTTCGCTCCCTTTTTCACGCGACCGCCGTGTTATAACTGTTGTTGGATTTCAAAATGACCTCGTATGGGTTAGATTTACAGTAATGAGTGCCACAAATCAAAATCTCATTTTGGGTGGGAGACACTAATGTTGTTCTGACTTATACTTTTGTATGCCGCACGCCTTAATAACGTAACGCACACCTATTGGAAATGGGAAATCAGAGTATAAAATATTTGCGTTCTAAGAGGGTAACCATGATTTCTATAACAAATACATTTTTACAAAAAGAAACGCAAGAAATGCGCGTATGCCGCCTGTATTTATTTTACCAGATGGCCAGGGAATGGAATGCCTAGATAATTCCATATAAAAGTTTTGTTGGGATCTATGTCTTGAGGGGGAACCCCTGGATGGTGATGACATCACAGGAGGTTTCCGCTCAAAGCTTTATTGATTTCCAGAATGAAACCTGATGACTCCATACAGAGGTCTGCCTGACGTTCCATTCAGGGTTTTATATCCTCCCTTTTGGAATGCAATGGCATTAATATCGAAGGGGTTAATTAATGCACAAATTATATATATATATATATATATATATAATATTATATGAATAATTATAATATATATAATGATGATGCCTTTATATGAAGCCAGCTGATAACTCAGTGAGTCTATGGCTGGATTAGATTTAAGCATTCATAAGGCTTGATAGTAAATTTAAGCTTGGTATTGAGAGAAGAAATCAAAAGGACCTTGTAATTAAACAAGGAACACTCCTGAAGGGTATAATAAATAGCCATGACCCTCTGTGATCCAAGTGGTGCTCCATTGGGCAGTAGCGGTCGGGCTCTACAACCTGCAGACTCCTATGTCATGGTGCTTTCGTTGTCAAGGTCAATCAGGGTAGTAGATGTCCGATGCCCACTCATTGAGTTCCCTTCATCTGATGGGTTCTGGGATGAGCCCAGCAGAACCCAATATGTCCTATCTGCAGCAATACATTTCCGATAGGGTTTGGTGCTTCATCATCCTGCCCCGTGTCATCTAGTGCAAACACGGGAGGGTCAGGGGATCATTAATTCATATAAGCATAAAAAAAAATAAGCATTAGCATACCTATAATCCAGTTCTAATCTAACAATCCAAGGTTATCAGTTTGGTTATAGTGGGGAAAAAACATCTATAAACAAGCACCAAGTTTGAAACACTGAACTCATGGCAGGATCGGAGATTTATCTAACTATCCCAGTAACGTCGGCTCTGTTCTCATACTTTTGGAGGGTTGACACGCAGCGTTGTATACGCATTGGTAACAAACGCAGCTCTCCTGTGGTTTCCGGGTCGAAGATCAGCTCCGTACGTTAAGTCGTCGGAGTAAGCAGCGCCGGGATGTTCTCGGGGCATGGTGAGCACCGAAAGATTTCCCGTACATAAGGTAGAAACCTGTAATGTAGGTTTTCAGCCAATTTTGAATCGGAACAATTTTGCATACAATTTGCATATAACCCACATACTCTTTTTGCAGAGACAAAGGGGATTTTAAAGATGCTCCGTGCGCTGTTACTGGATGTCCAACTAACTTTGGGCACTGTTCACGCAGTCACAATTCTTGCTACTAAATAGATTTTTTTTTATATACACCAAGAATATATTATAATAATAGCAGAAACCAGAATACCGTGACCATGTGAATTCTGGATGGAGGTGCGCAGGTACCGTGTAGCATTTTATTAGATTTTCTTTTCCAGTGAATAATTTGATTGTTTTTTTTTTTGTGCTGATACAGAATATTTTTGACTCCAGAAGTTTCAGGCAACCATAGTGCAAGGTGTTTGTTAAAATTTTTGTTTATCACCGAAATGACACCTAAAACAATTTCCCAAATCTGCATACGACAAACCACCTAATGGCATGCATATATATATATTTATGTATGTATGTGGGGTTATGTAGCTGTTGCTGTGGTGGAAAACAAGCACATTTCTAGCTATAACGTAATTGCAAATAGGTTTTCTAACGATCGATTAGTATTTTACACTGAAACTTGGATTAGCAAACACAACATGGAACCCAGGAGTGATGGGAGTGATAAAGGGCCATTGGAACATGGGATTGATGGGAGTGATAAAGGGCCATTGGAACCCAGGAGTGATGGGAGG
>VKOC01000104.1:92243-128172 GCA_009364415.1 Spea multiplicata
ACTCCCATCACTCCTGTGTTCCAATGGCCCTTTATCACTCCCATCGCTCCTGTGTTCCAATGGCACGTTGTGTTCGCTGATCCAAGTTTAAAAAGCTAATTGTTCGTTAGAAACCCTTCTGCAGTTATGTTACAGCCAGAGTGACCCCAAACTTTTGATCGGCAGTGTATATATTTTAAACGCCGTGCGGGTGACATGTTCCCTTTAATCGGGTTCCCGCTGCAGCTGTAATAGTTCATTATCGTTATTGTTTTCAGGCCAGGATCAAAAGAAAATCCACTTTATTCCATTTGTCGGTCCAAATCCCCCCCATTAAGGCTCATTCCAATCCTTCAAATACTGCCAGATTTACCATTTCAATTAAGGGACCTTTCAAGATCAATCGAGGAAGAATTAGCCAAATGCTACCCAAACCTCGTTAGAAACTCTAAGAAGATGTTTAAGGAGTTGAGTCAATAAATCCCTTTAAATTTCCCAAGGGGAACACTTTCTTTAGACACAGATCCTGCACACAAACCCCGTGGTGTCGAGAGGGGATGTCGCTTTCTGTGCCAAGAAAGAAAAATTACCTCGAATGATCAGACAAGCGACGTTCTCCATACGCTTTTATCCGCAGCGGTCATTCTAAAAACGGGCTTTTAAGGATTTTTATCATTTTATATTGCTAATATTTTCACGTACAGCCAAGTGACGATCGTGTGCTATGACCGGTTCTAGGCTCGTGTTCTAGATTAATGTGGCTGGTCTCTGGTATCTTGAGGCCCTGGGGGAATATGTGTTATTGCCCCGGCAGGAAGGAGGGGAGACTTTAATAATGATGGACATTGTGTATAGCTCAAAAGAAAGAGGTCATAGTTTAAAACCCAGAGGATCAGATGCTAAGATGTAATTTAAAGAATGTTTACTTTACTGAAGAGATGATAGGTGGAACAGCCTCACAGCAGAGGTGGTAGAGGCTAATACAAAGAGGGGATTTAAACATGGGATAGGCATACAGCTCCTGAATCTAAGACAAGACCAACGACTGATCAGGGTTGGAGTCTTCACGCGTTGTGAGTATCCAGTAAATCGCTGGTGATTAAGCTGCCACACTCAGGCAGCCAGCCCATAGATTATAAGTACTTTAAATCGAGCTTCTTGGTCACTTGACTCTTTGCACCTATTGATTACTGGGCTAATGAATCGGATTTCACCTAAAATCCGATCGGGAATTTGACAATTTCGATTTCCTGGATCAAAAAAGGAGGAAAGCCACTCAATCTGTTGTTGGAATTCCCAGGAAACGTCTGCGGTAACCGTATCTTCAACCCTAATCTGTGGTGTCTGGGTTTGCGGTTCCAAGCAGTCATTCTTGGCTAGCGGAGTCGTACTCCGGCATCACTTTGGATGCTCTGCAAGCGCTCGGCTGTGAAACTGCATGCGCGATGGTCCCAGTCTGCTTCGCCACTTCCAGGATGGCTATCGGCCACGGACAGCTTTGGGCGTCCCTACGATTTCCCAAGGATGTCAGCGTTTCTAGAAATGTCTCCAAGAATCTGCTTTATAATGGTTAGCGTTTTTTTAACTCCTGGACTGCCGGACGCACGCGTTGATATTTGCGACGCCCTGGCAGTGAGAGGGTTAACTCCGACTGATTTCTGTTTCGGTGCGAGAGCGCGGTAGGTTTTCACGGGAGCGTTTTCTGCCTTTTTAATGATGACTCGCAGTGGCTTCAATCAGGCCCCAGGGATTGCGGATCCTCTATAATCAGTCTTCATTTCAATTTTTCTTCAACATTATCTTCTGAACTGAAGGCATTCACAGGGACTTAAACAAGCAGAACATTTTTTTTCCACCCCCACTTATGAGCAGAATGTGCAATCTATACATAGTTATAATAATTGTGGCGATAGTATTAACTCATTCTTCTAATTTCTACCGTTTACATAATATATAATAAAATACACGTGTATAATAAACGAGATCAAACCAGCCTCATGTAATAATAATAATAAATTATTTAATATTGATTATTATTTTACTACTTAAAGAACTATGATGAAGGATGTAATATACAATGTTAAAAATATAATATAAAATGTTAAAAATCTCTATTTAAAATGATATTACTGATTACAGAAGTATAACTGCTGTTTCTCTAGCGCAGGGTCCCCAAGATGATTGTTATGAATATAGTTGGAGAATAGTTTGCCAGTCTTTCTTATTTTGGCCCCTCGGCTCTTTTCTGCCCTCACAGATAAGATAAAAGCAGAAATTAATTTTTAGAAAGTCATCTTGAATTCGAGAATCCCACCTAGGCGGCCGTAGCTGGGTGGGTTGAGGTTCCCATCATTACGACCGAGACCATGTCCAACTGAAGCCACCAGGAATGTCGGTCCAGCCGTCCGCTTCGTGATTGACACCAGCCACGTGAAATAAGTAGTGTCCATAAAATGATACACGCAAGAAACATTCATCTAAATGGAAGCGGCAGGAACCAGCATTAACTATTAAATATGTTCACTGTCAGTATATCGTGTTAGAAACGCATGTTTTGTATAGGCGATAAGTATTAAGAACCAGTAGGGAGTTGTGCCCTTTGGAAGAAAACCGAGGAAATATGGAATGAAAGCACTCAAGTCCGAGAGCCGCGGAGCATTAATCAAATGTGCGAGAGCCGCGTGTCTCTGGGGAGCCTGTCCTTCCAAAATCTCGACATTATGGGAAACGAGCTCAGAATAGACGCAGTCCCCCGGGGCTTACTTACGTTACGACCGTTCCTCTTCACCATCTCCAAGACAGCTCCACTCGTCAATCTGTATTAATGAGTCTTCCTCAAGATGTTGCAAAGTCCGATCCAAAATGCGTGATCTATTAACCAGCTCCTCTAATTTGATGTAAGACCCCCTTGTGTTTTTAATGGGTCAACTCTCAACACTCTTCGTAGTCTTCACAACAGTCCTAAAAATTACACAACCACAGTATGTAGTTTTAGAGGATTTCGTGGACTTTTTAGCCAATTTCACCCAATGCTTCTCGTGATTTAAACTCCCTGACTTCGCTATGAATTGTGAAGGTCCAACCTCAGTCAACTTCTCCTCCAAGAAAGAGTGAGCTGGTCTTAAAAGAGGACGCCACCGCTGCGCCCAAAGTTTTAAAAATAAAATATAAAGTATGTTAGTAAAGTGTACTTAATGTTTTTGTACTTTATGTTGGAATATTCACCTACCCATGATCCTCTGGCATTCATCGCCATCTTCATTGTCCATTTGGAAGCCTCTTGGAACTTGGAAGCCTCTTGGTTCTTGGAAGCCTCTTGGTTGAGGATACCAGTAGCTAAGCATTCAACCCCAGATACCCTACTGCCTACAAAGCTGAACCACCACCAAAAGTAAAGGAAAAAAAAGAAACCCCCCCCCCCTTAAATGCATAACTAACATCGGGAGACTTCTTGAGTCGCCTTGTGGATTTAAGTATGCATTGTGCAGGGCCAGCCCTAGCCTTGCTCACTGAGGAGGTTGGTCCTTTTACCAAATGAACATTTATAGGCGACTAAGATTCATTTTTTTTTTCTCGCCGTTCATGATTTTTCTTCCAGCGAATAAATGATCTCGTCCACGTCTTTAAGACTCCGATAACTCAATGAGCCATTGTCTAATTTCTTCCCAAGAACCCTCTCTCCCTTTAATGCGACGCGGGCCGCGCGATCGTAACATCATTTTATACGGAGCTTTAAAGCTCTTGGATAGCTAACATTTGTCTATTGTAACTCAATTTGTACTCGGACTGGGATATTTCCATAAAAAATCCATTATGCCCTTTGCAATTTTTTGTAGCAGGTACCTAAGAGACTAGAGCCATATCACAGCAACTAAAATTAGATTTTCTACTAAGGAATATTTGCTCATAATTCCGTTAGGGGCTCTGAACCAGAGATAAATAAATAAAAGAATAAAAAAAAAAAATCAGAGCTGGGGACAGACAAATATAGAATAAAAATCACTTTTTTTGGCAAGGACCCGATCTTTAAGTAAATAAGGACGTGACAACAAAGAGCTGATTCAGCTTGTCCTGGAGGAAGTGATTTTTGGACGGTTGTTATAAAAAAAAAAAAACAAACCCCATACTTTTCTAGATTTTGTAGAATTGGGTAAATAACTCCAAAATGAATTAACTTTCTACTTTATTCCCTCAAGGCTGGAATAATCGAGCTCGCTTCGTGTTGTTGAATTGGAATATTGATCGGAACCTTTGTAATAATTTGGATTTTATTTGTTTTTTTTTCGTTACATGTATTTTTTTTTTTTTACTTTCATTTCTTTTGCCGATTAATATTTTCTGAATCTGTTATTGTATCGGTTTTGCTTGTACTTAAGGAAAGGTCTTTTTAATAAAGGCTTTGGGTTTACGACCTGTTAAAAGTCGTAGCGTTAGCATACCACATTTGAGTCTGATCGAACGCCATAGCAACCCATGTAATGTCCCTGCTAATGGGACCATTCCGTACGTAATTCCTTAAAAAAAAGTCTGCCTTTTTTTCAAAATTAACTTTTTTGTTAATCGCTTATGATTGCTAAAAGGTATTTAAGCAAATGTTTTATTGTAGCTTTAACAATTTTAAGCATTGTAACTGCTGCAATGGCAACAAAGCCTTTCGACCTATCAGTGTCATTGTCCCACATGAGTACAGGCAGGAATTTCTCAGGCTAAAGCAACATTTCTTGTGATTTAAGAGTATCCAGGTAAAGAACGACGATATCATTTGTAATGTAAATATGTAAATATTTTGCACAGTTAATTGAATCTCGTGAGGATGAGAAGCGACTCTTTCTGACTTTTATAAATTTACATGTAAATACTTTTTTGTTTTCTGTTTTTATCGCAGAGGCGCGTGAAATTGTATTAAAGGCGCAGATCTTGGCCGGAGGAAGAGGAAAAGGCGTCTTTGATAGCGGGTTGAAAGGCGGCGTCCATCTCACCACCGAGTATGATTTACAGAAATTTACCATATATATATAATATATAAATAAATATAATATACACACACACATATATATCAGTTTAATTTTCCATTACATAATTCTGTTCACCACAGTAGAGGAAGCCCACTGATCTGTCTTCCGGCGCAGATGGCAGTAGTACTACTTTATAAAACTCATTGCACCTACGCAGCCAAAACATATATGAAACAAATGCATATAACATGATACATTTTTGGTACAAATCTACTGATTTTTATATCCATTAGGTTTCTGGCATACTTTTTTTTTGCAAGCCTGTTTCAGAACCTCATTTTAATAGAACCCTCGATCCTAATGATAGTCTTATCTCCATAGCAACCACTGCTTGTTCATTGAAGCTTTACATCGGTTGCTTTGGAGATAAGACCGCAATTTTTGCACAAAAACATTATTTTGTGGAGTTGCTTTTCAACTCTTATTTCTGCGCTAATCATAACGTTCTTTGGAAATATTTTGCAGCCCGAATAAAGTAGAAGCCCTTACAAAGCAAATGATCGGCTACAACCTTACGACTAAGCAAACCTCCAAGGACGGAGTTCGAGTCAGCAAGGTGAGAATTTTCCTGCCGGATTTTTCCGGGATGTAGTTCATTTCGTCTTCCGAAAAACCTAAAATAATAATAAATAAATAAATAATAAACGACCAAAAAAAACAGCCATAAAACCAGGAGTATAAAAATACTTAATTCTTTAAATAGCTCAGTAAGGAAAATCTTTCCTCATCAATTGAATTTAACATTTTTTAACTCCACTTACTACACGTTTATAAATAGTGGGGCAAAGATCATTTCACTGGTTTCCATGGCAACTATTCCACATAATAGCTTTTTTTTTTTTTTTTTGCTCTATATAAATATGGCACAGTTTGCCTTCAACACGTGCTCGGATGTATAGCTAGTTGGGCCTCCAAATTAATTGTTCTGTTGCTTTATATTCCTTATTGTGTCTTGTTTTCTTGGATTGGGAAAGTTTCTTTTTTGGGTTTTTGTCAGCATATACACTACAGTTCAAAAGTGTGGGGTCACCTAGAAATTTCTTTGCACAGACAGGGTTAATGTTGTAAATGACTATTATAGCTGGAAACAGTTGATTTTTAATGGAATCTCTTCATAGGCATACAGAGGCACTTTATCACTTCCATCACTCCTGGGTTCCCATGGCCCTTTATCACTCCCATCACGCCTGTGTTCCAAATGGCCTTTATCACTCCGTGTTCAATGGCTCGCTTATCACATCCCATCAACTCCTGGTCCAATGAGCCTCGTTATCATCGCTCCATAATCATCTCCCGTGTTCTCAATATGTCCTTTATCACTCCCATCACTCTGTGTTTCCAATGCTTTATCACTCCCATTCCTCCTGTGTTACCAAATGGCCCTTTATCACTCCCATCACTCCTGTGTTCCAATGGCCCTTTATCACTCCCATCACTCCTGTGTTCCAATGGCCCTTTATCACTCCCATCACTCCTGTGTTCCAGTCTGCCGGCAGATTCTGTGGGGATGCCAATGGCCCCTCGTGTCTGTAAAGTAAAGCCAGCCCTGTATAAATCCTTCTCCAATGGATTAAGACTTTTTCTAATTAAAACACCTTCCAGTGCTCTCTCTCCCGATGGTTAATAATTAAGTTCTTTGCGAGACATAAAATGCAGTCGCACAACTTGGCTTCCCGTATCCACGTCCCCTTTACAGCGCTTAAAGAAAAATATATATATCAGCTAGCTGCAAGGAAACGGGCAATTAACGATCCCGGGGCTTTCTGGCAGGCGTCCACGCTCCCAGCTACAGAGAGAAACTCTTTCCTTTAAATGGGGGAAACAATAGCGATGACGGGAAAACCGGCCTCATTATCCTGTGTATTTAACGGGACCCGCGTGAATCGGTACGGGAGCCGGGGGGGGGTGCGAGCTTCGTTACAGCTCCAAAAAAGAAAGGGAAAAGCTCTTCACGGCAAGACATTATAGCCCTTCAAGGGCTCCTCTGGCTCTCCGAGGTTAAAACGCAGCAAAAGCTACTTAAGAGGAGTTTAAAAATACACAGGTCCTCCGTGCGGGCTTTGCGGTAATGGGATCTCGCTTTTTTTTTTTCCAAGGAAGGAGATAAAATATTGTACGTATCAAAGTCTGAACACAAAAAAGGGGTTAAAAATAGAAGCGGCTTTACTCCGGCATCTGTCGGAAAAAAGGGAAGGTGCTTTGGTCTGAAATCCCAAGACGCTACTGGAATTGACAGGGGGGAAAAAGAAATTGTAATTGAACCTAACTGGACCCATAACCATGTAAAATGAGCGTTTGATTATCATTAATGGACTCCTTAATAATGGCTGCGCGGCTCCATATGAACCGCTGTCATGTGAATCTACTTAGAAGGCATCAGAGCATCTCTAATATGTAATTATTAAAAATATCACGGTTCCCGCCCGACAGCGGTCGACTCGAAATGACGAAATGAGAAGAACATGGCTGGTTCTTCATCTCTCTTATGATATAAAGGTTTGGAGATGTGTGATAATGTTCTGCTGAACATCTCAGAGGGGTTGCAGGTTCTCACCTAAAGACATCTTAATGTCGTGAACGTTCTATTTCCATCTACCGTGTCTTCTATACTTAGAACTCCACCAGTCCCACCATATTAGCTCGCATGAACTTCATACCATCTTCTTGTTTGCAGGTCATGGTTGCAGAAGCTCTGGATATCTCACGGGAAACGTATTTTGCGATTTTAATGGACCGGGCTTGTAACGGACCTGTGTTGGTTGGAAGCCCCCAGGGAGGTGTGGACATCGAAGAAGTAGCTGAGAAGACACCAGAACTTATTTTTAAGGTGGGCTACTGATTGTCGTGGTGTTTCATTCCGATGTTGAACAGTCTAATGTAACGATATCCAGCTTTGGTCATGCAGAGGGTTATTTGGCCGCAGTCACAGCTCACCTGATGGCCATGTTTGTAGATGTTATCTCTGTACCGGCATTAAGTATGGTGGAGAGGTTTGAATTTTTGGGCACCTTTTCTCATACATTTTCTAGGCTGTTGGCTACTGCAATATATATAGGTGAGCAATTAACCCCTAGACAGGGACGCAGTTTCATTTAATTTCATTTAATAAAATACCATTGGAAAGCCTCCGACTTGGGATCAGGCGCCACTAAATTAGAGATTACACATGAAGGAAATGCCACTAATCACAAATAATAAAAGTTGGTGTAGGGGTCACAGGTTACCGCCTCGGGGTTCTTTAAATCTCTGTTCCTGGGTATTTTTTTTTTTTCGCACCCACCCGGACTCTGTATAACTCCTTGAAAGGGAGCGACCCCCTTAAAGCATATTCTTTGGTAATGCGACTAGACACACGAGGCTCCGCATTGTTAACGTTCCGGATCTTGTCATGTGGAATTAGCGTGTTATTCCTTAGAATGCTATCTGCCTGTTAATTAGAAGTGAACCGTGGCGCTAGGTTATTTTGTTACTTGCCGCAGTCAAGAAGTGTTTTTGGAAATGGACTTCTTTCAAAGCTTGGTGTCATAATTATAATGTACCCTACAGGCACCTGTAAAAACCCGAGGGCCTGTCCTACATTTACCATTTGTGTACAAAAAAAACCTCCTCATTTTGTGCAGATCAGTTTATCCAGAAATGTGGGTTTTTTTACAGTTATTGTTTATTTTAAAACTATTATTCTGTGTTTTTTTATAGGAGGAAATTGACATATTTGAAGGTGTGAAAGATAGCCAAGCTTTGCGAATGGCGGACAATCTGGGATTCAAGGGACCTCTCCAACAACAGGTGGGGGAAAGAGTTAAACTTTTGGATCCCATAAGGTTCCCGGATCAGAGTTGCTTGCAAGATTCCAATAAATCCAAGATTCCAATCAATGATACATTGTTGACTTTAACGTTTTGTATTTAAAGTTGTGTTTTTTTGGGTTTTTTTTAATTATACTTAAGTTTTAAGGTAGGTGTAAGTGTCTCCTGTTGGCCAGGAATCGTAATGAAGGTAACAAAGTGTTAATTACATGACTCAGTTCTGCATTTTTCCCTGGTTTTTTTTTTGCTCTGTGGGGTTCACCCATCAGCATCCATCAATTTATAAAACACGCTTCAGATCAAGATTAGGGCCCTCGCTGTGCTAATAAGTAAAAATGTCCGAATGAGAAAAACATGCCACCATTTTTATAGCGCAGAAAAAAAAAAAACAGAGACTAAGGCCATTTGTCAAATGATTTTTCTTCGAGCTTTAAGTGCATTTGGAAATAGCGCTCGGAACCGGCGGGAAAGATACGTCTTAAAAGTAAACGAGTCATAAAAAACCATCAAAGCAAATGTAAACGAAAGTGCTTCCACCAAATGGATTTTAATCTCCATACGGACCCAGAGTGCACAGATTTCACTCCGACAACATAATTTAACACAAACGCTCGTTTGCAACAGAATATCAATTGGCGGGTAAAGAAATACAATCTTTAAATGCTCATTTTGGAGCTTTTGGGCCAAATGTACAAAGTTCCTAACGTGAGCCAACCGGCAATGGGTTACAGTGGCAACGTTTCCGCCTGCTAATAGCTCTTTATGAACGTGGCCCTTGGGTTCATATTTGGGCTGAAAATCATTTAAAAACCCTGTCCGGTTTAAGAACCCCAGTCATTTTAATGCTCTTTGTGGGTTTAGTGAGAAATCAGCCTATCCCGAACTCTTCTCAGCAGGATAATGTTTTTGCCAATTAAAGGGTTAATTGTTCCTATTAAGAGTCACCTGCCCTTTGGGGATTAACGAGTTAAGCCTGGGTGTTTTTTCTTTGTCCCGTTTCGTATAATCGCTTGTAATCTCATGTCGAGAGGGCAGTTACATCCCACCACGTCAATAACTTAAGTGTTATTACGCAGAGTGAGCCGTCCTTAAACATTCGAGACGGACGAGCAGGCAAATGATCGCTTCCACCGGGAAGATACGTCTGCGGCTATTCTTCACGACCCGAACAACATGCTTCCTGAGGTCTACGATCTTCGCCGTGTATATATTTTCCGGTCCGTTCTGCCTCGAAATACCTACTGGGGCGCAGAAGTGCAGTAAGGATTAACTAGCGTCCCTTGGACTCCGGTTCAAGGGATGGTGAAGGTCTAATAGAACGCACGCGTACATTGTGCTCCGTTGGTTCATTAAAAGAACACATTTCCATTATTTCTCCATCTCCATAAATTCTCTGTATTATAAACTAGGCACGCACCACTATATATAAGGACAAGACTGAAAGGGGAGGGGCTTATGTGTAGCCCTTCCCATTCCCAGCTCTGCCCCTCCCATTTTGATTGGGGACCGCTACTCTAAAGTATTCCCTTCCCACCTTAATGAATGCTCTACCCATTTCCGATCAGTCCCTCGGCTACAAAACCATGAGTGCTCATTCCCGGAATGTTCGAGAACTTCGGAATTAACGATAATCAGAGCCTTTCTGTTTTGTAACGATGCTTCTTCCAGTTTTTACCCTCAGGGGTCCTTGTCCAACACCTCAACGGGAGTCTTAAGTATTCTTGGTCTTGGTGATTTTGGTGTTTCTTAGAGGGGTTAGATTAATTTCCTAGGCGGTGCCACCAAAAAAAAAAATATATATATTATATATGATTGTGTGAGACCCTCAGAAGCCCACCATTCTCGCCTAGAACTCTTAGCTTAGGGAGAAGCTGCAGTTCCTGCCTCTTCCTGGGGATTCACTTCACTGATTGGCTGCTCGGAGCGCCACTTAAATTTAAAGGGACCTCTCTGCTATCTTATGCATTAAAGTGCCTGATACCTGTAAAATATCACAATTCTTTGACCTGACTAGAAAATAATCTTTTTTTTTTTTAAAGCTTTAATATTTTGGTAATTTGTTAATAAAAAAATACTTATTTCCTTAAAATAGTTTTATTTTTTAAAAGTTTGTTATTGTGCCTATTGATTGTTGAAACAGTCTCTTCTACGATTAATTAAAGCATGAAGCACACAGAACGATTTCGTTATAACCCTTTGATCCGCTACGAGGACCTTTTTGCTGCAGGGCCGGTTTTATCGATATCATCTTGAAGATTATTTAATAGATAATAGCCCGGCGACCGTGCGAGAGATTATTCTTTTTGAAATACAGCTATTTTCTCTTTTTTTTAATCCAAGCTTGTGATGCTTCCCAGCATACGGTGCCTTTTAATATTTCATGGGGCGCTCGCGCTTTTCGTATCGTTATCTTTGCATGATTATTATTTTTTTTTTTTTGTTTAATAAAACGCAGGCTGCCGATCAGATTAGAAGCTCTATGATCTTTTTTTGAAAGTTGATGCCACTTCAGGTTGAAGTGAACCCATTTGGCGAAACTCCGGAAGGACAAGGTAACTAAGAAACAAAAAACAAACACAATTATTGTATAATAATGCTTTTTAGAATATTCGTAGAAACATAGAATCTGTCAGCAGATCCAGCCCATTAGTCGGCCTTTTTTTTTTCCTGCTTTAAAAGACTAAAAACCTAATCAAGTCGTTGGTCTCGTCTTAGATTCAGGAGCCGTATGTCTATCCCATGCATGTTTAATCCCCTCACTGTATTACCCTCTACCACTTCTGCTGGGAGTCTGTTCTCCTTATCTACCACTCTCTCAGTAAAGTAATTTGTTTTTTTTTGTTATTAAAAGGATAGCCCCAAAACATTATTATTAAAGGTGGTGCTGTACCTTCTCAGTAGAGCAAGAGCTGCTTGAATTATATTTCTGATATAAGTAACTCCGCTGTGTAGACAGGCGTACCCTGACCATATGGAAGTAATCTCAATAAGTTTGTCCCTTACAGGCATCATGAAAGCGTTTTTATCTACTTTTTTGATAAGGCATAAAATCAACTGTGACTATAAGGTTGAAGATATGGTCTGCAAACACTTATTGGCACTATGATGTCACGGGCTTTAATCCAACTTTAGTGACATCACTTCCTAGTTCGGCAGCCCACATTCCCCCATGTGATGATTTTGCAAGTCCTGATCTTTGGAATTGGTACTATCCAGCGCTTGCCTGATCGCCTCTGTTCCTTTAAATCCACAGCGGAAACCATCAAACCCATTAAAAATAATAATAATAATGTAAATCCCCCCCCCCTCCACTGAGTGTGCCCCTATTACCTGTTTGCGGGGGGCCAAGGAATGCTGATACATCGTGTGCAGTTCTAATAGGACGAAGATCCGTATTTAAAGCTCCCTGTATTAATCTGAAATACTCGACAGTCCCTTTATTTTTTTCCCCGCAAAGTTTTGAAATCAATTTTTGTGCAAAGCGTAGTAATCATTCTGTCTGGGAGCGTCGCCGCCGCCGCCGCTTAATCAACGCCAGGTGAATTGGCAGCCTGCTAAGGAGAAAATAGTCATGCTCCGCAGATTAGAATTCCTAAAACATTACCCTCTCCTTAGTAAAAGGTACGTTGCGGACCGTGAGGGCATCCTCTGTCTAACGGCAAGCATATCTGGGAACATATCATTGCGTATTAACCCCTTAAGGACGATAGGTTGTCCTTCAACCCATTAATGGCAGGGCGTTGTCGTGAAGGGGTTAAACAAAAGGCTGGCGTGTTTCCATGCGTTTCATAAATGGACCGTGGAGGGGTATGGTGGTTTGGACAGATGGTAATATGCACCTGTCGAACATTTTATTTCCTTGGAATTCATGCATGCGCAGGGATGCTGCCTTTTCCGTCTTTTTGACGAGTTCCGTTTTGCAGTATAAGTAGTCCCATGGAGGGGTTAAATCCTACACCACCACATGTAATTGTCATCTGCTGATTGAATTACAGGGGGTTAATTAATTAACAGTGGAGCGGAACTGAATGATACATTGAAAGTTGAGATAACTAGCTTGTCTAATGATAATTAAAAGCATATTAAAGTGCCGAATGCCAACTATCATAGGCAGAACGTGCTGAATGTATTAATTACGCGGCAAGTCAGCCACCAAGGATTCGACACCAAGTTCTGGATATTGCCTTATATGGCATTTTATATACAACGAAGGACGTTTTTCATCCTATTTTGTTTTGTTTTTGGTCCATTTGTTTTCGGGGAGCGAATTTTGTTTCCTGCCCTTTCAGTTCGAACAAAATCTGGAGGGTTTTTTTCCATTCAGAAATGAAATTTGTTGTCGCTCACGCTCTCTCTGACACTCCGGGTCCCTGTCTGCTTTCTCGCAGCTCTGCTTCTTCTCTTGCCTCTTCTTGTTCTTCCGCCTTCTTCCTTTGCCCACTTGCCTCCGTGTCTTCTTTCTCCATCCGCTTCTTCCTGTGCCTTCTTTCCTCGTCTGCGTCTTCAGTTTCTTCTTTCCTCGTCTGCGTCTTCCGTTTCTTTTTTCCTCGGCTGCTTCTTCCGTGTCTTCTTTCTTCGTACGCTTTTTCCCGTGTCTTCTTCTTATGTCTTCTTTCTTCATGCGCTTCTTCCCGTTTCTTCTTTCTTCACTTCCCTGTGAACCAGGCCTCCTAACTCACTTACACAAAATAGCGGCGCCTCCGGACACACCCTCTCCCCTGATTGGAGGGAATAGGGTCTCAGTGGCTCCGCCCTTTTTGCAGATGTACTCCGAGAGGCCAGAATAACGAAGATGGATCAGCCTTATTATTCTTCCCCATTAAGTTATCTCTCCCCTTTTGCTAAGTTGCTGATTGTTATTGATTAGTTCAGGCAGCCTTTGCAAGGACGGGAAATGTATTATATATTGCTAGGTAAGTAATGGACATCTAAGCAACGATGTTCTTTTCCTTGAGGGTACGTAAAATGCTTTGTAAATTGTAATATTTCACACAAAAAAGAGCGCGTGTTCTTAGTAAATGGAGTCTTTACTGCCTGTTTATCACATTTAAGCTTCTAAGTGAAAACCGACGGGCTTTCATCCTTATTTGATGCAAGGATTGCAGGCGACTGTATAGGCGGTGAGATAAAAGACCGACTCCTGCTTTTCTCTGCGTCTTCAATTTTAGAAATGTAAGTGAATTTTGGCTTATAGTATAACTTAATCGGAAGCGTTACCCTCCGCGCGCTGCGCGTTTCTACCCCAGATCCGCTCGGTGAGCGGACACGCTGTGAAAATGGAACTTTGGACGTTTCTCTTCGGAATTATATCATTTCACCGGCAGGAGGGAAGTTCTGTAATTTAATTCAGGGAGTGTTAATAAAAAAAAAAGAGAAAAACTCAAAGAAATTACCGACAGTAACGACGCTATGGGAGGGGGGTACTTTTTAAATGCTATTTCTGGCATTTTTTCGAGGATTCAGCGAGACGAGTTTATAAGAGAAGAAACACAGACGGCATATCGGCCCCATTCGGCCCCCGTCTAGTCGCTCGTTTCCCCTGCTGTAATCAGTTGTTGAGCCATATGCTCTGTATTAGCCTCTTATCGTTTCTGCAGGGAGGCTGTTCCACTTATCTACCACCCTCTCAGTAGAAGTTAAACTTCCTTCCGTTCCATCGAAGCCTCTGGCCCGCTCGGTTTAGATTGACCTCTTATTCTAAGAACTATTTAAGAAATTCCTGTCGTTTCCCATCAGTTCGCCAAGCATCTTAACTAAAGTTGACCTTTTATCAAAAATGAGCTTGATGCTGATCAGTAGAACATAAATTAACACTTTAACGTACCACGCGGTGGGCTTATAAAATATCAGAATTCAGCCTATTATGAACCTTATTATACAATGGGCATTTTGGGCACATCTTTAAGACACATCTAATTATTGTTTTATGGACCAATTAGAAGGAAGGTTACAAAAAGTACACCAATTAACTCACATTTTCTTATTTTATACACATAAAAAATTATAAATAATAATAGTGGTGGAATAGTGCCATTCTGGGAACCAACGGGTTAATGCGGAGAAGAGAAATAACCTTCTTAATGCACCAGTCGTGCTGCATGCAGGATTATAATAAATGCACATCCTACTTGGTATAGAAAGTGGATTAGCTCTTAACCTCCGAAGTATTGAATGTTAATGCGCACAATTAGATGTCAGATATAAGGATCTATTGACTCAGTAGGGGCCGGTAGAACGAGAACACGTGTTTCCCCGTCACGTGGGGAAACTTTATATGCAGCACTTTGTAACAGGATCTCGATTGCATTGAATGAGATAAAACGTACCCATAAATAACAAAGAAAAGAATAACCTTCACCGTATATATGGAGGAGAGACCTGCATACCTCTCAGTCCCTCTCCCAAATCCCTGAAGCCCCCTCTTTCTTCTCGGGATGCCCCCCTCTTTCTCCTCGCGATGCGCCCCCTCTTTCTCCTCGCGATGCGCCCCCTCTTTCTCCTCGCGATGCGCCCCCTGCTCGCGCATGCGTGCCCCCTCTTTCTCCTCGTGATGCCCCCATCTTTCTTCTCCTGATGCCTCTAACCACCCCCCCCCCCAGAAAAACAAATGTCCTTTTTTGGTCATTGAAACAATGGGAGGCGTGGACTTGGTACAT
The DNA here is from genome assembly GCA_009364415.1 of Spea multiplicata. Lineage (NCBI taxonomy): Eukaryota > Metazoa > Chordata > Amphibia > Anura > Pelobatidae > Spea > Spea multiplicata. The sequence goes on from VKOC01000104.1 coordinate 107,700, forward strand.
ATACACAAAGCGGAATCGTTTCATGTTTAGTTGAAGCGTGGACTTGGTACATATACACAAAGCGGAATCGTTTCATGTTTAGTTGAAGCACAAGACGTACTAAAAAAAAGGTCGCCAGACTTTGCTTTTAAAGTGTAGGATTTGTGCCCCATCTGTTTGAGACGCCATATTTCAGCAAACACATTGCGTACTGGAATAATAATAAAAAAAAAAAGGCAATTAAAGTTAAATAAGTTGTCGGGGTCGTGATTAAGTTGTTTACTCGTTGGGATTAAATAATGGGTTAATCTGGAGTCGTCGCGAAAGCATTTTAGCTTTGCATTATTTGGTTATCAGGAAATATTGCTCTATTAAACTTCCATATTGTACGCAGCGCGTAGAATCCATTTGCCTAATCCTATAATACAAATATCTAGAAAGCGCAGAGTCTTAGAGGCAGCCGACGATCCGTCAGGGGCGGCCGCCGTGTCTGTAAGGGAGCCCCGGTTGATTAACGGGGGAGGGAGGGGCGTTCATCATCGGATCCGTCTGTCGACGAGGTTATGACATATAGACCATACTCTACCGGGAGTAACATGACGATAAACGACTTTGTTTCAAGGAGACCACCTGAGTGTGGGAGATAACATGTCTTATTACAGGATTCTATACAGGTCGGTGAGATTCGACAGAGATGGATCCTCGCGTTACGCCATGTTATCCGAGTGATGTATTCTCAATCAGGTCAACAGACAATCTGCCCGTCTAGTCGCCCGTTTCTCCTGCAGTAAAGACTTAATCAGTCGTTGGTCTCGTCTTAGATTCAGGAACCCTTCTGGGGATGGGGGTCTCAATAACTGTCCTCAATACTCTAGATGAGGTCTGACCAGAGATCCATAAAGTTGTAGGACCCCCCCCCCCCGCTTCCAGCTATCAATGCCCCTCGCTATACATCCCAGCGCCCTGCGATCTCTTCCTTAGATCATAACTGGTGGGCTTTTCTTTCAGCTAAACAAAGTTAAATAGAAAATAAATAAAATAATAATAAAAATATACAAGTGGATACCCACGTGCCAGATAGCCAGCCAGGGTCACCAGGACACTCAGGAACGTGGTTTTTCTTCCCTGGGCTAGCCTTCAGGGACGCGTTACATTACAAGGTAATAGCGGGATGTGATAGACCTCGTAACACCAGCTCTTCGCGGCCGCGACTGACAGCCGTGGCTTCTAAAGTATTAATACGGCAGCAGAAATATTTAATTGAAACGCGTTGTCCGGGGCTGGAGGACAAGCGTCGCGTCTCCAGCCCTTCACGTATCTCCTGCTGAGAACGTCTGACGGCTGCTGATGTCTCGCGTCTTTCAAGCCGGTGCAATTTATTTATTCTCATATAGAGTTCCTTCACACGTGAAATAATGTAAAGCAGCTTACCGGCGGCCCCGAGATCCGAACGTTAGTCCTGCTTAATAAATCGCAATGTTTTACACCGTCGACCGCGACAATAACACGGATATTTAATTTGGATTTTCAAGCTTTTTACTTTTTCCTGTTTTTTTTTTTTTAAATGCTTCTTTCCAATGAAAACTTGTTTTATATTTATTATATTATTATTATATTATCATTATTAGTTTATTATTATTATTGTTATTACTACATTATAGGAAACCCATTCTCTAGAAGCATATAAATACTCCAGAAAGGGCAGGATAAACATTATTATTATATATTGTTTCATATAGCGCCATCCCATTCCGTAGCGCTGTACAATGGGTCAGGAAAGATGATAGGTGGAATATGCTAGATACATTTAAATACGATAACCAGAGCTCAATAAGGAAGGATTATTTCAAAGCAGGAACATTCAAAGGTGAAGTTGTCTGAACGTACAAGATTGATCAGAGGTTTGCACAAGAAAGTCCTTCTCCCGTGAGAGGCTGGTGGATAAGTGGAGCAGCCTTGCAGCAGAGGTGGTAGAGGCCAATACAGTATGGGGATTTCACATGGGCGGGTTAGATATACAGCTCCTGAATCCAAGCAGGAACCGTTGTTACTTTCTATCAGATGCTGTGTATAAATGTCTGTAAGAAAGCTGAAACAATACAATGGCTTTCATCATTTGTTAGTATTTTTGAAGTTAACTTTTTTCCTTCCTTTTCCTCCCAAGCCAGCCACGCATCCTCCAGCCTGCTTTTGATAGATAAGATTTTTTTTTTATGCCATTGTTGCGTAAAAGATCTGTTACGTATCTCTCAGGCTTGATAGTTTTACTAAGCCAAAAAAGAAAAAGGCTGAGAATTGAATTGCCGTTGGAGTCGATTTAAATACCTTTCGGAATACAATGTTATTTTCCCCTTTTATCTCCTCAGTCGTGTGCTTTGATGCCAAAATTAACTTTGACGACAATGCGGAATTCAGACAAAAAGAGATATTTGCCTTGGACGACACGTCGGAGACCGATCCGATTGAAAGCGAAGCCGCCCGATACGATTTGAAATACATTGGCATGGACGGGAACATCGCTTGCTTCGGTGAGGACGGGGCTTTTGCCGAGGAGCTTTTGTTACGGGCGATGAAGGGAAATGCGTTTGCCGCGGCTTTTGTTTAGGAGGTGAAGCCGGATTCTGTTACACTTGCTTCAGGACAATGAGTATCTTGTAGCCATTGTTCGCCGCTTCTGGAGAGCCGGGCTCAGCTCTCGCGCGTAACAATAGTGTGTGTATTGGTGTTGTGTTATGTATTTAGTATTTCGGAATGGCGTGTTGTGTTCACCAATTTCCATTCACATCCAAAGTTTGAAATTGATACTTTTTGGTTCCCTTCCTTCTCAAATGGAAGGGGGGGTTATAGAGTTTAGGAACATCTGAAATATATTCATAATGAGTAAGGCATTTGAAAAAAGAAAAGAATAACGGGGGAAGGTATTTTGCTGCGCACTGGTTCCTTAGAGTACTTCCTGTGGCTGCTGTTTAGACAGGAAGTCAGGTGTGCACGGAACTATTTGTCCCCCCTGTCGGGAGAAATTCAAACTGTAATACTTTACAGAAACCAATGCGTCTGCATCTTGTATACGAGAAAAGAATTGTCTTCAGAATTTGGGAATTTGATATATTTCTGCTAAAAGATTATAAAAAACTAATTGTCTGAAATGCCGATTTTGCTCTACGTGACATAAAAATGATTTGCGTGAACCCCGCAGTTAATCTGGTACAGATTAGTGAATCCCTTCTTTTGTTTCCTTAGTAAACGGAGCCGGTCTGGCTATGGCGACTTGCGATATCATAGACTTGCACGGTGGGAAACCGGCCAACTTCTTGGATCTCGGAGGCGGTGTGAAGGAGTCCCAGGTCTATCAAGCGTTTAAGCTGCTCACAGCCGACCCCAGGGTAATGTAACCAGAGAAATGGCTGCATGCGCAACGTATCACATGACTTGCTGTACTCTGCGTATTGGTGGACCGAGCGCCGGGGTTACCCAACATAAACCTGACCAATCGAGGCTAATTCGCTTGCCCCTTTTTTACTTTGCATGACGTACTCTGAGATGTTCCTCAGCTAGAACATAGAACCTACCGGCAGATCGGCCCCCATTCGACCCCAGTTTCCCCTGCTGTAAAGACTCAAAACTTAATCAGTAGTTGGTCTCGTCTTAGATTCAGGAGCTGTATGCCTGTCCCATGTATGTTTAATACCCTCACTGTATTACCCTCTACCACTTCTGCTGGGAGGCTGTTCCGCTTATCTGCCACTTGACAGTTGATAACTCCCTTAAAGTACCGCGGCTTAGGAGGTGAATCCCTTGAAGCTAATATGGACTCTGGATTTTATAAGAGCTCCTTGCTGCATATTACTTATGTAATTAGGTTATGTAAATAAAGTATTTTCCATATCTACGACACCTGGAAATGCGAAACCAAGCGAGCGTGGAAGGCGATCCCTGGGTGAAATAGCACCTCGGAGCTCTAATCGCAGCGGTAATTGGTCCCGGTGTGAGATATAATTGATTGCGAATGTTGCGCGGATAAATCATCTCACCGGGTTAGTGAGAATATAAAACGCGAGTCTAATTAGAGAGCTGTGTATGCAGAACGCTGGGACTCCACCGCGGCCTCCGTTCTAAAACGTCTTCCTCGCGATCCGCCGCCCGGGGTCTCTAACGGCACCTCTCGTGTGCTTTGGTCACCACGCCGCAGAGTTACAAATTAGAGCAGCGAGCCGGTTAGCAGCTTCAGAAAATCCGTCCGTCCTCTCGTCTGGTTCATTCGGGGTTCTGGAGGTTGGGGTGAAAGGACCCGTCGGCTGGCGGTGGCCGCTGTCCTCCTGAAGGTTATATAATTGGCCAATTAGCGGCATTTCTCTAATACTCTCATTCATGTTCGTGGTGATGGATTAAGATGCTGATGCAGAACCCCTGGTGTCCTTTATGTAATCACAGAAACAAAGAATTTGCCAGCAGATCGGCCCCATTCGGCCCCTGTCTAGTCGCCCGTATCTCCTGCTGTAAAGACCCAGACCTTGATCGTTGGTCTCGTCTTAGGTTCAGGAGCCGTATGTCTATCCCATCCATGTTTATATCCCTCTCGCTGTATTAGCCTCTGCAAGGTCTGCTGGAAGGCCGATCCACTTATCTACCACCCTGTCAGTAATAAAAAATCCTGATATTCTATCTAAGCCCCTGTTCTAGTTTTAGGTTATGGCCTTTCGTTCTAATGTTTCTCCTCCAATGTTCCGCATCCCTAACTTCCCTCTTCAGGACCGACCCCAGTGATGTTCTCGTGTACATGAGGCCGAGGCAGCCCTGTATAATGTATTAATCATCTTCATTATAAGCGCCTTTCAGCAGGGACTTTCTATAAGTCCAAGACGAGACCGACGACTGATTAAGGTTCGAGTCTTTACAGCAGGAGAAACGGGCGACTAGACGGGGGCCGAATGGGGCCGATCTGCCGGCAGATTCTCTAACGCAGCGCAGCCATCGCTCTAACCCGTGTCGTGTCGTCTCTCCCCGAGCCCCCCCCGCACTCCTAAAGCTAATTATTTTATTTCCACGTTTTCCCGTTAATCGTTATCACGCGCGCTGCACCTTTTACAGAGTCTTCCCTTCAATTAAAACAGAGAGGGAATTTGTTTCTAAGCAAACATCTGCGGCTCCGTCTTAATAACCGGAGACCTCGGCGTCCTCCTGTAAACACGCCGTAATTAGCGCCTTTAAAAGTTGAACTTGTTATGCGGAAGGTTAAACGCACTCGTCGGGTTTTCCGACTCGCAGAAGGCGGCTTGAGGTTTCCGCAGACAGCCCGCGCTCGGCAACCACGGATCGTCGCTTCGAGGGCTCGCGTAGCAAAAATCAGGTTTTTTTGGTTTATAAAATGACTCAGTTTTACACTTTTTAAATATTTCATCGTTTTTTTTATATTCTTGTTGAGGCCTGTAAATAATTCAACTGAAGCAAAACTCAAATTTGGATTATTAATCATAAGGCATACTTCTGAGTTGGCAGATGACATCATCAATGACGACATCACCAAAGGCCGTGTCCTATGTGACTTTGCTATTGCACATACCTCCTTAGTGTCCCGGTTTTCACAGGACAGTCCTGATTTTCAGGGAGTTTTCTGCTCCACTTTAGTATTTTTCTTTGACTTTCTCCTTTCCCTTTTTTCTCCTTTAGATTGTAAGCTCACACGCAGAAGCCTCCGCTCCCTTACAGCACTTCAGTTAACTTGTGGCAGAGCCGCCAACGACTCTATAGATAAAAATACAAGTTCGGGGGTTTTTTTTACTCCTTGGAAGTATTTATCCGAACAGATTGCTTACTTGGTAATGGTGTAAACAGGCAGCGATTACACAGATCCTAATTTAAAGCCCCCCCTGCGCCCCTCCCCCCCATAATTTGCCATTACGCATTACACTATATAATCAATAGCTTGTTCTGTAATCTCCAAGCGATTTTCTATGGATTCCGCGCACCAACCGCGGCTATAAAAACCGCGCCTGCAGATCAAGTACTTTTTGTCTGATACATTCTTCCCCTCTGCACAATTACCGGGGACTCGGCACCCGCCGGAGGATTTGTTCGACGTATTGTTCCGAGTGCATTTAATCTCTTTAAAGAATATTTCCCCCCCTTTTATTTCTTCATCTGCGAGCATTTGGCTGCGATTTAATGCGCTCTCCTTCCCTGTTACAAAGTACAGCCTTCAGATGGTGCGTGGGTAGCCGGTAAGACTTTGAATATACCGTTCTGTAATCTCTCTTTTATTTTACATTGAGAAAATAATGGCATTTATCGAAGTCACAATGTGGAATTAAAGCCCCAGATTGGGTCAAGAGCCTGACACGTGTCGTTAGCTTTTTTTTTTTTCTTCCCCCTTTTTCCTGCCAAGATTTTTAATTTTTAAAGAGAAACAATCCCTGGGAAAGGAGAGAAAAAAAGAGTTTCTTACACTTTGATACAATGTATCAATCGTAGACAAACATCACCGTCTCGCCGGGAGGTCCATGTAGAAGACCATTGAGGTTCATGGAGATCCCTACCTCCTAACCATATCCATCCTTTTCCCAGCTTTTTCTTTTTGCCCATCCACAATACTTCTCTTATTGGACGGGACACTGTAAACAACAACTTTTCTTTAAAACTCAGTTTTAGGCGTGATTTTGTGGAGACGCTTGGTTAAAAGGTCATGCTCAATGTCACCCCAAGAGATGGTAAACCTCTGTGACAATTACAGTAGTTTCCTTCAGAATGAATAATGAAGTGAGCGAGTTAAGACCGCAGTTGTCCTGCAAACTCTTCCTTTAGTGAATAGAACCCACCGTCAACTCAAAATGTAAGTGAAATATATGAGTTGAGTGGAAGAAGGCAATAAGTGGCCAATACTTGGTGCATAAGAAAAAAAAATGCAATTTGTATTAACTGTATGAATCGTGGAACATGATGAAACATAAGAGCTCGTTGACGCTTAGTAAGAATATTAAGCCTTCTGTTTTATTTTCGCAAACCGCAGATTGAGTGAATGCTCCATGGATTGTGAAGCATCTCCCTTTACTCGGAAATGACTCAAAAATTCACACTGATTCAGGACAGACTTTGCAAATCCTTTAATTTCATAGAATTCTTTTAGTGGGATATTTTTGCATGGGGCGGGACATTCACCTGCAGCTTTTAAGAGGCCCCATTTTAATGATTCTCAGTCTGTAGAGTCTTTTCACAGCAGTTTGTAGTAAGAAGACACTCATCATTCAAAGACACTGTCACTCACTCTCTGCCACACACACACTCATTTACTCTCTCCATATCCCCCTGCTTTCTCCACCACTTCCATGTCCCTGTCTACTTTCTCACAGCTCTGCTTCTTCCCTTGCCTCTTCTTGTTTTTCTGTCTTCTTCCTTTCCTCACTTTCTTTCTTCGTCCACTTTTCTCCGTGTCTTCTTTCTTCACTTCCCCGTGAACCAGGCCTCCCAGAGCACTTCCGCAAAAGAGCGGCGCCCCCTGGCACACCCTCTCCCCTGATTGGAGGATAGGGGAAGAGGTGAAGGCGCGTAAGTGAGTGAAAGTGAAAAAAAAAAAAATCAGAAGAAAAACTCAGAGCTCCCTGCTTCGTTTTCATTTCTTTCCTTGGGGTCGCTCCTCGTTTTCAGACATTCACACGACTTAACAAAATAGGCAAATTTTGTTACAGTTAAAGTTTTGCGACTCCATATACACAAGTCTGTTCTGTACCAAGTTGTTTAATAGTCGGTATCCGTCTTCGCAATTACCCTTCTGTAGAAGTCAGGGGTTTGGTTGCCGCATATATTTGTAAGTGTTCTCGTGCGGAAGCAGAATGATGGCTTACTGTGCAAATCATTCTTTAAAGAACTCCAATTTTCTACTGTTACATTATGGAATATTTTAACTTGAAGGAAAAAAGGATGATGTTGGGATTTTGGTTCTTTTTTTTTTTTTTTGAACTACGCAGCATTGTTTCTGTGTAATGAAAAGTGTAAGCGGCCTCCGCCAACTGTGTAAATATTCCAGTAACTCAAAAGCGGAGGAAACAAAAGCCTCAGATCAGGCATTTCCAAAATAATAAGCTGGAAGCTTTTCAGATCTCCACGTTAAACCGTTCATTGGGATTATTATACAAATTCTGTCAATAATAAACATTCAACTGACACCCCCCCCCCTCTCCGTGTCAAATGAAGATTTCGGTCTTGGGTTTCTAGATAAATGGTCATTTTTTTACCAAAGTTTAGATTATTTTCTCTTCTCAGCCCAAACGATGTAAATATCGTCTTCTGAAAGAAATCCTTTTCTTTTTTGTGACACCGATCCATGATTTGCAATTTCAAAATGAATGGTTGAATGCTTTCGGAACGTTCGTCCATATGCTCTTAGAATGGCGAATAAATTAATTTCTGTGTTGGATAGTAAAATAAAGGCGCAGAAAATCCCTTCTATGAGAACCAAATTCAGAACGAGCATTGAAATTCAGCGGCGTAGACGATGTAACTGTTTGCCTTCGAGGTGCACAATAAACAAATGTTTTGTAAATAACCCAGTCTGCTCAGAGCTTAGCGTTAATGAGTTAAAACCTCCATATTGTGAAGGAGATAATGAATACATTCTCCGGAGGAGTTTTCGGCGTATCTCCAGTTGCAGGTTAATTCTTCTTGCAAAGCTCTCTGTGTCACAAATTAAGCTGTTTGCCTAAATCCACATGTAGATAATAATGACTCGGTCCCTGGATATTTAACAGTTTCTCTGTGTAAAAAAAAAACAAAAAAACACATCCTCAAACGTAAAAAAAAGGGAGCGATCGTTCGTTCTTCCAAATACAGAAATGCATTTTAAAATTATTACCTTTGTTGTAGACACCAAAGTAACCATAAAATGTAAATTTATCCATAGAAACCTGAGAACTAGTGTGTGTGTGCGTGCATATACATATACGCGCACACGCACACACACGCATACACACACATACATACGCATACACACACATTCATACACACACACATACACATTCATATACACATTCATACACACACACATACACATTCATACACACACACATACACATTCATACACACATATCCATCTCAGTGGTACGGTAGTCTAGGATGACTGACTAGCATATGATCCGTTGATAAGGCACAGGATCAAGCCGGTCTGCAGAGTGTTTCACACCGAGACACTCTGCAGCGCGAGGGAAGGCTGGCAGAACATCACTATTTAATAATAAACCATAACAAATACAAGGGACGGTCAGAAAAAATGTCTATTCTAGACAGTTTTTTTCTTCCAAGCCAAACTTTCTCCAACCCTCCTTGCTTAGCCTCGCAGTCCACAGCGGTTTTCTGATAACCATTAGAATTCCCTTATTGTGCCAGAATTTAACTTACTGGAACGAGATCTCATTGGACGGCAGCTCTGAGCGGAGCTGTCATGGTTAAACGAGGCGAGGACCCCCTTATTTATCACCCCCGATATATTGAACTTTTAGTGCATTTAAACATAAAAATGAAACGGGGTTTGTGTATCAAATTGTTCTTGTCTACAAAATATCTGTTGTATTTGCTACAATAAATGAATATTTTTATTGTTCAGATATCTGTGTTTCTCCCCCCGTGGATAGCGATTTATTTGTAGATACAGTGATTATTTTTTCTTTAGCCGCTCGGCAGGACTCGTTCGTAGAAGTTGATACTTGGGTTTTAAGTAAGCAGCTGATTGCCTTGTCAGTCAGAGCTCTCCGGCACCGGCCGCCTTCTGGATTGATGCTTGACACAATAATTAGAAAGCTGTCACTGGAGGTAACCACTTCAGTGTTCCCCTAAGATATTCCTCGCCCGGTGCCCGGTGCCGCGATCCGGAGGTTAAATGTTCGCAAAGACGGAGCGCCTGGTGTCAACATCGAGAATAACTTGCGCCCTGAATGCAAACAGATGCAACCGAAGCCTCCAAAGAAGGATCCTTCAATTTATACAAACCATTATTTTTCTGCCCCGGCCCGATTTATTACGATATTTTTATAGAAAATGCTCTTCATGCCACCCTTTGTGATACTAAGTTGCATAAAATAAAGAGGAACAAAGGAACAAAATGTTTCTTCCTCTCAAAGATGATCTAGAACAAAGATGGCCAATGGTTCTCCAGCTTCTATAAATCTAGAACCGCGCTCGGCCATCTCTATCACAGCCGTGTGATGTTTGTTTCATGGTTGTTTTTAATTCCATGACATCTAGAAGATAAAGTATCCGCTGTTCTGCGCGGTCATCTTAAAAAAATACTTTCCTCCAAATGAATGGAATGAAAATGTTCTCCGAATTCCTAATATACTTCTTCAAGGGTTAATGGTGCCTTTTTATTTTGCATTCCCCGTTTCTTTACCGTTATTGGAGCTTTTTTGAATTTTTCATATCTTGGCTGGAGTTTTTCATGCCGGAGGATTTTTGGCAGCCGTTCAGTCTCTGAATTTCCAACTTTCTCCCAAGCGACGGAGGAAATTTGGCTTAGGAAGTTTTAGACTACGCTCGCCGGATAAGGGTTCGGCTTTTTTATATTCAATTATAGAAAAAAGGACCGATACATTAAAAAAAATTCTGTGTAGATGTTAGCAAATCGTGTTGCACGTTCTACAAGTCAATTAAGATCATTTAGTCAAAAATGTATACTTTGTGGCGAGTCGGGGGGGGGGGGGCGGGTGTCAATCACGCGTCCATCATGTCAGGCTTTTGGAAGAGCAATTTATCCAGAAAGAGAATCCGATCGCTCGTTCTAAATCCAGCTCTGATGTCGTTATGGTTAACCCTCCCCTCACCACTGGGGCCCAGTTTTGTCTACTTTAACGTGGCAGTCAAACTATCATCAAAGATGGAAAAATATTGTCATCACGCGAAAACCTAACATGATGTAATTGCTTTCTTTGAAACAATAATTTGGACCTTCAAGGAAAAAACTACAATAATCTAAAGTATTTGTCAATTTCCATAATACTTAATAACCCATTAGATTTGTTTTTATATATTTTTTTATTTTTTTAGAGAATACATTGGCCATCGCATGTAGGGGGGAGGCAGACGTCTCCGTTGTTGCCATGGCTTGGGTTTCCAAAGAACCCTGAAGGGTCTCGCGTGAGGTCAATGTCTCTTTATTTATTTTTTTATATTTTTTTATTTAGAAGCCAAAACTTCTCCAACACGTGAGTTCGCGCCATGTTAAATATTGTTCCCCGACAGTTGGCCCATCAGAATCTCTCCATTTCCAGAAGAAGTAGACCGTTAGCCAACTTCATCCGGTTATTAAAGTCCTTTACGTCCATCAAATCTACAGAATTATTCCTCCATCCTTTGGCACTCGGTCGTTACAATGTAGTTCCCATCCTTAGCCGACGAGATGTCTCCCGAAAGAGAGATCGTCTTCATTCTGTTTTTTTTTTTTGCAGAACTTTTCCACCTAAGACCTTGGTTACAAAATTCTGCTCCATAACTCACATCTTTTATCCAAAAAAAAATAAATAAAAATGGAAATCACGCTCGCCGTGCGGACATCGAGCTCTGGCCTAAAATCATGAGCAAAAGCAATATCTGAAAAATGATGAACACGTTCATCCTGTCATTGAACGCTCTATATTAAAAGAGGGGGGGAAAAATGGATGCCTTGCTCATGACTCTTCCGTACGGAGACATACATCATCCGCACGCCGACATACATCATCCGCATGGACTGTAAAACAAAAGGAATATAAATTTGTTCTGGGAAATTTGTCAGTCCGCGTGAATTCTATGTTTCTAAAGCAGCTCGCAGCCAGCGTCTTCTCCCTTAAAGTCGGCTCGCCATTTTTCTGAGCGCCAATCAATGAATCCATATGCATTATTTGGCTCGGTTATGGCTACTCTATGTGTAACCCTCCGTGGAATGCGTGGTTCGGATTATTGGCTGGATTATAAATTACCTTCCAGTTTTAGGTCTACATTTTGATGCTCTAAAAAAAAATATATATATATATATTTATTTTCAGGTATAATCCATAAATTGATTACGTATTCCTTAGAAATATAAAAGAAAATATTACTTTTGTGTTATTGTTTAGAACGATTAAGAAATAATAGTAATAATAATAAAATAATTGAATGTAAAACAAAAATTTAAAGGTTACATTAAAAATCATGTTAAGTTTATAATTTATGATCTTTTTGTCTTTTAATGCCAGATTTTGCCTTTGCCCGTAACAAATACGGTATGTCTTTTTTAATGTTCTGAATGCATGTAGAAGACGTTAATCTGTATGTTTTATTCATATTTATTTCTGAAGTTTTATTTGGGGGAAAATCTCAAAACTAGAATTTTTTTTTTTATTTTTTTTTTAATTTACAAATATCTTTCATAAATAAATTTAAAAAAAAAAAAAACATGTTTTTGGTGGCAGCATTTTGGATGATACAAATATTTCAAGCGGTATAAACGTGTATTTTATGTTTTTCGTTTAGTTACCTCTTGTAAAGAAGGTTTCGTTTCACAGAGAGGGTGGTAGATAAGTGAAACAGCCTCCCAGCAGAAGTGGTAGGGGCTAATACAGTGAGGGGGTTTAAACATTCATGGCATAGACATATGGCTCCTGAAGACGAGACCAACGTTGGGGAAACCCCCCATGAACCCCATTCAGGATAAGTACCCCCCCTCGTGTCTTTTTCCCCCACTGAATGTTTTTTTTGTAAGGAAAAACTTTCATTTGACGGAACAGATTAAAATGTAAAAATGTTTCTAAGCGCATAAGTCCAGATGCCCTTTCGATGGCTCATTGGTCTCCGAGCTCAAGTGTTCCTTGGCTGATTAATTGACCTTTGCTGTGACTACATTAAAATACATTAACTTTAGCCAAAAATCTGCATTCAATTCCGTATTATTCTCCCTTTACTGAATATTTCCACTTAAGTCTGTTTAACCAAAACAAATGAGAAACATTATTCTTCTTTTATCGCATTTTTTGAGAGATTCACTTCTTTTGTACTAAAAAAGTATGCCTCTGACCTCCGGTGGCTACATGAATCGTATAAAGAAAAGGAGAAGATAATACTGTGAATATGCAAAATGTTTATAGAATTATAAAAATATATATAAAATTCAGCCTTTTTCATTAGAATTTTTTCTTTTTATCTTTAACCTATGTCTTTTTTAGAAGAAAAAACTGAAACTCTTCGCTTCTCACAGAGGGTCGGACATTTCGAAATCCCAGAAAAATCTTAAATTTGTTAAAAAATTTCTTTTTTATTTTTTTGCGTCATTTTGCGTGCTATCAGGAGTTGCGTGTCCGCACATTTATGCATTCAACGGGTCTTAATTGGAGCAGAATAGTAATCTGTTTTTGTTATTATTTTGTCCCACCGCTATATACCCGGGGGGGGGTTTGATCTATGCTAAGGAGTGAGGGCTTTTAATATAGGAGACCATCTTTTTTTGTGCATCGACCTATACCTAAGCTTATAATCCGTGAGGCTGGATTTGCCTCTCCGGAGACTGATTTATAAAAAATATATATTAAGACGCGTCCTTTCTAAAGTGACAGAACTGGACCAGTGGAGGAGAACAAATCTGACAATCCAGAAATGCCTGAATTTGGCAATAAGTTATAAAAAAAAAAAAAAAGTAAATATGATCCACTTACATCTCTCATGTGTCTAAGAACGCCCTGTCCATATTTTAATCATCTGTTACACAGAAAGGGTAATAATAGTTTTTTTTATACCGTAATGTCTTGAAATGATTTTTCTGGATGTTGAGCGTAGACCGAAGCCCAAATCCTTGCTCGATCCCAATTGTAAAGATCAGGCGACTTACCTTAGTTAAAACACCCTCTTCCTTTGGAATGTTCATATTCCATGTGTGGTCCTGCTTTATAAGCTCTTACTCCATAATCAATTGTTTTTATGAGGTCATCTAGAGGGTGTCAGATAAATGGAATAGCCTCCCAGCAGATGTGGTAGAGGCTAATACATTGAGGGAATGTAACACGCATGGGATAGACATACGGCTCCTGAATCTAAGACAAGACCAACAACTGATTAAGAATTGAGTCTTTAGAGCTGGAAAAACAGGCAGACCAGATAGGGCCGAATGGGGCCGATCTTCCGGCACATTCTATTCTAACTTAGTTGGCTGTATAAAGGCGAGCCAGCTTGGCTCACTCATAAAATGCCATCTGACACTGGAAGATAACGTGAAACGCACCCTTTTAATAGATTGAGATACTCTGATTAGTATTTTTGCTTTTTTTTCCCCTTTTTTTGTGCTGCCGGAGGTGCTTTTTGTTTCATACCGAAAAAAATCAGCCGATTTATTTCAGCAAATTATTGGCAATCTTGTCTGGCTGTTCTGTAATGAATTAGGGCTACCAAATCACGCTTTGTCTTTCAAGCGCGGGGGGGAATTAGACGCTTGATTAATTAGACAGATATTTTTCTTGTCGGGACAACAAACAAGCTGCGCGTTAATATCGGAAAAAGAAAAGCTTAGCTCTTGTTCAAAAAAAGACTATAAATTCTCACGTCTGTGATACAATGTTACCTTTTTTAAGAACGTTCTGAGACAGAGGCGATGTTACAAATGTTCATTAAAAGCCATTTTTAAAGTTTAACCGGTTAAATTCTGGCCTTACCCTTCCAACTCACTGTCTTAATTTACGTTCCAACAGCGCTATCTCCGGGATAAGAGCGAAAGAACGCGGCGGGAAGCCCAAATCTCCGCACGAGCTATAATTTGCAAAGGCCAAAGTCGACTCATTTTTGCGAAATTAAAATTCACTTCAGCATCTCTCGGTGTGCGAGAAAGTAATTCCCCCCCCCCTCCCCTAAAGGCGATTCTTGACATTTCCGATTACTCGTGAGGTTTTAATGTAGCCCACTTAAGGGAAAATATTCCTTTTTTTATATTATATATTTAAGGTATAACATTTGTCCGCTGGGTCATTTGATATAATGGTGTCTGTTCAGAGGTTGTATAGCCCTGCAGATCCAGCCTGCCTTGTGAACGATGTTATTTAGTAAAGCTGAATGTTCTTAGTTGTTAAGGTCCAAGTCGGTGAGCAGTGAAATGTCCTACGCTCCCTAATGACCGTGTCACCCACGTGTCTAGGTTTAACAGATACAGTCCATCTTCATACCCCAAATCTCTCTTTCATCCCCTGGTGCCCCTCTTTCTTCCCCTGGTGCCCTTCTGTCTTCCCCTGGTGCCCCTCTGTCTTCTCCTGGTGCCCTTTTTCCTCTCCTGAACCCCTCCTTTCTAGGAGCTCGGAATGTTTGCTGGGTATTGGGTTCTACAGCCCTAAAAGCCCAGATAATGTGTATAGAAACAGCAGGAAATGGGTTAAAAATTAAATCATGTCCATAAAATCCATTCTTCTTCTTCGAAACAACTTACTAACACATAAGTGACAGTCAGTAGGACGCAGTCTTTGTAGAGCCCCAGCCACCAAGGCCTATAGCTGATCTGCCATATTGAATTCTGTTCTTAGGGCTAGACTTTTTTTGTTTAAGCCAAACAATAGCCGCCATTTTAACCACGCTTTTTACTACGAAAACATTAAAACCGACCGTTCCCGTGAGCTGTGCGCTATGGAATAAATGAAACATTTCTGATTGTTCATTTTGCCACATTGTTACTCGGCCAGTAAAAGTATCTATTCAGACAGTCAGCGGGTTGGTAGATATGGAGGAAAAGGATGTTGGGTTTGACGGTTTTTATTTCCGGGAACCATCTTCTTGGTCATCAAACCCGATGCAGGTGGCGTTGACTCCATCACTCCTACTTCATGCATTAAAAGTTAATGTCCCGCCATGAAAAGAATCCAATCATCACCGGAGTGGAAAGCGCGGCTTCTTCTTCTATTTGTTTGCCATTAAAGAGAATCCCCGCGTCCGCTGGGAAATATCGTTCTCTGTTTGTATGGTGCAGAACGTCAGCGTTATGATTTATTTCTTTTGCAGAATGTGCTCTCTCACTTAGCGCGGCTTCTATTTCTTTTTAACTGTCAGCAAAACCTATCGGCGGCATCCGTCTTCTTTTTATCACAACAGGCGGATGTCCTGTATGGTTGCAGAACGGATGGTAATGAGCTTTTAACCCGCTAAGCGCCAAAGAAATGGTCTGTGAGCATGCATTCATCCACCAAAAGGTTAATCGGTAACGCGCGCTTGCGGCTTGCCCCTTCCCGTCGGCTCGCTGGCACCGGCACATCTTCTGGCACGCAAAAAATATTGTAATTCTAATAGGTCTTGAGTAGTTGAGAGGCTCTAAAACCCTTAATAAGACATGCGGTTTCAGAGATAGTGCTCCAATTAAGTGGATCTACGCCTCATGCGCAGTGTAGGGGTATGTAGGAGATGCCGAGTGTTGCGTCAGAGACACCTGTAAGACGGGGCAGCTAAGACCCTGCCGCTGGGGGTAAGTTCTAGGAATGAAGGTGCCTCCCTCAGCCCCCCCTTCCGTTCCTACAAAAGGGTCTGACAGACTGAGGCGGACGATAGGGCTCGGCTTGATAGCTTACAGTCTAGAGGGATGCAAAACATTTGGGGGGGCTAAGTACTCTTCCACGCCACACCAGGGACCATACAGGGGCAGGGAAGGACGGCTGTGATATTAAAGGGACTGTGGTGCGTCGGTGTGTGTTTGGGTTGACGGGTCGGGGTCTGTCTTAGGTTTTTCTGATCTAGAGCGGGCGGGGGGGGGGTTTAGTTTAGTTATGCAGCTTCTCCCATTTTGGTATTCAAATAACAGAGACCCCAATTGGAATCGCAACTCTCTATAGCTTTTGTTTCTATAATACCAGACTTTTGCGCGGTAGGATCTCTTTATATATAAAATAACTGGAAGGAGTACTTTCTGAAAATGACATTTGGCCCCAAGAACGTTTTTAAAACTTTTATTAGTCTCTTTTGTAAAGGAAATCGAAACCGTGGGGATTGTGAGATGTTGAAGAAATAAAACGATGAGCTTTGGTTTTCAGTATGTTAGTTGTCCTTTTGTGTCTCATCTCTGCCCCCCCCCCTCATGCGCCAACTTCACGGAAACGCAGGCCACTTTCTTAGGAATAAAGCCAAGCTTCACATCATATCTGTCTTCCTCTGTTATTCTCTATAAAAATCTATTTATATTAAAACCTCATGATTGTTGACCTTCAAAATTCCCCAAAAAAGTGCATCGGCCCCAGGCTTCGCCAGGTAGAGTTTGCAAACTCGCCTCCATCTCGTTGCCTCCTGATCCCTGGGGTGGAATGGCTCTTCTCAGCTCGTTTTGGAATCTCATTTTCTCTTTGATACATGTGTTTGGTTCTGTTGATTCCAAAGCGTCTCTCACTTGTAGCCGGATATCTACCTACTTTCACATTTAGCTGTATGTTCCGGGATCTCCTGTTATTTCACCCTAATTGATGCGCTCTTTCTCCGGTTGCCATTAAGCATTTTTTAGCTCGCTCGTTCCACGGAAGGCCGGCCTGACCTAATTCTGTAGCGTTCTCTGGTAGCGGATCGTCTGCTTCCCAGGGAATACTTGTCAGGGTAGCTTCTCAAGTGACAAAACCATGAGCTCCAGAGGCTCGTTATTCCATCTCTGCATCGCTATCCGTCCCGCTATCACCGCGGCAGAAGAGTCTTTCTATCTGTTGGCAAAGAGGGCCACCTCGGACTTCAGGAACTGTCGAGAAATGATTGTAACTCTGTAGCATGAACGTTTGAACACGTGCTTTGTAGTGAATACAGACACACGTGTTTAGAAGAGGACTAGCCCATTCATAACTACATGCAAACATGTTGCCACACCTGGTGGCCAAGGGGCATCTACTTTACTGCGTCTTTGAGCTCTTTTTAATCTCAGGAATGGTTGAAAGTGAAGTTCGAAGCACAACCTCTATGTTTTAAGGTTAAAAAAATAAACCTGAGATGATCCTTTTCACAAGTTTTTATTATTGTTAAAAATGAGCATTAAAATAGCATGTTGTATTAATAGATATTAATATTAATACTATATTTTTTTTTATTTTGCTTTTTGCATTTTTTATTTTATCCCAGCATTGAGCTGTTCTTTTTAATAATATTATTATTATTATATATACTTATTAACGTTAGAATGTTACTGGAAGCGGACTGATCCAGTCGCAGGTTAATAAACATTTAAATATGTTTTAAAGCTACTTATGTAGCAGTTATATGCAGGGACTACTTGTCAAAATTGTTATATGTGAATTCGTAGCTTTTGGGGTTATTGGCCCAATTTCAGTGAACCTTAAGAATGTCCTGAGCTTTGAGTTCTTTATAATGGATTTTCAGATCACAGAATGAGTGAATGTGTGAATGTGTGAATGAGGTTAGTTTCCTGGGCATGATAGGGTTAATGGCATTTGGGGCTGGCAGATGATATTGATAACTAACAGGAACGGATTGAGACGCTTCTCCGAAGTTCTTTGGTACAGCTGGAGCGGGTACAGAGAGAACCCACGTCGCAGCCAGGGCATCTGCTGGTTCTTGGAAGCCCTCTCTCACATACTGAACGCGCGCATGTTCCCAGTACAAAATGCTGAGCGCATCGGCACCGATTTCCACTTTCTCCTGGCCCTGATATTACTAAAGGTCTCCGCCATTGCAGCATATGGCAGAAAGCATTGATTAATTTGCAGCGCTCTTGTTATCACTGAATGGGCTATTGAAAACGCTGCAGAAACCGACTATATGACATTCTCTTTGCTTAACCCTTTAGGTGCCAGGAACATTTGCCATTTCAGGGGAATTATAGTAATTATGCATTTTTTCCCTTGTTTTGTACACAACCTACTGATGACATAAAAAGGGAAAAGCAGGCTTAATTCACATTCTTTGATAGCTTTTGAGAAGTGGTAAACTTGCATCGCATCTCTACTTTACCTTGGCGCTGTTTGAGTCGACCACGAAGATACAGAAAACAATTGCTGCTAAAGGTTGTTCTACAAGCTGTTGAATCATAAGGTGTACTTTTCACACATTACTCCTCCATTTTGGCTTTATTTTTGTTGCATAAATCACGACACGGTGTAATGTGTCATTTGTTGTCCATTTAAGGTTGTGTTTACCTCATTTTTAGACTTGCTAAGGAACAGATAATATCTCTCACACACACAATCTCATGCTCTCACTCCTACTCACTCTCATGCTCTACCGCTCTTAACACTCAGCTCCATGAACCAGGGCTCACAGAGGACTTCCGCAAAAGGGCGCGGCTTCCGCGCACACCCTCTCTCCCAATTGGAGGAACAGGGAGAAAAGGCTGTCCACATGGTGTGCGCCATGGCTCCGCCCAGACTCCGCCCTTTTGCAGAGGCTCTCCAAGAAGCCAGACTATTACAGAAAGATTTGCGGAGAGAGGTGCAAAAAACGTTTCTCTTTAAATTAGGGGGGGAACGGTGTGGCCAATAATCTGAGCAGTACTATATACATTAGATCTGCCTAATGTGTAGACCATGGGAGCAGCCATCTTAACTTCCTGCTATCGCGATCGGCATTCATCTCCATTAAGTTATCTCTCTCCTATTGGTAAGTTGCTGATTGTTGTTGATTGGTTCAGGCAGAAAGAAAGTTTAGCATTCTATAGGAGGACACAGATTATACAATATTGCCTGTCCCCTGGACGATTGCACCAATTGTGTATCCCAAGCTATCGCTGGTTTTATTAAATTTATTTATCCTAAAAATCCGATTCCAGGCAGTGACGTTGCCACTTTAAGGTGATTTAAATTCCGACTCCTTAGCTGCCATAAAGACGTTTTATGTCGACACCTGTTAAATCCCAGCCCTCTCACACATCCCACTAAAGGAAAGGTGTAATGCCGAGCCTCATTAACAGGAAATATCTGCAAAAAAATCTTCTGCTGGGGAGGGAGTCCTTGGAGGTATTTTCGGAGGTGAAACACAATTACGGAAACGGATACATTTGGCAGATTAAATACTGCCGTTCCCATTCTTAACCCTTTCATGTGTATATTCTGCAGCTCATCCTTATTCCTCACTGACAGAAAAAAAAATGTTTGGTTGATTGTAAAAATAAAACAATAATAATAATAAAAAATGTTTTCTCTCCCCGAAGGGCAGGTTCACACATAACTGAGCTGGATTCAGACACTGCCCCGTTACTATTACTCTTTCCTGCACACAAACCGTACGGAATAAATCCAGGAATCCAAAATGTGCGTTACTGGATACATTCTTGCAAAACCATCTGAAATAACGTACTGTGTGAAATGTTTTTGTATCGCTGCTTCCCGGGTGGAGAATCCTCCCATGTTAGCCCCTACTGCCCTCTAGTGGAAAATAACTGCATAACAGCGTCATCTTTGTAGACAACCTTAAAGTCGACGGCGTTGCGAATATGGCCATATTAATACCCACGGTCGGCAAAGATTGTTAATTAATGACATCGCTTGGATCTAGTGCAAGGAAAAAAGTTATATTCTTTCGAGGATGTTCTGGACATTTTTGGGGGTTCTGGGTTAGC
>VKOC01000104.1:128272-138556 GCA_009364415.1 Spea multiplicata
TGCCGCTGAGTGATATCATATACTCCTGCAACGGGCACAGCAGGCCCAAGGAGAAGAAGTAAGTATTGCAGATTATTATGGGTGGGCTCTCTCTCTTTACAATGAGGACAGAGCCGTTGTCAGCGTTACTTGTTGGCTCTGTATAAATAAAAGGTGATGATGATAATAATAATCATTATTTCAGTGCAAAGTAGATGAGTCTGCTTCGGACTGGCAGCCACATGCCGGATACATTTAAATATATATTTGCCGGCACTGGCTGTAAAGGGTTACGTTTTGGTTGGTATTTTCACCGTTACATTGTATCACAGTTTATAAAAGCCGTGAATAATGGGACTCGAGCTCGGACCGGTTCACAGCTCTCTGGCGCCACACAGTGGCGAGAAACAAACATGCGTTTCAGAAAACCCTTTTGGACGATACTCGATCACGCCGATTTACATAGAGAAGGATTTTTTCCCAGTTTGCTCTGTGAAAAAATCCAATGCACCGTTTAAATTTTTTTTATGGTTTTCTGCTTTATATAGCAATTGATAATCTATCTAACGTCTATCCAAGTTCTAAACCCCTTTTGCATGAAATCGGATAATCAGAGAGATATACTTCTTGAGGTGTTATCGCCATAGCAACCTAGGGAAGGGTCCAATCAGCAGCTTTGATGTAATACATTTTTCACATTGTCACCTATGCACCCCAACCTCCGGACACGCAATGCCATTTACCCCCTCTACTCAATGAGATGTACCATTCGAGTATATATGTAACATAAACCGACTCTGTCTCGTGTTCGGTGTGTGAATCCAGTGACACACGTGTTACTTATCTCGTGTAAAGCAAATGGGGACACAGTAACAAGTAACCTTTCCTGGCTGTTTCCTCGAAATGCGTGTTGAAGTAATTAGCACAAAATGCCCCGATCGCGCTGTTTAATAGCCCCGAGGATGCGAATGTACACTTTACGTCGTAATTATGAAATATGCGGCTTATTATCGTGCTTTTTAAACAAATGTAGCACATGGCATCACAGGGGGGCAGATACCACGCCGTCAGATGCTAAACGCGTCGGCAAACACCACTAAACCGGCTATTTTAAGATACGGGTATCAGTTCATAAAACTGTAAAAGCCGAGTACGATGTTTCTTTTCAGGATAATCCGAATGACTTTATGTGGTTTCATAGTTCATTTGGTTAGCAAAAAAGAAACATTACGTTCAGCAAATCCAAAATACACAGAAAATTGCACATTAAGGCACAGTTTCTAGTTTGTCACATGATGTGTCTTTGGTTGTTGATCAGCCATGTCTGCTTTTGGCAGTGAATTCCACATATTTACTGCCCTTTCTGCCCCCCATATGCTGTCTATTGCACGCTAACCCCATGGAGGGATTTTTCTGAACCCCTATGAGGAAAAAACCCTGTAATTAAGAAGATCTTTTTGGCAAAGATATCGGTAATAATCCCTAAACATAATCGCTAAAAGTTTTGTTATGTATTCCAGACTACAGAATGTTAGATTTGGGAAAGAGGCTTTTCTACTTTGACTATTAACTAGCGGAATATTGAATTACTTTATTTTGGTTTTTTTGTGTTTTGTTTCTTCAAGGAACCAACGTCCAGGAAGCTAAGCGGATCCTAAAGGAGAGTGGGCTGCCCATAACGTCCGCCAGCGACCTCGACGATGCGGCAAAGAAGGCCGTGGCCAGCGTCGCGAGAAAATAAAGGCCTTTAGGTTCATTTCAATAAAACAAGGAGTGCTGTCATTTAAAAAAAAAAACCCTCTAAAAATGAATGTATTATATAAAAATCTGAATAACAAAATTTTATGGCAATATCAGGGACACGTGAAGACATTTCTATTCTGTACCTCTTGTACGTCTTTCCTTTCAAGTGAGTAAAGCGCGAACGGTCAGTTATTTTATATAAAAAAAGGTATATTTGCAAACCTCAGTGTTTTTTAAGAGCCAATAATACTGGTAGACTAGAGGTGGGTGAGTTGGCCACAAAGGGCCACAAGCCATACAAGATCTTCGCCAAGGCTGTACATGAGCTCCATTGACCTCCGGAGACATGTACAAGGACCCAACGCCAAAAGGGAATGGAGGGGTTTTAGCCACTCGTAGCGCTTGTTCCTCCCCTCCTAAAGAGGCAGGTACTGGGCTGGCGCCCACATTAGTTGGCCAAGATAGACCTTTTTTATGGAGCAAATAAAATATTTTTATATCGCAGTGTACTGTACGCTTATTAAATGTGTCAACGGAGTGTGTCCGGTTGGAAACTGTATTGAGGTTTACGGAGATAAAAACAGCAACTGTAACAACTGGCTGCCTCAGACCCGCCATACGTCTCGAAGACCCCCAGACTATATGAGATTTCTGTGTCTCCTGGGATAAGTACAATTCTTTTACAGACACCAGTGCACCCCCCCACCCCCATGCTCATATTAAAAAATCCAGAAAATTGTTGTGGGATCTCTAAGAACATCGAGAGAGACTCAACTATTGTAGGGAAGCAGCATCACGCGCACTCCGGTGTGAAATATTAAATACATAACCGCTAAAGCTAACGGAAGCCTCGGAATCTTTATAAATAACCTTTTATACGGATTCAGGTATTGAAGGGAAATGACCTAAAATAATGAAATGCTTGTCTGTGTCACTCATTCTCTTTATCTGTCCTTTCTTTCAATATCTATTTACTCTGGAAGTGATCAGAAGTGTTACGTTTAACCACTTCCCCCAGCTTCCAATATATAAAGCATTCATATATGGAGAATAATTTGTCTCAACGTTCATAAGCCAGCTGCTATTGTGTATCAAAGAACATGGACCAATGGAGACAAATTACACACAAAATAACAACCCTACAAATTCAGA
This sequence comes from Spea multiplicata, assembly GCA_009364415.1. Lineage (NCBI taxonomy): Eukaryota > Metazoa > Chordata > Amphibia > Anura > Pelobatidae > Spea > Spea multiplicata. The sequence continues at coordinate 131,147 of VKOC01000104.1, forward strand.
TAAAAGATGTTTCTATTTTTTTTTGTTCTTTGCACATTTTTATACATATATAATTTTCCACTAAACAACAGACGAGTAGGCGATAAAGCTTAAGGTATACAATGTTCTATACAATAATGTGAATGTGTCATAGCAGTTTTTGTAAACGGTTTAAAAAATGCCATTTTCGCGTGAAATATACAAAAATAAGGTTGTGTCGGAGCGTTCTAAAAGAATGATCGTGATGTTTCTACTGGCCGCTTCCGTTCCATAACTGACACCTCGCTTGCCATTCTGACGAAAACTTGAATGTAACAAATAGGATTGTCTTGGCTTTTGTGTTACTTTAGAACATCATCGTTTCAAATAAAATGGTTTGAAAAGCTTCACCTGTTTGTTTGCAAAAGGGGGTCCGTCCTCGTGTAAGATGTTTTTTAAAGGTGCGTTCGCGGTGGGAACGGCGTGGACGTCTGTCACGCACAATGCGATTGTTTGCCATTCTTTCCAGTAAAGGTCAAACTATATGCTACACACATGGCGGCTCTCGTAATACTTACTCCTCCTAAGAGAATACGATCTGAAGTAGGTCGGTCGGAATATTGAAGATATGGGGGGGGGGGTTGTACCGGAAAGGAGGACGTGAAGTCTCATTGCGTAAGCTGACAAAACGATTGTTACGGGCGAGATGTAGGAGGTTAGCAGGTAGGTGACAAAATGATTAATTGCTTGAAAGTAAAACCAGACGAAGGCGACTTAGGAAGATAAAAATGAACAGGTTTCTGTGTCGTGAGAGCAAGAGATGAAGCAGAACCGCAGGCGAGATTGGAAGGAAGGGACCGATGTGCAGCGTTAGTGATTCAGATGTAGTGATCTGGGACTCCTTAAATCTAGATGCCGTAACCCTGTGTCATCCGGTTCTATAAAAGGCAATTAAAAGGGAAGGAATGAAAAAAATTGTTCCCAGAACCATAACGATAACGTGTATGAATGAATACCACGATCGTGTTATAAATGCAGTCACCGTGGAAGTGTTTGATTCTTTACACGTTCTGTCTCTACCAGGCTGTGTCTTCAGTCAGTTCGGGATGTTCTGTGGATGTACGGACCTCTGGCACAACGTGGACCCGATGCCCATTCAGTTACTCCCTCGTCCCCTAGAAGCTTACAGAAAAATGTATTCGAGAGAATACATTGTAATTCAGAGGTGTAACGGAAGGGGGAGCTGTTGGATCTGGGTCCCAATAACAGTCCTCTTATCTCTGTACCTACTGAGGCCGGGGGCCAGAATGCTTCATTCACAGCTATGCGGGTCAACAAAAGGGGTCCAGGTTTTGTAGGGCCAAGATGGCGTAGAATCATACGCTATTGCAACCGTTGAATTGTGTCCCGTGAATGCTCTTTAGTGAGTGTTTCTCTGCAATTATTAACGTTTTAAACCTTATTGGGGCTTCCTACAGCACATATATGAGACACGGTTGACAATTAGGCTGCAAAGAGCAGGATAGGTTGCTGAAAACCTTTATTCTCCATCACCCAAGGGATAGAAACGTTCACAGGTCCAAAGAAACCAATGCAAAAAAACATCATTACAAGTCTCATTGGTTAAAGATAAAACGTCGTTTTTTACATTTTCTTCTGAATCTTTTGGAAGGAACAGAAATGCCCGATGTCACTCAGAGGGACATTCAAGACAAAGGCTCCCTGTATTAGGAAGCCAGTTGCTATGGTAACCTGCTTCAGTTTTTCACATAACACATTTCAACAGTATTATTTTTTTATTATTATTTTTTTAGGTCTCACTGTTATTAAATGCTAGTATTTAAGGCAGGGAATCCCACAGCAAGAGAAAATATCAGCGCGGAGGTAGTAATAGGAATTTGGGAAATTCCTTTTAAAAAAAAAAATTTTCAAAAATGTATTCAATTAATATTGAAAGTGCCTTCTCGCAATGATGACAGGCTGGTTTCCAGAAGGTTATTGCAGCTGAGTTAGTGAAATGATTTATGACTCTACTGATTAAGTTAAAGTTACGGTAAACTTTATAAACATGGAAAACACGAAGGTTTCATTTTGCGCCTTATATTTTTTTTTACTGATTTTATTTTTTAATGCACTAGGGGATTTGGTCCATGGTCAAAAGGACCCAAAGTTAACAAAATAACACTGCTCAGGGCTTTAGCAGCTTGAGGTATGTCACAAAAGTTTGGTGTGAAGATTATGTAGGACTATCGAGCGGAAACAATATAGAAAATATAGAAAAAATATAGAAAAAGCGTCGGTTCGCATAGCATCATTATTCAAACTTAAACTTTTCTTTAAGTAATTATTGTTACGGCCGAAGGTGGCTCGAGATTTTGTAACACGATGTTTCGTATTGCGCAAGCGTCCGGCATTGTTTCAACATAAATAAATGCAATGTTATGCAGTTGCAGACTAAAAATAATACTATAATAATAATTAATAATATAATCATATATTTTATTCTTTTTTTCTTTACAGCACAAGGGAATTAACTAACCAGGCACAGGCTTTAGGCATGCTCCTCTCATCTTTATTAGCAAAGCATGTTATTCTATAAGAGTTTTGCCTGTACGTCTGTAGTTGTGAGGGTAAGATGACATAGATCTTCATAATGCCTGTGTTATTTTTGGTTGCTCTTTTGTTAAGTTTGAGGGATTTTAATGCAAACCCTAAGTTTCTGGACAACCTTCTCATAATGTAGGTACTTATCTCAGCTTGACAACACTCTCTCTTGATTTGGCTATTATAAAAAAAGCAGAAACACGTTATTTATATAGTCTTATTTCACGTTTGAAAAAAAAACGCATGCAGGCTACCTGTCCAGCGTTGGCCTTTGTTATTATTTTTATTGTGTGTTTTAACAGGATCTTGTAATTAATGATTTTTCTCTTTACAAAGCATGAAACGGCAGATTAGCATGATAGCGCGAAAGAAACACCAAAACTACGGTAAATGTCCTTTTTATTGTGTCTTTCGTGGCATTTTTCAATGGAATTAAAAGGTTGTACAAAAAAAAGGAACATTTGTTTATAAGAACAAACCTTGTTTTTCCTGAATGTGTGTAAGACAACTTTGAAAATTGACAAAGCAGATGGAAGATGGTTATTGTGGACACAGAGGAGTATTCTGTAGGAAGAGTGGGAATGATCACATCTGCTGGGTCGGTATATGCATTTTTAATTAACTACCATTAACCGATTAAGTACTAGGATGGATGAAGCTACAAAGAGAACCTATAGGGTTCTCATTGGGAGTCTAGGAAGGCCAACTCTCGCATTTTCTTTACCTGTTTAACAATGTATTATTTTTTATATATATGTATCCATTTGAGAAGATGATTAGAACCTCTAAAATGGTATTGATGCTCAGCTAAGAAAGACGATATGCATCACTATTTTCTTCTTCCCAACAAGACATGCCTGCCAGGGCGATATCTGAGATTCATCAGAAGAAGGTAGACCTGGTGGTTGGTGAACCGTAGTGGTGGTGGCAGCAAACTCTTGCACTTAGGGGAATTCTCTCCATAGGGACGTGGCTTGCCTTCCATAAAGTCCAACATTCTAAGAGATGGAATGACCATGATGTAAGTCTTGTAGATTTAAGTAGAGTAGAGCGTTCCTACCTATATGAAGACATCAGAAAAATGGCGGAAATCAATGATTCAAACACTGACCCCAAGATACAGCTACTTGACCAGAGCCCCTGATATGACGAGAAAACGCAGAAGAGTCTTGTATTCCCACCCTGCTAACTACACGCATTTTGTGAATTAAGTATATAGCGCTCAGGGATCCAAATTAGTCACCCTTCCTATAGCCCAATAGATTCTTAAACGTTTCATTGCTTAAAAATGAGTTGTGGGGTTTTTTTTTTCTAGGGAAAGAGAGATAGAATGTAGAATGTTAACAGATAAGTCATTATCTCCACCGCCACCAGAATCTCGAATCCAAATTGTAGGCGACATAATCTCAGCGCATTTAATGAGTACAACATAACATGCAAAGTGCCTGGGACTGTCTGTTTAATCAAGGAAATTAAATGTGGCTCTAATACACAGATATTTTATTGAAAGTTCATTAAAAACGAGAATAATGGAGGAATGAAAGAAAATTAGAAATCCAGTCCAAATAATAAAAAGAACTGCTAAAGCAGATTTTAACAGCAAATTGTTGGAAAATTACCTTCTTAGCATTAATTCTTACTATGATTAAAACCGCTTGTGTAATAATGGAGCATTAAGGCAGACGTAGACCTGCTTTGTCGCAATTAAGATGTTGACTATATCTGTACTTTTGAAGGATTATGGTTACTGCCGCCCACCAGCAGCCCGGGGGGGGGGGGGGGGGGTCGGTGGCCGATGCCTCCCCACCCTGACACTAAAGTTTAGGGTTCAGACCTGTCTAAGATCATGCAACATCCCGCTGATGCGTGAAAAACCCCTATGGTGACCACTAGGTGGTGTCCTACTCCATGGCAAACCAGGCTACGTGAAGGTCGTTTAGAACCCGCCTAACTTCCTTATATGGTCATTTTTCATTTAGCAGAAAAGGAAGGGTTCTAGATCACTAGATCTGGAAATACCGAAAGCAAACGTTTATTCTGATATCACAATAACTAGGAATTTCACAAAAAGTGAAACATGAAAAATTCAAAAACCGTATTTATAGCTCATACTAGAAAAATAATGATTCAAATTCAACAAAAATTCACATTTCTAATAAAGCCAGCGCCAATCATTATTTTGCCAATTAAATAAGACTCTGATGGAAACGATGTAGCCAGAAATGCTTCCCGTACCGGCTACCTGCGCGGAATGCATTAGTGCTCTGCCAATTAACATACTCCAGAAACATCACATACATTTTGCCTGCCCTTATGAGATGGGAATTATCTGTATTCTGTGATCTAAACCGTCGCTGTCTAGGAAGGAATAAAGGTGACCTTGGGCAACTGACGGTAATCATCTTGAAGGATCTCTGTACCCCTTTCTTTAAATTATTCTCATAAGCTGCGTTTTGGCATCACTTAGAAGCTGAAAACATATCAAATCTACATACGTCAAATGCTATCGGCGTCAAATTCCTTTCATCGAGCCTCAAACCCCATGGTGTTTTTGATTCTGGAAAGTGGCTTGTCACCGGCGATTCTTCCGAGCGACGGGGTCTGTGGGGTAATGAGACTACATAGGTCTGGCCTGACGAACAAATCCAAACCAATTGTCTTACTGTCCGCGGCGCGACAAAGTATCCATCTGATTAATTACAAGACCATCGGAAAAAATATTTATTGACCTCCCGTCTGCTATGTAGAAATTCTAGAATGTTAAAAAAAAAAATCATGGAACATTGTAACAGGAGATGATGGCCTCTATGTTTAGCTCATCACTAAGATACAAAACTAGAGATTTTTTATCATTTAAAACCCGCACATTATTAGTATTACTGGAGCATTATTGCTGTGAAATAGTCATTAATAGCTTTATGACCTAAAATAATAGCTAACAGATCTCTAGCCTGCTCCCTGTGATCTTACTTCTTATATGTAATGTAACCATCGTTTATGTAAATCAACCCACTTATAGAGCAAGTAAATGGTTGATAGCGTTACTTTGCTGAGAGAGTAGTAGATAAGTGGAGCAGCTTCCCAACAAATATGGTGGGGGGTTTAAACATGCATGGGATGTAGGCTCCTACGACTGATTAAGGTTTGAGTCTAGAGGCAACTTGCAGATTCTATGCTTCCATTAAAGAATAATATAATGTTATTCAGAAGTGTAACGGATGAGGGTCAATGTTTCTAACTCATCTGTGCAATTACAAACACCTCGCCAGTTATGATGCCGGTGGCATTGGGGCAACTTGTGGACAAAGAAGCCAAAAGAGGCTGTGAGAGGCTATATATATATACCCCTGTTAACCATCAGAACATGGTAGGGGCAATAGTTTCTTAGTCACAGCCGTACCCATTGGATGTGTGTGTATGAGCATAGACAAGGATGGCTCTAAGGGTGTCGAGGAGTTAAATAAACTTACCTGATTGTGTAAATTCCAGGTTGCCGATATGTCAGTCACTCCAGTAAAGGTTAAACCATTTAAACGTCTCCCAACGGCCCCGCCACACACTGAAATTATACACCAGCGGCACCTTTGGGATGTTTAAATGACTACATTCCAAGCCGGGTATTATCAAACTACGACAATATCATGAAACCCATCATTAAGCAAAGGTTTGATGTCATATTTAATAATCATCTGATGGAGTATTTTATGCCTGCAAAGAAAATGTCATCTCCGGCAAATCCGTGAGAGTGACAACGTATCTCCGCGTTCGGAATGTTTGACGATTTCTCCTGATCGTAATACAGCAGCTTCAGAAATTCTTCCAACACGTAAGTTTATCAGAAAGAATCAATATGGGCCAAGAAAAGCTTAAATTGGGTAATAATCATACCGTTTTATCACTTTCTAATCTACCAAATGTTTCCAGAAAAGTCAGGTTTGGTTGTGTGGCTCTTTAACCCTTGTAACCCACTTAGTGGCAAGTCTCATCTAGTCACCACAAATGGGTCTCGTTAACTCGTTAAATAAAGACTCATTAACAACTGGATTATCCTCATTATCCTCAAGCAGTATCTAATTCCTTAACATTGTGAGTGTCTCCGAGTCAATTCATTCGCCTGAGAACGTTCCACGAGCCGTGAGACGCCTCGGAAAGACTCCATTCACAAACCAGCTGCTTGACATAGTTACTATAGGACTGAAACGTCTCGTCTGCCACACAATGCTCTTCTAGGCCCTCAACGCACCTTATAATATAGAATCGGGGGCCCGTGGTCTTCATTTTGGCCGTGGTGAAAAGTCCCACCCACTTTGCCTCAAAGTATCTTTTTGTCTCCTCTAGATACGAAGTTTCACCTCAATTTTCTTCTTCTCAGTAGAAAGTGAATTTGAATTCTAAAGACCAACCGACGTTTGTTTTACCTGCTCATATATTGACTTTGTATATATGTTTGCAGAGGACTAAGTAGACGGAGGAGGATATAGACATCGCCGTGAGTACTCTGGATGTGTTATTGAGGTCTCCATCTTGAGATCTTACATATAACCCAAGTCCTTCTTTCTCGGCACAAAAAATATTTGTCTTGTACAAGAACGGCTGCTTCTGATACCTTGTGATTTGTTAATGTAAATATGTTTTGGACGAATGGGAAGTTCGAATGATGATTATCTCGATGCCCTGGATGAACCCGCAGATTTGTGTTCAGCAAACGTTTCTCTGGTCCTTTTTTTCATTCTTTTTTTTTTTTCTGGCCTCCGGAGTATAACCTGCATCTGTTATTTGAAAATGTCTTGCCCGTAGCCAATTTCTTTTCTTCACCTCTCTGAAGACATCCTTCTCCTTACTTCCCGT
>VKOC01000104.1:138656-169876 GCA_009364415.1 Spea multiplicata
TTTTTTTTTTTTTTTTTTTTTTCTTCTTCTCTCCCTCTCTCCTACATGCTCACCCCTGCTCCCCCCTAGCCTTATCTGTGCAGTATATGCCACTATTTACTATTTACGACCCTCTTAGTTTTTTGTCTGCAAATTCTCTATCTTGTTATTTTAACCCCTGTTTTAACCCTGTATCAGAACATGTACTGGTCAGTTTTAAACTGTTTTAAACTGTGTTTTTCACTTGCTTGGTCAGAAATGCTTTTGACTTGATAAAGGGAGGACTCCCGAAAGCTCGTCTATTATTTTAAATACTGTTAGTCCAATAAAAAAGGTATTACAAGATTCTGCAACATTCTGTTTTTTTGCATTCGAAAAAAAACAGGTAAATGCACCGACGTTTTCTCGATTGTTGGGCTTAATGCAGAAATGAAGAGGCTCATTTGTCTTGACGTGCGGAATTTTGTTATTAACCATTTGTTACACCGCAGTGACATGAATGACTAACCCCGAATGGAATGGAGGATGACAGAGAATTATACAGAAGAGGATAGACAGTCAGATGGGAAGTTCCATGGCAGGAACCTACTGGGAGATAGGGCTCGCTCTTCTAGTTTATCAATGTCACCAACGCTACCAAATGCAATTATATTTTTGAAAAGATATATATTTTTATTGTATGCTGCATGTAGAACATTTCTAGGGAATTTCATAATCTAGATCTCCGCTAAAAAGCCGTCTCTCCGGTGAATTGTCATATTTATAACAGACTCGCCGGTTTACATCGAGAAATTCGCTCCTAGCTGTCATCGGATAAAGGAAGCTCTCTCTATGTGCGAAAATTGTAAACTTAGGGTCATTGGCCCCCAAAATTATTTACAAGCATAAAATAAATAATTCTGTAAGACAAATAAAGGCCACGTGTCCGAGGCGCGTCTGGTTTTTTTTAACATGTAGCCAAAGCAGCGCGTAAGAATTATGGTAAATAATAAAAATCGTTGTCAATGTTTTTCATTATCGATTAGTTGAATCGATTTTATTGAATATAAGATGAGGTTTTTATCAGAGCAAATGCTCTAAAAAAAATAGCCCTCGTCTAATATTCGAGGTTGTCTTATGATCTGACCTCAAATAGACTTCTGCCGGGGCTTCTATGACGTTGTCTTAACCCCTTCATGACAAAGGCTGTACATGTACGGGTTCACAATGCATTGTTTTTAATGGGTTTAAGGACAACCCGTCGTCCTTAAGGTTTTTTTTTATTAAATATGAAAAATTAGTTTAGATGTGAATTAATATTTAATAGTAAAACTTTTTTTTAGGTATTAAAACCTAGTTAGAGTTTTAAAATAAGAAGGTGATTAGAGAAATGCCATTGTGATAAAAGTGTCTCATAATTAACGATTAGCAAATAGCGCATCACTGACGAGGTCTCCGTGTCGCTACAAAGAAGGCGGTCGTTGACCTGGTTCCATTGAGGCTTAACCTGGCCATCCAAGGATCTAAACATGCATGGGATAGACATACGGCTCCTGAATCTAAGACGAAACCAACGACTGATTAAGGTTTGAGTCTTTACAGCAGGAAAAAAGAGCAGACTAGACGGGGGCCGAATGGGGCCGATCTGCCGGCAGGTTCTATGTGCCAACATTGTCTGGTCCAACTGGAAATAAAAAAAGATTAAGCCTGTTTTAGGACAATAGGACCAGTAGGGTCATAAAACTGTAATTCGAAGGTCTATCAGAAGAGCAAAAAAGACGGCTTGCATCTAAATACTCCGGTTACGATTAAATGCAACGTTTGCAAACAATCCCTGTCAATAAACAATAGACACATTCATTTGCAATTGTGTTACATTTCATATCTGTGTTAAACTCGCTAGGATTGTAAATATAACAAATAATACATTGGATACAATAGCGCCGACACATGACTGATGATTTCATGCGTCAGTGACAATGAGGATAAATAACACTGTCCATCAAAGCTATTTTTGTTGACAGCCAGAAGTCAGGGGTGCAAATGTAAAATGACTGATTCTCCCATCTTTTGTCAGCAATGAAATATAGATCACTTGTTGGAATGAAGATTCACAATATTCTAGAGTCAGGTCGAGACATTTTCAGAAATGTTCTAAAATGTAGCTTATTTAGCGCGGGGCTCCTCTAGCTCACAGTGGACCGTCCTTCCACCGCGGGAAAGCAGAAATGTTCCGTATATTTAAATCTGAATGGCCTCCAAGATATAAATCCCTGTAACAATTTCCTAAACCAGCCTAATTTCCGTCAGTCATTTGAGTTTTTATGCTAGGGGGAAGTTATGAATACTGTATGGATCCTGAATCTAAGACGGGAAGACTCGATGGGGGGCCGAATTGGGGCCGATCTGCTGGCAGATTCAAAAAGTAGCCAGTGAAAAAAGATCCCATTGTCCAGTTGAGAATGTTCTGAGAATGTTCTCCACAAATTAACCCCTTAATGACAAAGCCCGTACATGTACGGGCTCAGAATGCATTGTTTTCAAAGGGTTTTGAGACCGTCCATTGTCCTTAAGGGGTTAACTCGTAAGAGTGATAAGCAGAAAGCCAAGCGCGTGCGCTGATCTATAGCATTTTAAGCCCAAGCCACAGGTAATGTTCAATAACATCCTTCAAAAACAGTTTTTAACTATTTAAGAGCTATTAATAGACAGCGTTGAATCTCAATACTCTATTGATTAATTGACTTCACCAACAAAACTGTAATGAAGTTCATGAAACCAGTGGGAGATTCCCTACGGCGAGATTCCCTACATGACTTAACTTCATCTTCTTTCTCAACCATCATGAAGGACAGGGATTTTAGATCCAGACCTACATTGAATTGTTTCACAAGACAACTGATAGTATCTCATAAAACTGTATCCAAAATGTATTATGAGGCAGAGATATCTCATTAGGTTATCAAGTATTGGTTATTCTGAGGACCACACAGAGGCCTCATAGGAGTTCTGGTGATCTGGAAAGTTCAGATCGAGACTTCAAATTTCCAAACTTCAATGTAATATCACACTCTACAGCTCTTAAGTCACACACATTGTGTCTCTTCTTTTCAGACACAGGGAAACTTGTAGAACACAACATGAAGGTTCTTCTAAGTCTACACAAAGCTCATGAAAAGTATCTTCGGTACTCTGCCTTAGCGTATCGCTGTATCCACCTATTTACCACAACACAGGGTGATATTTTATATTATCACCCTATCCAAGGTCCAAATTCCTATTAAAAAAAGTTGAGTGAACTCAAGTGATGCCTTGTCCTTTTCTCACAATTGTATCAATTTCTTTTTCTTCCTTTCTATGAATTCGTTTTCTGCAGTTTTACCAGTTACACTGTTTCTATCCTCAATAATCTTGGTTTGCCTGGTGTGTTGAATTTTTAAGCATTGCTGTCACACTGTTTGAGCAGGAGGATACACAAAAAAAGAAGTTTTGCTTAGATATTTGCCACTTTTGCGTCATAAAGACTCAATATTCCCAGAAGGTCTTTCTTCCGACTTTATTCAGTTCATTCTATATTAAGTTACAAAGTATATATGAACTTCTCAAACCAGCAGGCAGGCACCTGGAAATGCAACTGTTATCCAGATCTAAAATATATATATATCTACAGTGGAGATTTCTTTCCCGAAATTAACTGTACCTGTTGTTTAAGATGAATTCCCAAAGTCTTTCTCAAGATGCTCTCACGATCTTATAAGAGTGTTATTTACAGGGATTTAATTAGACACCCACTCCTTTATCTCTTCTATTCAAGAATTTTTAGTATAATTTATATACCATAAAAAGCTATTTTTTTGGCTATTAAAGATATATTTTTTTCTTTATTAATCTGGCTGAAATAATAATTTCTCGTATAAACAGAATTTTGGCTTATTAAAGTTCCGATACTGGAAATCCAACGTGGATGAGTTACTGGGGCTGTCCAACATCTTATTTGACTGAAGGCGATCAGAGCCGCAGGACTCAACATATTGGGAAAAAAACCCAAAGACCCAGGTTTGCCACCGATTGGTGAAGAAGACAGACGGTGGAGCCAAGGTAACTCGTAAGTCAAAGAGAGAAGGCACCGTCTCACAGCTGCTACGTTTCAATTATTAGTAGAAACACAGTAGGGTTCAAATATAAATGGGGGAAAAAATACATTTAATATATGTTCCATACTGGCACAGCTTCCGTCTATACAGCATTTTATCACTTATATAATGATCTATATATTAAATTGAAAATTTTAAAAAAAATAAATAAAAAAAAATTAACAGTTGTCCTAATTTGAAATCTTGTCCTCAAAACATACACATCGAGTCAATAAACATTTAAGGATTAATAAAAAAATAGAGAAATTAAAAACTAAAAAGTCTAAATATTTTGAGCAATGGAAATGTGTATTTTTTATGTTCTTTTTTTCCCAAGGAATATAGAAAACCCTTTGCATGGATCTTGGTTTTAGATTACAAATTACGGTTACAGGGGGGGGGGATACAGGGACGTCGGCCAAGCTGTCTTCTCTAGAAATGGCATTCTTCCCAGCCCTAATGTCTATTGTGGCAAATAAAATATTCTATTAAATTATTTTCTAATTCTGTCTCTCCCCTGCCAGCCTCCTAGGTGGTGAATTTCCAAAAGTTCTCAAACATTTTCCTCCGCGCCATCTGTCTTCGTAGCTGGATATATTGGACATCAGCATTAGATCCAAACATCTGTGACCCAAGGACACCAAGATGTCCAATCCCAAAGCCCACAGGATTGGGGGGGGGGGTTAAGGCGCATCAAGACTTTAAAATAATGATTTTTTAGAGGATTTGTACATCCCTATTAATAGTTTAGTAACAGCGGCTGGCAAATTAAGGATATAGTTACCTTTATATGAAACAGTGAGGTGTAACGAACGATAGCTTGGATCCACCCTGACAGCTCAAGTTTGCGTCCTTGCTTGGATTATAATTTAGGTTGAAGTCACTCAACGAGGTGACCTTTTTCCAGTGACGTTTCCATAATTGATTTGGAGATCCAGCCAATATTGAAATATGTTTGGTTTTTTTTAATACTGGAGGTAAGTTATATGGGGAAAAAAACCATGGTCCCTCAAGATTATCCTCTCAAGGTTCTTCTTGTTGACCCAGAAGCACGACAGTCTCATTGTAACAGGCAAAGAATTTTGTTGAGGGACACAACAATTTATTTCATTCAACTACAAAGGTGTAAGACAGAAAAAGAAGGAAAAAGTTGGGGGTCTGAGCCCACATTTCTCAGGCTCCACCGCCTAGAGAACATTAAAAGGAACAAAGAGCGATGAAGGCCTTACTCATGTTGAGGAACCATTTGTAACCCAAGAGAGACTTCTAGGTTTAAGCATCTCCTTGGCAGGTAAGAGAAATATCTGCTTGGTTAAGATGATGTTCCTTGTGTCAAAGTAGAAGAGGCTTTAACGTCTTCCCGAGATACTTTGAAAAGTAGACACTCCAAGGCCATTTCCACCATTACCACAAAACTCTCTTCGTAATAAACTGAACGGCTCTTGTCACGTACTTCTCTATTTGCCCATTACGATCTCCTCCTGTTCCCTTACACACGGCGGCGGATGACGGCCATTTTTAAACCTCTCATTCCTCCCCCTTGAGACTCATGAGATGGCTCGCAGGATGGCGTTATTAGCTTCTTACACAAGGCGGGGGAGGGGCGGTTCTTGGCCAAATGCTTGAAATTACAACTCGATAAAAAGGTGATGATTACTGATTCAGGGAATTCATTCGTGGGACTCAATCTGCCAGCTCTTCCAAGTCCCGAGAATTAATAAAATAGCAGGACAGAGTTAAGTAAGACGTTTATTACGGAGCCTACTGAGGATTTGTCCGTGCGGTAGAAGTAATGTAAGGATTCTCGGAGGTCAACCGTGTAAGGCCACATTATTAAAATCATGTCTAAAATGATGAATTTCAGTAAATGCAGTTTTTTTTTTAGCCTTTTCCCAGGAAATGACTCCGCTAATAGGTGGCATTTGTACGGCCCTCATTACTTCAAGTGATTATTGACATCCAATGGATTGAAAAATGATGTATAAATGAGAAAGGGTTGGATGTCCTCGCGTGAACCCAATTAACATCCCGACGAGCTGATATGAATTGAATTGGTTGAACGAGGGGGGGGGCATATATTATCATTTAGATCTTGGTTTTATAAGCAGCCATGACAGGGTTAACAAAAATAACATATATTATATATACGGGTTCTTCTGATGAACCCCAAAATTGTTTTTAATACGGTAAAAGAAAGATCAAAATGGCTAAACAGGTGCGTATTTCACTAAACTGTCAGCTTTTATCACTAAAGGTGCAGTTCCACTTATAATAACATTAATTACAACGTAGCAAGGGCTGTCATTTTATCCATAGAAACTTTGGTAAGCTTTCTGCAGCATCTTTGGCAACAACCTATCAGGACCTGTTTTTGTGTCACATGACAATAAAGTATTCCCGGCAAAAAAAAGAATGAGGAAAATGGTACATTTATTAAAGAACTGTTCTTTTTAGGATGGTTTTGAGCATTGAGGGGTACTAGGAGTGGTTGATGTGGTTAGTTACAAAGGTGTTAAAGGTGGCGTTGACTAAAAGCATCTAAAATCAATACAGATAATCAGAGCCAATTAATTAATATTTTTTTATTACCGCTAGACACCCTTACAAGATAACAAACGGTGTAGAAAATACTTTTTTTCCCCCCGATTCTCCCAGCGGATTCCAAATCAGATACTGGAAAACGTTCCTCTGTCTGAAAGTCAAATAAAATTAACTGTAGTATGAAGCAGCGTCTTAAACGGGACCTCGAAATCAATAAACAGGTCACAAAAAGTCACCTTCTTTACAAACAATTTACTTCGGGTTCCCAGACGCAATAAACAAGCCGGAGAGGGTCGGAGAAAGCGCAGGCCGCGTCTCGTATCGGTAAATTACGATACTTTTAAAGGATAATAAAAAGAATGTTAATTGACCGTCTAGCAGTAAATAAATGTAATGTTTTTTCCCTTTTCCCCCTCTTTTTTTAGAACATTCAATGACATATCGTTTAAGAACAAGCGGACAGCAGCCATGTACCCGGCCCCTGATGGATATAATAAATATCATATCTCAGGATAAATAGTGAATTGGATCAGGGAAGTAAGCAGCGTGCGCGGCTCCGTACCTGCCGCATGTTTAAATTTCCAAAGGTCGCCGATCTCTGGCAGACCGGCCTCCTTCTGCTAAAATTAAGTCTACGCTTGAGGGGAACGCCACATTAATTGCCCATGATGGTAGTGACCGGGCCAGTTCTGGGGGAAAACGTGCCACAGAACAGCTGTCGAATATATCTACACTGGCAGACATTCACAAAACGTCAGGACTGCGGCGCGAACAGAACTGACAGAATTAAAATTCTTACATAGAAACACAGAATCTGCCAGGATATTATAAACCCTTGGCTAGGGGATGCCCACGGCCATAAGTGCTATTTATTTATTAACCTCCATGGTGGGAAGAGGCACAAACCAGCGGAACGTACAAATGTCCAATAAAACAAAATGGCCGCCTTCAGTATGGCAAGATTTTATAAAATAACAAATATACAAACTTTCTCCAAAAAAAATATTTCAGAGAGACTTTACAAATGGCAAAAATGGCAATACATAGAATAAATAAATAAATATGTCCTTCAGTTGGTGGGATATGATGTGATCTCAAGTGGCTTGAGGAATGATTTATTCAGGATTTACTCATTTTTCCGCAATGCATGGCATTCGAGTGACAAAAATATGAGATTTTTCACTTATTTTTCAAATGCCCGGGAGCTCAAGCCTGGCCAATAAATACCATTTTTCAGAAGGCTTTAGAATCCGACGCCATGACAGTCATTATCTCTATATGTTTTACCTTTAATTCCTCAACTTTCTTTTTACCAGGGTCAAACAGCGCTCATCCCAGTAGGACGATTTCAAACGCCGCCATATAACAGATTCCGGAAAGCGTTAAGTGAACGGCAAAGCTTTTCCACTTTTTCCCCAAATTCTACATTAAATATGACATCACTGCATTGGGTAATACACTGAAGGTCATGTGAGTGCAGGTAATGTCAAGGTGGAAGAGGGTGGAAGGGCTGATATTCCTTCTCTGCTCCATTCTTTGGCTTTATGGGCAAGTGAATGAAGGTCTTAAAAAACAGAACCATTACCTTTGTTAACATAAACACCGTTTTCTGATGAATTAAGGAATTAAAGGTCCCCTTTAAGAACGAATGTCTCTAAATATCCAACGGTACGAAACACATAGAGTCTACGTACACACATTTATGCGTCCATATGTTTAATCCTTCTGTTAAAATCAGCCATTTTCTGGTATATTGACATTATTAAATGTAAATTTTAATTTGCAGCGAAAAAAAGGGGAACTTTTTCGCACGTTTGACATTTGCAATACTTTGTAACAGCTTTTGGCCGAGATATTTTTACACGGAAACTCTTAAAACCGACTTTTGCCGACATCTGTTTCTGTGAAGTGCAAACAAATAAACATTTTCATACAAATGGCGTCCTAAAAACATCTCGAAAAATCCCACGATCAACCTGGAAAACAGAAAGTTTTAATGAGATTGAATGACAGCTACTTTTATCAGACAGAAAGCATCTTATTCTGTGAATGCCGGATTGATTTGCTGAATAAACTTTGTAGAATTAATTATTTCTGTATATTACTATTAAATATATCAAATAATTGTCAAATGTACGACCGTTTAAACGTTTGGGTCACTTAGAAATTTCCTTCTTTTTGAAAGAAAAATAAATTTTGTCCATTAAAATAATGTGAAATGGATCAGAAATCCAGCGCAGACGGGGTTAATGTTGTAAATGACTATTGTAGCTGGAAACGGCTCATTTTTAATGGAATCTCTTCATAGGCGTACAGAGGCCCTTTATCACTCCCATCACACCCGTGTTCCAATGGCCCTTTATCACTCCCATCACACCGTGTTCCAATGGCCCTTTATCACTCCATCACTCCTGTGTTTTAAATGGCCCTTTATCACTCCATCACTCCTGTGTCCAATGGCCCTTTATCACTCCCATCACTCCTGTGTTCCAATGGCCCTTTATCACTCCCATCACTCCTGGTTCAATGGCCCTTTATCACTCCCATCACTCCTGTATTCCAATGGCCCTTTATCACTCCCATCACTCCTGGGTTCCAATGGCACGTTGTGTTCGCTGATCCAAGTTTAAGTTTAAAAGGCTGATTGATGGTCAGAAAACCATTTTGCAAATTATGTTACAGCCAGAAATGTCCTTGTTTTCTATGCAAAACAGCTCAGTTTTCTCTGTCAAGCCGTCGGCATCATTTACGCCACTTGGCGGCCACCTTGTCATCCTTTCTGGATAAAATGGGCATAAAAGAGGTTCTTGATTGTGTTCATCTAGATCTATATGGTTAGAGATATCTTGGAAATGCTGTAACCGACTGACTTCATCTAATAACTGTATGGACTCATTCCATGTGTTTATGATCCAGATGGACATCAGCTTTAATCTAAAATATTGGGTCCAAAGGAACACAATGAAAAAAGTAGTGATTTTTCGTAGCAACGGAAAATCTTATACCTTTTGCTTTCCTTCCGACAATCAAATTCCTGCATTGACCGCGTTTTAAAAAGGAGGCAGCCGTAGATAAATTAATCGCCAACAATGTTATGCGTTCCCAGGAATTTAACCACGTGTTCAAACTGGCAAAAGTCGGAGAATCACCTGGCACACGAGACGGCGCTCACCGCCGGCCAGCTCTCCGAGCTTTCACCACGTCAAAGCTTTTTGATTAGGAGCAAAGCCAGAGTAACAGCTGCCTGCCGTGACTTCTATGCCAACCTGTCAGTGTGCGCAGAAAATGTAAGTATTAAGGAGCCATCTCCCGTTCCTAAAAGGAAAGAAGATAGACGCGCCACCGGCATACTCAATCTTTCAAGAATTTAACAAAGAAAAGAAAAATGTGCTTTTCCAGGAAGTAACGTTTTGACAGGTCGATTCAAATTGTTAGTTTCAGGCGGAATGGCAGATTTAACAATAGTATAGAAGTTTAAGGCTGCGTTATTTTAATTTGATGCTGAAAGCGGGTGATGGGACAAGAACCTTCAGAACAAGAACAAGAACGGCTTCAGCTTGTCGCAACCGGAATGACCAGAAATGGTGTTTTGGCCTTAAATTAATAAAAAAAAAAACCAAAAACTTCTAAGATGATGATATTCTGGTCCCTTAGGTTCTGTGCTAACTTAGTAACAGAATTTAAAGAAGAGGTCCTCTGCAACCATGATGTGTCAACCGTAGTCTGGACTCAACACATAGTCCCAATAAATGCTTTTGTCGTTTCGAGGCAGAACAGAGATCTGTCGACTTTTTTTTAAAATAACACAAATATTTTGGTAATATCAGAACTCAAGACGTATGAGTATTAAATCATTATTCCCAAGACATTTAACAGTTAGATGCTGTTGCCTCATGTAGAACGTTGGACGTCTGGAGCTCTAATCTAATTCTTTTGGTCATCCGAAACATTTGTGCCCGTTTACTATGGAAGAGCCGCGTTTTCGACATTCCAAATGCCAAAAATGACTCAAAAATATATATTTAGGTACCTGTCCAAGGGGGACAACGCTTTAGAACCCCGGAGAACCCCAGAGTTTCCTTCTTCAGGCTGCCAGATCTTGTTACCATCTAAAGCATTCCAAGAAAAGTATTCATTGTCATAATTGATGGTCAAACGCTACCTTTTTAAATCGTTTATTTTATAGCCTCAAAAAAAATTAAGAAGTACAGTACAAAACCTCTTCCAATTAATATTTTTTTTGGGGGGGTTGTAAATTTTCTGCTTCTTACACAAGGGTAGATAATGATACATTAACGCGGGGTTAAACTCCAATTGGATTCAGTACAGTCTCTGCACCAAAAGGGGCATGGTAGGACTTTTAATCTTCTATTAAATAAATAATAAAAAAGATTAAACTGTCAATATTCGGATGAGCCGGCATGACGGTCCGCCTGATGGAAAGGCTGCTTGTAAGTGGGTTCTAATGATATGCATGCTAAGAATAGGCCTTTTCTTATAATGCATGTAATTAGGAAGAACAAAATGTTCCGCTTACATTCAGGACATGCACAACTAATAAAGGAGGATCGGACGTGGCTTTTGGCTATTTATTTGCATGAAAAAGCTTCAATATAGCATATATTTTAGAGAAATTAGTTTTTAATCTAGGTAACTAGATGAGATTTTGACCCTGAACTGTTTTCGTATCGACCTGGGAGAAATTATGCAGAAGTGAGAGTTTGACGCCTATCCAGCAGACAGGCATCATTTTTTTCATTAATTTTTCAATGTCTCACACAGTTACGAGGAGTGGGAAAATTGCTTCTATTTAAAAGATCTCCCCGCATGAATTTGCTTTCATAAGTTTCAATCAGAAAGCGATGATGGAATTGCCAGGTCTCTCCGTCATTTAGAAAGTCAGGCGCGCCGTTAAAGAAACTCCTGACCTGCCGGGAAGTGAAAGACGAACATCAACCTTCCCGAAGAGAACACTTCCTGCGGAGGAATGAACCGGGCGCTCATGCACACACACACACACACACAAATACTTTTTCATAAGCATATTCATATTTAATTCATTCATGTTGCCAAACGGATCGTGGTCCATACACGGTCCTTCCATATGAGAAACTGCGACATGGAACGTCAACGGATGAGATGAGAAGACAGTACAACCATAAGATCGCATCATTTTAATGGCTTTTTAACCAAAAATAGGGATATGTATGCGTTTGTTTCTTATCTATTATAACTAAATCTAATTCTTGTGTCTTAGATGCGCCTTAAAAAAATTGTCCTTTTGCGTAGATACCCGAGAGATACATTTCTTGTGACTGTTTTTTAACGATTTGACCAAAAAAAAAATATAACTATGTTGGTTTTAATATTTCTGATGTTGTACTTCTCTTACTTTTTTTTTTTTGAAGAATATGAACGCAACAGATAAAAACTGGTTAATGAGTAACGATCAGTAGAGCCGTACCCCCATGGCAGAGGAGAAGGTCGTCCTTAAAATGGCCACCAAGGTTGAGTTTGTTCACATGTTGGGCCTTCACTGGGTCAGTAGACCCGGTGAAGCCCCAACCGTTAGTCAAGTGCGTAGATTGGGTGGCATTAAGTAAGACTTACATTGGTAAGTCATGGAGGGGAGATGCCAAGCAGGGTCCGGTGCGGAAACCAATTAGGGATTCAGGGTCACAGAAGAACATATGAGTAAAGCCCAGCAGATGGACTGGTGGCCAACACCAACTATTCTTTTCAAGGTTATTTTAGAGCATAGAGCGCTCCAGTGACAGTCTCTTCAAATATAGAGCAAAACTGGACATGACCTCTGTTGATCGGACTCTTTATGATGTATCAGTAAAGGATAAATTAATTTATGGTAAGACCAGACATTTGCAATTTCCAGCATAAAATGACGCTTTTTTTATAGCCTCGGAGAAGGAACATCTTTCCCGTTTACAACAGATGATATATTAGATGGAAAGTAAGTTGGCATTGCGGTATTTATTGGGCTGTCTGCTTGATTTGTCTGGAAAGCCCCAAAATGAGGATATTGTGAAAAAAAAATAAATATATATATATAGCAAACGTGTGAAATCATCCAGCGAAGAGAAGTGAATCAGACGGGAAGTAAGGAGAAGGATGTCTTCAGAGAGGTGAAGAAAAGAAATTGGCTACGGGCAAGACATTTTCAAATAACAGATGCAGGTTATACTCCGGAGGCCAGAAAAAAAAAAAAGAATGAAAAAAAGGACCAGAGAAACGTTTGCTGAACACAAATCTGCGGGTTCATCCAGGGCATCGAGATAATCATCATTCGAACTTCCCATTCGTCCAAAACATATTTACATTAACAAATCACAAGGTATCAGAAGCAGCCGTTCTTGTACAAGACAAATATTTTTTGTGCCGAGAAAGAAGGACTTGGGTTATATGTAAGATCTCAAGATGGAGACCTCAATAACACATCCAGAGTACTCACGGCGATGTCTATATCCTCCTCCGTCTACTTAGTCCTCTGCAAACATATATACAAAGTCAATATATGAGCAGGTAAAACAAACGTCGGTTGGTCTTTAGAATTCAAATTCACTTTCTACTGAGAAGAAGAAAATTGAGGTGAAACTTCGTATCTAGAGGAGACAAAAAGATACTTTGAGGCAAAGTGGGTGGGACTTTTCACCACGGCCAAAATGAAGACCACGGGCCCCCGATTCTATATTATAAGGTGCGTTGAGGGCCTAGAAGAGCATTGTGTGGCAGACGAGACGTTTCAGTCCTATAGTAACTATGTCAAGCAGCTGGTTTGTGAATGGAGTCTTTCCGAGGCGTCTCACGGCTCGTGGAACGTTCTCAGGCGAATGAATTGACTCGGAGACACTCACAATGTTAAGGAATTAGATACTGCTTGAGGATAATGAGGATAATCCAGTTGTTAATGAGTCTTTATTTAACGAGTTAACGAGACCCATTTGTGGTGACTAGATGAGACTTGCCACTAAGTGGGTTACAAGGGTTAAAGAGCCACACAACCAAACCTGACTTTTCTGGAAACATTTGGTAGATTAGAAAGTGATAAAACGGTATGATTATTACCCAATTTAAGCTTTTCTTGGCCCATATTGATTCTTTCTGATAAACTTACGTGTTGGAAGAATTTCTGAAGCTGCTGTATTACGATCAGGAGAAATCGTCAAACATTCCGAACGCGGAGATACGTTGTCACTCTCACGGATTTGCCGGAGATGACATTTTCTTTGCAGGCATAAAATACTCCATCAGATGATTATTAAATATGACATCAAACCTTTGCTTAATGATGGGTTTCATGATATTGTCGTAGTTTGATAATACCCGGCTTGGAATGTAGTCATTTAAACATCCCAAAGGTGCCGCTGGTGTATAATTTCAGTGTGTGGCGGGGCCGTTGGGAGACGTTTAAATGGTTTAACCTTTACTGGAGTGACTGACATATCGGCAACCTGGAATTTACACAATCAGGTAAGTTTATTTAACTCCTCGACACCCTTAGAGCCATCCTTGTCTATGCTCATACACACACATCCAATGGGTACGGCTGTGACTAAGAAACTATTGCCCCTACCATGTTCTGATGGTTAACAGGGGTATATATATATAGCCTCTCACAGCCTCTTTTGGCTTCTTTGTCCACAAGTTGCCCCAATGCCACCGGCATCATAACTGGCGAGGTGTTTGTAATTGCACAGATGAGTTAGAAACATTGACCCTCATCCGTTACACTTCTGAATAACATTATATTATTCTTTAATGGAAGCATAGAATCTGCAAGTTGCCTCTAGACTCAAACCTTAATCAGTCGTAGGAGCCTACATCCCATGCATGTTTAAACCCCCCACCATATTTGTTGGGAAGCTGCTCCACTTATCTACTACTCTCTCAGCAAAGTAACGCTATCAACCATTTACTTGCTCTATAAGTGGGTTGATTTACATAAACGATGGTTACATTACATATAAGAAGTAAGATCACAGGGAGCAGGCTAGAGATCTGTTAGCTATTATTTTAGGTCATAAAGCTATTAATGACTATTTCACAGCAATAATGCTCCAGTAATACTAATAATGTGCGGGTTTTAAATGATAAAAAATCTCTAGTTTTGTATCTTAGTGATGAGCTAAACATAGAGGCCATCATCTCCTGTTACAATGTTCCATGATTTTTTTTTTTAACATTCTAGAATTTCTACATAGCAGACGGGAGGTCAATAAATATTTTTTCCGATGGTCTTGTAATTAATCAGATGGATACTTTGTCGCGCCGCGGACAGTAAGACAATTGGTTTGGATTTGTTCGTCAGGCCAGACCTATGTAGTCTCATTACCCCACAGACCCCGTCGCTCGGAAGAATCGCCGGTGACAAGCCACTTTCCAGAATCAAAAACACCATGGGGTTTGAGGCTCGATGAAAGGAATTTGACGCCGATAGCATTTGACGTATGTAGATTTGATATGTTTTCAGCTTCTAAGTGATGCCAAAACGCAGCTTATGAGAATAATTTAAAGAAAGGGGTACAGAGATCCTTCAAGATGATTACCGTCAGTTGCCCAAGGTCACCTTTATTCCTTCCTAGACAGCGACGGTTTAGATCACAGAATACAGATAATTCCCATCTCATAAGGGCAGGCAAAATGTATGTGATGTTTCTGGAGTATGTTAATTGGCAGAGCACTAATGCATTCCGCGCAGGTAGCCGGTACGGGAAGCATTTCTGGCTGCATCGTTTCCATCAGAGTCTTATTTAATTGACAAAATAATGATTGGCGCTGGCTTTATTAGAAATGTGAATTTTTACAGAATTTCAATCATTTTTTTCTAAGATATTTATTTCTAGTATTGGGTATGAATACGGTTTTTGAAATTTTCATGTTTCACTTTTCGTAGAGGACTTTGTCAGTTCCTAGTTATTGTGATATCAGAATAAACGTTTGCTTTCAGTCTTTCCAGAAAAGTATCCGTACAATCAGTGATCTAGAACCCTTCCTTTTCTGCTAAATGAAAAATGACCATATAAGGAAGTAAGGCGGGTTCTAAACGACCTTCACGTAGCCTGGTTTGCCATTGAGTAGGACACCACCTAGTGGTCACCATAGGGGTTTCACGCATCAGCGGGATGTTGCATGATCTTAGACAGGTCTGAACCCTAAACTTTAGTGTTGGTGGGCTGCAGTAACCATAATCCATTCAAAAGCTACAATATATCAACATCTTAATTGCACAAAGCAGTCTACGTCTGCCTTATGCTCCATTATTACACAACGGTTTAATCATAGTAAGAATTAATTGCTAGAAGGTAATTTTCCAACAATTTGCTTTTAAAATCTGCTTTACAGTTCTTTTTATTATTTGGACTGGATTCTATTTTCTTTCATTCCCCTCCATTATTCTCTTTTTAATAACTTTCAATAAAATATGACTGTGTAATTAGACCATTTAATTTCTTATTAAACAGACAGTCCCAGGCACTTTGCATGTTATGTTGTACTCATTAAATGCTCTGAGATTATGTCGCCTACAATTTGGATTCGAGATTCTGGTGGCGGTGGAGATAATGACTTATCTGTTAACATTCTACATTCTATCTCTTCCCCTAGAAGAAAAAAAACCCCATAACAACGGGAAACTCCTCATTTTTAAGCAATGAAACGTGAGACGGATTAAGAATCTATTGGGCTATAGGAAGGGTGACTAATCTGGATCCCTGAGCGCTATATACTTGATTCACAAAATGCGTGTGGTTAGCAGGGTGGGAACACAAGACTCTTCTGCGTTTTCTCGTCATATCAGGGGCTCTGGTCAAGTAGCTGTATCTTGGGGTCAGTGTTTGAATCATTCATTTCCGCCATTTTTCTGATGTCGTCATATAGGTAGGAACGCTCTACTCTACTCTACTTAAATCTACAAGACTTACATCATGGTCATTCCATCTCTTAGAATGTTGGACTTTATGGAAGGCAAGCCACGTCCCTATGGAGAGAATTCCCCTAAGTGCAAGAGTTTGCTGCCACCACCACTACGGTTCACCAACCACCAGGTCTACCTTCTTCTGATGAATCTCAGATATCGCCCTGGCAGGCATGTCTTGTTGGGAAGAAGAAAATAGTGATGCATATCGTCTTTCTTAGCTGAGCATCAATACCATTTTAGAGGTTCTAATCATCTTCTCAAATGGATACATATATATAAAAAATAATACATTGTTAAACAGGTAAAGAAAATGCGAGAGTTGGCCTTCCTAGACTCCCAATGAGAACCCTATAGGTTCTCTTTGTAGCTTCATCCATCCTAGTACTTAATCGGTTAATGGTAGTTAATTAAAAATGCATATACCGACCCAGCAGATGTGATCATTCCCACTCTTCCTACAGAATACTCCTCTGTGTCCACAATAACCATCTTCCATCTGCTTTGTCAATTTTCAAAGTTGTCTTACACACATTCAGGAAAAACAAGGTTTGTTCTTATAAACAAATGTTCCTTTTTTTTGTACAACCTTTTAATTCCATTGAAAAATGCCACGAAAGACACAATAAAAAGGACATTTACCGTAGTTTTGGTGTTTCTTTCGCGCTATCATGCTAATCTGCCGTTTCATGCTTTGTAAAGAGAAAAATCATTAATTACAAGATCCTGTTAAAACACACAATAAAAATAATAACAAAGGCCAACGCTGGACAGGTAGCCTGCATGCGTTTTTTTTTCAAACGTGAAATAAGACTATATAAATAACGTGTTTCTGCTTTTTTTATAATAGCCAAATCAAAAGAGAGTGTTGTCAAGCTCAGATAAGTACCTACATTATGAGAAGGTTGTCCAGAAACTTAGGGTTTGCATTAAAATCCCTCAAACTTAACAAAAGAGCAACCAAAAATAACACAGGCATTATGAAGATCTATGTCATCTTACCCTCACCACAACTACAGACGTACAGGCAAAACTCTTATAGAATAACATGCTTTGCTAATAAAGATGAGAGGAGCATGCCTAAAGCCTGTGCTGGTTAGTTAATTCCCTTGTGCTGTAAAGAAAAAAGAATAAAATATATGATTATTATTATTAATTATTATTATAGTATTATTTTTAGTCTGCAACTGCATAACATTGCATTTATTTATGTTGAAACAATGCCGGACGCTTGCGCAATACGAAACATCGTGTTACAAAATCTCGAGCCACCTTCGGCCGTAACAATATTTACTTAAAGAAAAGTTTAAGTTTGAATAATGATGCTATGCGAACCGACGCTTTTTCTATATTTTTTCTATATTTTCTATATTGTTTCCGCTCGATAGTCCTACATAATCTTCACACCAAACTTTTGTGACATACCTCAAGCTGCTAAAGCCCTGAGCAGTGTTATTTTGTTAACTTTGGGTCCTTTTGACCATGGACCAAATCCCCTAGTGCATTAAAAAATAAAATCAGTAAAAAAAAATATAAGGCGCAAAATGAAACCTTCGTGTTTTCCATGTTTATAAAGTTTACCGTAACTTTAACTTAATCAGTAGAGTCATAAATCATTTCACTAACTCAGCTGCAATAACCTTCTGGAAACCAGCCTGTCATCATTGCGAGAAGGCACTTTCAATATTAATTGAATACATTTTTGAAAATTTTTTTTTTTAAAAGGAATTTCCCAAATTCCTATTACTACCTCCGCGCTGATATTTTCTCTTGCTGTGGGATTCCCTGCCTTAAATACTAGCATTTAATAACAGTGAGACCTAAAAAAATAATAATAAAAAAATAATACTGTTGAAATGTGTTATGTGAAAAACTGAAGCAGGTTACCATAGCAACTGGCTTCCTAATACAGGGAGCCTTTGTCTTGAATGTCCCTCTGAGTGACATCGGGCATTTCTGTTCCTTCCAAAAGATTCAGAAGAAAATGTAAAAAACGACGTTTTATCTTTAACCAATGAGACTTGTAATGATGTTTTTTTGCATTGGTTTCTTTGGACCTGTGAACGTTTCTATCCCTTGGGTGATGGAGAATAAAGGTTTTCAGCAACCTATCCTGCTCTTTGCAGCCTAATTGTCAACCGTGTCTCATATATGTGCTGTAGGAAGCCCCAATAAGGTTTAAAACGTTAATAATTGCAGAGAAACACTCACTAAAGAGCATTCACGGGACACAATTCAACGGTTGCAATAGTGTATGATTCTACGCCATCTTGGCCCTACAAAACCTGGACCCCTTTTGTTGACCCGCATAGCTGTGAATGAAGCATTCTGGCCCCCGGCCTCAGTAGGTACAGAGATAAGAGGACTGTTATTGGGACCCAGATCCAACAGCTCCCCCTTCTGTTACACCTCTGAATTACAATGTATTCTCTCGAATACATTTTTCTGTAAGCTTCTAGGGGACGAGGGAGTAACTGAATGGGCATCGGGTCCACGTTGTGCCAGAGGTCCGTACATCCACAGAACATCCCGAACTGACTGAAGACACAGCCTGGTAGAGACAGAACGTGTAAAGAATCAAACACTTCCACGGTGACTGCATTTATAACACGATCGTGGTATTCATTCATACACGTTATCGTTATGGTTCTGGGAACAATTTTTTTCATTCCTTCCCTTTTAATTGCCTTTTATAGAACCGGATGACACAGGGTTACGGCATCTAGATTTAAGGAGTCCCAGATCACTACATCTGAATCACTAACGCTGCACATCGGTCCCTTCCTTCCAATCTCGCCTGCGGTTCTGCTTCATCTCTTGCTCTCACGACACAGAAACCTGTTCATTTTTATCTTCCTAAGTCGCCTTCGTCTGGTTTTACTTTCAAGCAATTAATCATTTTGTCACCTACCTGCTAACCTCCTACATCTCGCCCGTAACAATCGTTTTGTCAGCTTACGCAATGAGACTTCACGTCCTCCTTTCCGGTACAACCCCCCCCCCCATATCTTCAATATTCCGACCGACCTACTTCAGATCGTATTCTCTTAGGAGGAGTAAGTATTACGAGAGCCGCCATGTGTGTAGCATATAGTTTGACCTTTACTGGAAAGAATGGCAAACAATCGCATTGTGCGTGACAGACGTCCACGCCGTTCCCACCGCGAACGCACCTTTAAAAAACATCTTACACGAGGACGGACCCCCTTTTGCAAACAAACAGGTGAAGCTTTTCAAACCATTTTATTTGAAACGATGATGTTCTAAAGTAACACAAAAGCCAAGACAATCCTATTTGTTACATTCAAGTTTTCGTCAGAATGGCAAGCGAGGTGTCAGTTATGGAACGGAAGCGGCCAGTAGAAACATCACGATCATTCTTTTAGAACGCTCCGACACAACCTTATTTTTGTATATTTCACGCGAAAATGGCATTTTTTAAACCGTTTACAAAAACTGCTATGACACATTCACATTATTGTATAGAACATTGTATACCTTAAGCTTTATCGCCTACTCGTCTGTTGTTTAGTGGAAAATTATATATGTATAAAAATGTGCAAAGAACAAAAAAAAATAGAAACATCTTTTATCTGAATTTGTAGGGTTGTTATTTTGTGTGTAATTTGTCTCCATTGGTCCATGTTCTTTGATACACAATAGCAGCTGGCTTATGAACGTTGAGACAAATTATTCTCCATATATGAATGCTTTATATATTGGAAGCTGGGGGAAGTGGTTAAACGTAACACTTCTGATCACTTCCAGAGTAAATAGATATTGAAAGAAAGGACAGATAAAGAGAATGAGTGACACAGACAAGCATTTCATTATTTTAGGTCATTTCCCTTCAATACCTGAATCCGTATAAAAGGTTATTTATAAAGATTCCGAGGCTTCCGTTAGCTTTAGCGGTTATGTATTTAATATTTCACACCGGAGTGCGCGTGATGCTGCTTCCCTACAATAGTTGAGTCTCTCTCGATGTTCTTAGAGATCCCACAACAATTTTCTGGATTTTTTAATATGAGCATGGGGGTGGGGGGGTGCACTGGTGTCTGTAAAAGAATTGTACTTATCCCAGGAGACACAGAAATCTCATATAGTCTGGGGGTCTTCGAGACGTATGGCGGGTCTGAGGCAGCCAGTTGTTACAGTTGCTGTTTTTATCTCCGTAAACCTCAATACAGTTTCCAACCGGACACACTCCGTTGACACATTTAATAAGCGTACAGTACACTGCGATATAAAAATATTTTATTTGCTCCATAAAAAAGGTCTATCTTGGCCAACTAATGTGGGCGCCAGCCCAGTACCGGCCTCTTTAGGAGGGGAGGAACAAGCGCTACGAGTGGCTAAAACCCCTCCATTCCCTTTTGGCGTTGGGTCCTTGTACATGTCTCCGGAGGTCAATGGAGCTCATGTACAGCCTTGGCGAAGATCTTGTATGGCTTGTGGCCCTTTGTGGCCAACTCACCCACCTCTAGTCTACCAGTATTATTGGCTCTTAAAAAACACTGAGGTTTGCAAATATACCTTTTTTTATATAAAATAACTGACCGTTCGCGCTTTACTCACTTGAAAGGAAAGACGTACAAGAGGTACAGAATAGAAATGTCTTCACGTGTCCCTGATATTGCCATAAAATTTTGTTATTCAGATTTTTATATAATACATTCATTTTTAGAGGGTTTTTTTTTTTAAATGACAGCACTCCTTGTTTTATTGAAATGAACCTAAAGGCCTTTATTTTCTCGCGACGCTGGCCACGGCCTTCTTTGCCGCATCGTCGAGGTCGCTGGCGGACGTTATGGGCAGCCCACTCTCCTTTAGGATCCGCTTAGCTTCCTGGACGTTGGTTCCTTGAAGAAACAAAACACAAAAAAAACAAAATAAAGTAATTCAATATTCCGCTAGTTAATAGTCAAAGTAGAAAAGCCTCTTTCCCAAATCTAACATTCTGTAGTCTGGAATACATAACTAAACTTTTAGCGATTATGTTTAGGGATTATTACCGATATCTTTGCCAAAAAGATCTTCTTAATTACAGGGTTTTTTCCTCATAGGGGTTCAAAAAAATCCCTCCCGGGGGGGGGGTTAGCGTGCAATAGACAGCATATGGGGGGCAGAAAGGGCAGTAAATATGTGGAATTCACTGCCAAAAGCAGACATGGCTGATCAACAACCAAAGACACATCATGTGACAAACTAGAAACTGTGCCTTAATGTGCAATTTTCTGTGTATTTTGGATTTGCTGAACGTAATGTTTCTTTTTTGCTAACCAAATGAACTATGAAACCACATAAAGTCATTCGGATTATCCTGAAAAGAAACATCGTACTCGGCTTTTACAGTTTTATGAACTGATACCCGTATCTTAAAATAGCCGGTTTAGTGGTGTTTGCCGACGCGTTTAGCATCTGACGGCGTGGTATCTGCCCCCCTGTGATGCCATGTGCTACATTTGTTTAAAAAGCACGATAATAAGCCGCATATTTCATAATTACGACGTAAAGTGTACATTCGCATCCTCGGGGCTATTAAACAGCGCGATCGGGGCATTTTGTGCTAATTACTTCAACACGCATTTCGAGGAAACAGCCAGGAAAGGTTACTTGTTACTGTGTCCCCATTTGCTTTACACGAGATAAGTAACACGTGTGTCACTGGATTCACACACCGAACACGAGACAGAGTCGGTTTATGTTACATATATACTCGAATGGTACATCTCATTGAGTAGAGGGGGTAAATGGCATTGCGTGTCCGGAGGTTGGGGTGCATAGGTG
This sequence comes from Spea multiplicata, assembly GCA_009364415.1. Classification (NCBI taxonomy): domain Eukaryota; kingdom Metazoa; phylum Chordata; class Amphibia; order Anura; family Pelobatidae; genus Spea; species Spea multiplicata. Next base: position 161,007 of record VKOC01000104.1, read on the forward strand.
ACAATGTGAAAAATGTATTACATCAAAGCTGCTGATTGGACCCTTCCCTAGGTTGCTATGGCGATAACACCTCAAGAAGTATATCTCTCTGATTATCCGATTTCATGCAAAAGGGGTTTAGAACTTGGATAGACGTTAGATAGATTATCAATTGCTATATAAAGCAGAAAACCATAAAAAAAATTTAAACGGTGCATTGGATTTTTTCACAGAGCAAACTGGGAAAAAATCCTTCTCTATGTAAATCGGCGTGATCGAGTATCGTCCAAAAGGGTTTTCTGAAACGCATGTTTGTTTCTCGCCACTGTGTGGCGCCAGAGAGCTGTGAACCGGTCCGAGCTCGAGTCCCATTATTCACGGCTTTTATAAACTGTGATACAATGTAACGGTGAAAATACCAACCAAAACGTAACCCTTTACAGCCAGTGCCGGCAAATATATATTTAAATGTATCCGGCATGTGGCTGCCAGTCCGAAGCAGACTCATCTACTTTGCACTGAAATAATGATTATTATTATCATCATCACCTTTTATTTATACAGAGCCAACAAGTAACGCTGACAACGGCTCTGTCCTCATTGTAAAGAGAGAGAGCCCACCCATAATAATCTGCAATACTTACTTCTTCTCCTTGGGCCTGCTGTGCCCGTTGCAGGAGTATATGATATCACTCAGCGGCAGAGTATTTTGTTACATAGTACATAAGGTTGAAAAAAGACCTAAGTCCATCAAGTTCAACCCTAACTTGTTGAGTGGGAGACTTCTGATCTGGACCTTGATGGTCTCCTGTTACAACCCCCCCTCCCCAGTCTAGTCCTTGTCTTCCACCGGAACCCATCCACCTCCTTTGGTTCTTCGATCCACTAAAACCAACAATACGTCTGAAAATGCATTCAAAGTGCACACAGGTCATCGTTTGCTCAAAGCCTGCCTGCCTTAAGACAAAGTGACCAACCTTTGACACCTGAGCCTCTACTTACCCTCACAGAAGAACCGCTGACCCCACTCAGCATGAATATTTAACACGTGTAACACCGCGAAAGGCTCGCCGGAATCATTATCTGGCCTGACACAGCCTACTTATTCTTTGCTCTCTTTCTTCGCCTGCTCTTTGTACCCCAGAGCGAGAGATGAAACCAGGTGTCTCTCTCTCCATCTTTATAAATCCTTAAATTAAAGCCTAAGATTCCGGCAGCGAAGCAGAGAATTCTGCGAGGTATACGCAGGGCTCGCAATTAGACGCCCCGTGAACAGAGCCGGCGATCCAACATTCTGTAGCATTTCATTTGTCACATCATATCTCGCTAGTTAGTGATCTAGTTGGATAATTGAATGACCAGATGGTGGACCTGCTTTAACTCCGAGTTTTAACGTGAATCTTAAGTACCTGGCAGAGATCAGATGTAAAGCTGACACAGCGACACGCAGGAGATTATTTATTCCAGAAGCCTTATTATACTTTGGGATTTTGTACATCGCTTCTGTTCTTTGCACGGAACATCTTGTTTTCCCGTTACGTCCAGTCTCGTTACGGCAAGGAACATCATTAAATAAAATTTTACCGTATGCGGTACTTTGAACATTCCAAGCAGCAAAGACATCTTTGCAGAAGATGCTGAGATCGTCTTGGGCTTCAACTAAAGACGTTGGGTAGGTGTTGGTCGACTCAATAACAATCATAAGGAGGGCGTCAGATCATCGAAAAGCATTGTGGATACTTGTTTCCCATCTTCAAAAAGAGACCTTTCTTTTTTGGGGGAAAAAGGACTAGATTTCTAATTCAATCCCAAAACAGGTATATTTGGCTCTCAGATTGTTAGGTGACCAGGCTTTTGTAGACGTGAAGACCAAACAAAGACAATCTGGTGGCCTCTGCTGTAAGTATACATACCTCCATAAAAGTCATAACCTTTACCAAAGAACAAAGTTCTCAATGGATCAATAATTTGTGGGGAACCCAAATTTACATCATTACAGAGGCGGAAATGCTTAAAACCGGCATCTACTGGACATTCAACCGACGATGGTCCTTAGGATGGAGCAAGGGTCACAGGGTCCATTTAAACGCTTCATCGGCATGGAGGAGATATGACGGCTTTCTAGAGACCAATGGGTTAACCCTTTGTTTTCCTTTATCAATGTCTTAAAAAAAAAAATGCGACATTATCTTCTATTTGGAAGACGTCAGCGAATGGAATAATCAACGTCGCTCATGGTTTAGCAGGTGGCTGAGACAGATACAGCCATCAGCTTGAAATGAGAGGGAAAAAAACCCAAAAAACAATAAACATGTCAGGTATCTCGCTGGCATACTAACAGCGAGTATATCTTACCGAGGAAAATTACCGCCAGCAAATAGACTGGGAAAATAGAATTTAAATGGGAAAATGGTTGTTTGTTTGTCAAATAAAATAAGATTAGCGGATAGTATAAAAGCACAGACACAAAAGAATCTTTTTTCCCCCCATCGTTCCCTGCGTACGTTTAATTCTTATATCAACAGCGAGGACGCAAAATGGGTCCTTTTTTTTCAATGGGAACGATAACCTCTAATTGATCGGCTGAGGAGAGGTTTATAGCAATAATGTATCTCGTCACGGGAAAAGAAATAATAATAAAAAAAGCTCGGCATGCGCTTAAAGCTACTGTGAAGAATGACACCCCCCCCCAAAAAAAACAGGTCTGTGAATATAGAAATATATATCGTATATATGAGGGTATACAGTCCAGGCGGAAGCCTTTATCTCCGTTAATTTACACCATTTATAAAGCCGTTTCCTGCTGTTTCTATACACATTATCGGGGCTTTTGGGGCTGTAGAACCCTGCGATCCCCTCATACCCAGCAAACATTCTGAGAGGCAAAGAGGGGCATCAAGGAATGAAAAAGGGGGTGATAGATGGATTTGGGGTACTTCGCTGGTACTTGGTTGCTTGTGCTTCCCCTTTAAGTAACTTGCATCCAGATTCATTTGGGAAGCACGCTCCTTTCTATCAGCTCAGCGAGAATATTACTTTAAAAGAAAGGGGAAAGGAGATAAAAACCGTCAAAAACACATAAACAGACACTCCGGGGGGTTTAGGCTGCATTATCCGAGCGGACGCAGAGGAAACTGTATAATGCAGATAAAAGGATCTTCTGACAGACAGACTCTTAAAGCACTGAATGTGTTATCTCCATTACAAACACTGGGAACCATCTTAAAACTTGCGCTATACTGTATGGATCAAGTGAAAAATGAGCTAAAAATCAACATTCTCTGTATATCGTATTGTGAGAGAGACAGACAACAATCTTATGGTTTATTAACCATTTTGCTACCAGAGGAGTGATATTCTCTGCTCCTCTCTTCCACCTCTTAGTTTCCCCATTTTCCTCCTTTTACTCCGTCAAGATTGTCCACTCTACCTCTGGACGCTTTCCCACCTTCTACAACAAACAGCCCCGCGGGGGCAATTACTGTCGCGGGCAGAATTTTAACCCTGTGGTGTGATAGAGGATCATGAATCCGTTGGCAGCTACAGGGTTAAAGCTTCCCCCCCCTCCCAGCAAACAGGAGCGCGTTTTGCATCTTTTTTTCCCCTGCAAATGGTAGAAAACTCACTTAAAAAGAAAATCCCGTTCAACAGCCCCCAATCCGTCTGCAGGGGCCGCGAGCAATTTCCGCGAATTATTTTATATACTTTGTTTTTTATGTGTAAAAACGGCTCCGGAGCAGATTATTACTTTTATATGGGAGCGGGAAAGCATTCTGCGTTCTCTCATTACAATGAAAATAGCAGTTCCTGGATCCACATTTACCAGGCGGTAATTCCTCTCGCCGAGAAATAGGGACGTGTTGGAAAAGTAGTCTTTATGGCGAACACCCAGTAAAGCCGCCAGGAGCGCCCCAATAAAAACCTTAACGCAACTCGCTCGCTATTTATGGACACACCCTATGGGCTTAAGCCCCTCCCACTTCCATGCATACCTGCCAACTGTCCTTAAGTGGTGTGGACGGACGATACTCAAAATTCTGGACACCTGGATGCTTTCCCTATTCTCTGATTTTTTTTTAAGACCACAAAGAGGGGCAAATTAGTCCATATAGACCTCAAGCGCCCCCTCTACTGGGACACAGTGGTTGCACATAGTTGCCAACTGCCATTAATTATTGGGGACAGTCCTGAAAATTCTGGCCATTTGGATGCCTGCACATCTTTTTCTGATTTCTTCAGGGCAAACTAAATGAATGGACCTCAAATGGAAAATCGGCTCGTGAATAATGCTTTGTGATGACCCAAGAACCCTCTAACTTTAGTTACTTGAATTCTCACATGAGCAAGAATACATCACAGCAGGTCTCAGCAGGTTCCTGGTTGTCAGTCCAACTGCTGAGCTTTATAGAAGAGGTTCTATATGAAAATTCTGGCTTTTATATAACCCCCCCCATTTTTCTGTAAAAAAGCATAATGTCCCTCAGACAAGCTCCGAATATGCAGCCCCAAAAATGTGAACATAGAAAATAGCACTAAAAAGAACTTATTATTTTATTCTCTGTAAGACAAAGTAAGGAAGCCGGGTCTCAGCTGGTGGGCCGCCTCTTGATGATTCAAGTAAATATAAGTAATTAAACCGGTACCATGTTCAAAGAAGCCGGTAATCCGCCCTTCATTCCCTGATCAAACAGCCCGTAATTATTATACAGTCGGTAACAAAAGATTTGCCTGTAAAATCCGACCGAATCGAGGCAGATTTAACTGATTAAAAACTTTCTACATTGAGACATTTTTAATTTACCGGATGAGGATCAGGAGCCTTCTGACTGCGGTCTCTGCGCACATTCCGGTTCAAAAACAAGGAAAAAGAACCCAAAAAAACATTTTCCCTTTGCCGTTTAACCCTTTCTTATCATAGTGCCCAGAAACCCGTTACTCGTCGTTTCTTTCGCTGGATCTGTAGATCGATTCTAATTTTTTAGTGGGATATTTTATTTATTTATTTATAAACGTGGTTTTTGGGGGGGTTGGGAGAGATCATGGAATGATTTTAACGCCTTGCTGCCAAAGCGATGAGCCAACATAACTCAAATCGGCAGCGAAGAGCATTTTAAATATTAGTTGGCAGGTTTTTCATTGGATCAGACCCGTTATAAATAAGGGTCGTCGCTGCTCTTCGGCTCTTCTGCATTATAAGTGACCCCACGATTCCGAGGGTGAAACAGAATCCGCACTTAAGGTCACATCTGAAGTTTCACCTTCCTGTCCAGGGAGTCATTCAGAACACAAGAAAAAAAACCCTAACGAATAAGTTGTCACGTGAAAGGTTCTAGTGTTTGACACGAGATATAAGACGCCACGAAACGGATTTAAATTAAAAAACTGCAAAAATGTTACATTCAGATTACTGAGGTTGTAACAATTTCCTGCAGAGAGAAGCAGCGACACTTAATAATGAAGCAACCAGCGTATGCCTCGTATTCTTGACAAATGTCTTCTGGAACTAAGTTATTCTTTCAAGATACTAAGTATTTCAGGCAGAGAGTATGAAAAGTTATGGAAAGTTGAGTAAAGGCAGCCTAATCTTCAACTTTCCAACAGAAGGAACCTGGGATCGGCGGCACAAACTTTCTGGATAGGGTTTTTATTCATTGGGTATTTACGCTGGGATTTTTAGGTGCGAACAGCTTGTTATGTGGATAAAATGTTTTGGCAATGAAATGGCATCACTTACCTTCGAGTCTGACCACCAAAGGAACTTTCAGCTCCAGTTCCCGGCAGGCCTTCGTTATTCCGTTAGCGATGATCGCACAGTTGACAATTCCTCCGAAAATGTTGATGAGGATCGCTTCTACCTGAAAAACAGAGAGAGAGAGGTACGCTTGTCAATATACATTAAAACTATTTATTACGTGTCGGCTTTCGGAATGTGAAAATAAATGGAAAGAAATGGAAAAAATAGCAGCGTTCGGAAGTTAGCGGCATTCAGCAGGATGTCTGAAATTGGAAAAATTACAGATTATTATGTGTATGCCGCTAAATATATATAATCTATCCATGTTACATCTACAAGACGTTGATATCTGAGACACTAGTCTGTTCTCTTGCAGCCGCTAAAACACGTATGGATCATGTATAGAAATCTTTACTTCCAATCACCGGTTAACTTGTTTTGATTGGCTAACAAGTGATAGAACGTTCTGGGCTTTTAGAAGATCCCAGAGGACCACTTCCAGAACCACCAAACAGGATGAGTATTTTCAGGCAGATACTCGACACCGCATGATGTCATCGGACACAAAAAAAACATCACAATCCCGTTCTAGAATGTCCGTGAACGTCCAACTGACGAAAAATCCGAAGTACCGGAACCGATGGATGTATTCTTACAATCAAAAAAAAATACTATTACGTTTGAAAATCAGGTTTATTTCAGTTGATTTTTAGATATAAAGAATAACGTTTCAACATTTTGTGTCCCGGAGGGGTCAGCCGCCGAGAAGAATGCGCGTGCCCAAGCGTCAATATAATTACACGCAGCCGACAGAAGCAGGTGCGACTGGGCTTTAAAATATTGTGATTCAAACCCCCAAAAAATTGCATTCAGCAATTTGCGCATGAAACCCGCCAGCCAGAACGGTCCAAGTCCTTGCCGGAGAAACACGTTGGAAGAAAGCCCACGCCGCGCGTGTACGTTATAACTCTACGTTTTAATCAGACTGTAAACTAAAAGCGTTTAATCGACGGGAAAGCGAATGGCGCAGAGATTTTAGTCTCTGGTTTTATGGCAATCTTATAATTAAACCCGCCGATCTTTTCAGAATGACTTGGTGACTCCGTTATACGCTGTTGGGTTATTTCTGTATTTATGTCGGACGGTCCAGTCTGGATAAATCATTTAAAAAAAAACTGATATAAAAAAGTGCAAAAACAAGCACATTTACAAGAATTACAAAATAATAAAAAAAACAAACAAAAATGGCTGTGTATTTCTGTTAATGTTTAGCGGGGCCCCGGCATAAAAGCTGATTTTATTTAAAATCATTCCAAAAAATACAAAAGCTCCAGGGCTCATACGCAGACAACTATAACAGAGACATAAAAAACCTGGCGCCTTTACGCAAAGCTACGGACTGTTTTATGAAAGCAGGTTTTTCTCGGCACAGTTACTCGGGGTCAATTAAAGAGGCAGCCCCGCTTAAAATGCCGTAAACAACTTAATCGCCGCCTTTAAACTAATGAACTATCTGTACAGTAAACCCTTTATAAGCTTCTTAAGAAATTGGGTTTCCACGTCTAGTCCAGCAAATTACAAGCCTCGCAACAAATCATAAAAAAAAATACAGAAAATTACTTTTTTCCAACCTTTTTTCAAAATTTGTCAAAATTCATTCGCTCCTATGGGTTCCGACACATACTTGACTCAAGCTCTTAGCCAACAGGTAAGTGTTACCCAATCCTTGGGGGTTTTTCTCCTCCTTCCTTCCTAAAATGGTCATATGATGTCATACAGTGTTTCACGCTCGCACAATTCAATGATTTCCATATGGGGTAGATGTGTTTGGATAGTTTAAGTATTTGCCCCCCGCCCCTCCCCTTACTGCAACTTAAGGAACGTGTTAATATTTTACTAGGTAACCAAAGTGCCCATAAACCGCAGACCTATTCATAATTTAAAAAAGATTTCCATTAATTGTAATACGAAAACCTGCACTAAAACATACAACACAAACAAAAATAAATAAATTACGCTGTTCTTCCAGATTTTGAGACACAAAATAGCAAATACGTTAATTATTGACAAAAACCTGGTTTTAACTCAATTTGTTCCAATAAACTCCCTTTATCAGCACACCTGGAGCCGCCATTGTCGTCGGTCATGTGATATTTTCCCGGCTCAAACACCACACTGAGCTGATGCTTTATGGCGATGCTAATGAAGTCTGTTGGTGGGAGCTCCCATTTGAGGAGAAGGCCCGTTGAAAACGGCACCCGGATAACCATTAGATCATCAGCGCGACTCCCATATCCGACGAGCCAAAATCTTATTTTGGAACGCAAGCGAATTCAGTGCCGTTTGGTCATAAAACGCACTAAAGGATTTTCTGTTCTCTAATAACCGGTAACATTTCAGAAGAGCCGATCTCTTTGAACTCTCGTTTCACCGACCCCGGGTTCCAAAGTGTACAGCAGCGCTCTGTCATCATTAGTCCGAGAATTAATAAGAGGGGCATTAGTAAAGCCTTTACTCTCAAAGCACATTTATAAATCTATAAAGAGGACGTCTAGCTGTCTGCGCTTCCAACACTCAAGTCCGTCGGGTCCGTTCTGTATCCTGCTCACCAACGCGAAGGTTAAAATATAATGGCTGGGACGCTTGTGTTATTGGGAAACAGATGAATCTATAAAGCTTTATCGTTTCATGCGCTTTATTGCAGAATAAACTTGGCTCGTGCAGCCAACGCAGGAATACAGTTATTCTGTTACAGTCAGGCAGATTTAAGACATGAAACAACGTTGCAGAAATAACTATAGTTTAAAAAAAAAACACGTTTTAGACTAAATTTGCATAAAATTTAGATTTGTTCCTTAGGGCAAAAGAGTAATCAATGATCCACCCAGAGATCGGGGTGAAAATCCCAGGATTTAGGGCAAACCCTGAGACTTCCAAGGTTAATTCATTCAAATGCTGCTTGTGCCTTCAGCTACTTCTGGAACTTTAAGCCAGGAAAACAAAAGCAATCTTGTGTAGCAACAGAACGCCGCTGCATTAATATAATATATATATTTTATATACTTATTCGTCAGAAAATAATAAATTTTGTCTTCAGCAAGCGTAAGAGCCGGACGCAAAGTATGAGTTCAAATTGTGATGAGGTCCTTCCTCCAAC
>VKOC01000104.1:172306-192392 GCA_009364415.1 Spea multiplicata
TTTTCAATTTAATATATAGATCATTATATAAGTGATAAAATGCTGTATAGACGGAAGCTGTGCCAGTATGGAACATATATTAAATGTATTTTTTCCCCCATTTATATTTGAACCCTACTGTGTTTCTACTAATAATTGAAACGTAGCAGCTGTGAGACGGTGCCTTCTCTCTTTGACCTACGAGTTACCTTGACTCCACCGTCTGTCTTCTTCACAAATCGGTGGCAAACCTGGGTCTTTGGGTTTTTTCCCAATATGTTGAGTCCTGCGGCTCTGATCGCCTTCAGTCAAATAAGATGTTGGACAGCCCCAGTAACTCATCCACGTTGGATTTCCAGTATCGGAACTTTAATAAGCCAAAATTCTGTTTATACGAGAAATTATTATTTCAGCCAGATTAATAAAGAAAAAAATATATCTTTAATAGCCAAAAAAATAGCTTTTTATGGTATATAAATTATACTAAAAATTCTTGAATAGAAGAGATAAAGGAGTGGGTGTCTAATTAAATCCCTGTAAATAACACTCTTATAAGATCGTGAGAGCATCTTGAGAAAGACTTTGGGAATTCATCTTAAACAACAGGTACAGTTAATTTCGGGAAAGAAATCTCCACTGTAGATATATATATATTTTAGATCTGGATAACAGTTGCATTTCCAGGTGCCTGCCTGCTGGTTTGAGAAGTTCATATATACTTTGTAACTTAATATAGAATGAACTGAATAAAGTCGGAAGAAAGACCTTCTGGGAATATTGAGTCTTTATGACGCAAAAGTGGCAAATATCTAAGCAAAACTTCTTTTTTTGTGTATCCTCCTGCTCAAACAGTGTGACAGCAATGCTTAAAAATTCAACACACCAGGCAAACCAAGATTATTGAGGATAGAAACAGTGTAACTGGTAAAACTGCAGAAAACGAATTCATAGAAAGGAAGAAAAAGAAATTGATACAATTGTGAGAAAAGGACAAGGCATCACTTGAGTTCACTCAACTTTTTTTAATAGGAATTTGGACCTTGGATAGGGTGATAATATAAAATATCACCCTGTGTTGTGGTAAATAGGTGGATACAGCGATACGCTAAGGCAGAGTACCGAAGATACTTTTCATGAGCTTTGTGTAGACTTAGAAGAACCTTCATGTTGTGTTCTACAAGTTTCCCTGTGTCTGAAAAGAAGAGACACAATGTGTGTGACTTAAGAGCTGTAGAGTGTGATATTACATTGAAGTTTGGAAATTTGAAGTCTCGATCTGAACTTTCCAGATCACCAGAACTCCTATGAGGCCTCTGTGTGGTCCTCAGAATAACCAATACTTGATAACCTAATGAGATATCTCTGCCTCATAATACATTTTGGATACAGTTTTATGAGATACTATCAGTTGTCTTGTGAAACAATTCAATGTAGGTCTGGATCTAAAATCCCTGTCCTTCATGATGGTTGAGAAAGAAGATGAAGTTAAGTCATGTAGGGAATCTCGCCGTAGGGAATCTCCCACTGGTTTCATGAACTTCATTACAGTTTTGTTGGTGAAGTCAATTAATCAATAGAGTATTGAGATTCAACGCTGTCTATTAATAGCTCTTAAATAGTTAAAAACTGTTTTTGAAGGATGTTATTGAACATTACCTGTGGCTTGGGCTTAAAATGCTATAGATCAGCGCACGCGCTTGGCTTTCTGCTTATCACTCTTACGAGTTAACCCCTTAAGGACAATGGACGGTCTCAAAACCCTTTGAAAACAATGCATTCTGAGCCCGTACATGTACGGGCTTTGTCATTAAGGGGTTAATTTGTGGAGAACATTCTCAGAACATTCTCAACTGGACAATGGGATCTTTTTTCACTGGCTACTTTTTGAATCTGCCAGCAGATCGGCCCCAATTCGGCCCCCCATCGAGTCTTCCCGTCTTAGATTCAGGATCCATACAGTATTCATAACTTCCCCCTAGCATAAAAACTCAAATGACTGACGGAAATTAGGCTGGTTTAGGAAATTGTTACAGGGATTTATATCTTGGAGGCCATTCAGATTTAAATATACGGAACATTTCTGCTTTCCCGCGGTGGAAGGACGGTCCACTGTGAGCTAGAGGAGCCCCGCGCTAAATAAGCTACATTTTAGAACATTTCTGAAAATGTCTCGACCTGACTCTAGAATATTGTGAATCTTCATTCCAACAAGTGATCTATATTTCATTGCTGACAAAAGATGGGAGAATCAGTCATTTTACATTTGCACCCCTGACTTCTGGCTGTCAACAAAAATAGCTTTGATGGACAGTGTTATTTATCCTCATTGTCACCGACGCATGAAATCATCAGTCATGTGTCGGCGCTATTGTATCCAATGTATTATTTGTTATATTTACAATCCTAGCGAGTTTAACACAGATATGAAATGTAACACAATTGCAAATGAATGTGTCTATTGTTTATTGACAGGGATTGTTTGCAAACGTTGCATTTAATCGTAACCGGAGTATTTAGATGCAAGCCGTCTTTTTTGCTCTTCTGATAGACCTTCGAATTACAGTTTTATGACCCTACTGGTCCTATTGTCCTAAAACAGGCTTAATCTTTTTTTATTTCCAGTTGGACCAGACAATGTTGGCACATAGAACCTGCCGGCAGATCGGCCCCATTCGGCCCCCGTCTAGTCTGCTCTTTTTTCCTGCTGTAAAGACTCAAACCTTAATCAGTCGTTGGTTTCGTCTTAGATTCAGGAGCCGTATGTCTATCCCATGCATGTTTAGATCCTTGGATGGCCAGGTTAAGCCTCAATGGAACCAGGTCAACGACCGCCTTCTTTGTAGCGACACGGAGACCTCGTCAGTGATGCGCTATTTGCTAATCGTTAATTATGAGACACTTTTATCACAATGGCATTTCTCTAATCACCTTCTTATTTTAAAACTCTAACTAGGTTTTAATACCTAAAAAAAAGTTTTACTATTAAATATTAATTCACATCTAAACTAATTTTTCATATTTAATAAAAAAAAACCTTAAGGACGACGGGTTGTCCTTAAACCCATTAAAAACAATGCATTGTGAACCCGTACATGTACAGCCTTTGTCATGAAGGGGTTAAGACAACGTCATAGAAGCCCCGGCAGAAGTCTATTTGAGGTCAGATCATAAGACAACCTCGAATATTAGACGAGGGCTATTTTTTTTAGAGCATTTGCTCTGATAAAAACCTCATCTTATATTCAATAAAATCGATTCAACTAATCGATAATGAAAAACATTGACAACGATTTTTATTATTTACCATAATTCTTACGCGCTGCTTTGGCTACATGTTAAAAAAAACCAGACGCGCCTCGGACACGTGGCCTTTATTTGTCTTACAGAATTATTTATTTTATGCTTGTAAATAATTTTGGGGGCCAATGACCCTAAGTTTACAATTTTCGCACATAGAGAGAGCTTCCTTTATCCGATGACAGCTAGGAGTGAATTTCTCGATGTAAACCGGCGAGTCTGTTATAAATATGACAATTCACCGGAGAGACGGCTTTTTAGCGGAGATCTAGATTATGAAATTCCCTAGAAATGTTCTACATGCAGCATACAATAAAAATATATATCTTTTCAAAAATATAATTGCATTTGGTAGCGTTGGTGACATTGATAAACTAGAAGAGCGAGCCCTATCTCCCAGTAGGTTCCTGCCATGGAACTTCCCATCTGACTGTCTATCCTCTTCTGTATAATTCTCTGTCATCCTCCATTCCATTCGGGGTTAGTCATTCATGTCACTGCGGTGTAACAAATGGTTAATAACAAAATTCCGCACGTCAAGACAAATGAGCCTCTTCATTTCTGCATTAAGCCCAACAATCGAGAAAACGTCGGTGCATTTACCTGTTTTTTTCTTAACTCGAAGCAGAATTTGTGATTGTTAATATTTTTACATTGTGGATTTTTCATTTTTATATATATTTTTTTAAAATCCTATTTTATTCATTTTTTTGTAATTATAATTTAACAGGGATAATGATTGGATCAAATATTTTAAACTTAAGTAAGTAGAATTTTCAGTAATTAAGTGTATTTATTGTGTGTTTAAAATGTAACAGGTGACTTGTATATGAATCAAAATATCCAATTTTAGAACAGATCCCTATATATTACTAAGAAGAGGTAGAGATATTGTCCAAAAAAAATGTTTTAATGTGAAAAACAATGCACTTAAAGTTTTTTATAATTAAAAAAATTGAGAATATTTTTGAAAATAGGTTAAAGTGGTCACAAAAATGTATATGCCGTGTAGGGGACCCATTGGTGTAACTTCAAATATATTTGGTACATAAAGTGTGTGTGTATAACCCCTTAATTCACCAAGCGAATCATTTTGATACATCCAATAATTTGTATTATGTGCTTTTGTCCTAAAAGTGGGTAATATATGAGTATTTACAGAATTTGTGCTTTTTAAGACATTCCATTGGTTCTAGAATTAAGGTCTCGCCTCATAAACACCCCCCGCCTGCCTATATTAACTTGAAAGATGAATTAATTATATTTATGGGGGCTGCTACTTTCTCGGTTTGAAACTATCATTTGCATGTTATTTGCATAAAATAAGGTGCCCATATTCGTAATGTAATATTTCCACCGCGGGTTCAACTTTGAGACACGAGGCATGTGACATATACCGCGCAACGTCCTCGCTGACACATAAACAACTGAATTTTAATTACAGCCGGTCCCTCGGAGCCCAATACCCCGATCCATATCAAACCCGTAATGTCATAAAATCAAATTGTCTTCCATTGGAAGGTTTTTGTTCAGAAATTCCCAGAGTGTTCAATGACTCACATAAAAACAGAACATTAGCTTTAACATTTCAAGTATTGCCGAGATGGAAGAAAAAAAAACAAAAAAGAAAACGCGTCGGGTAATTAGAAAGTTATTCTTCTGCCGGGAATTGTTGGCAGTAATTCCAGGTACATAAATTACAAAGCACTTTGTCATTTAAACTGCTTACCAATAAAGTCACACTTTGTATAATGTGCACAAAAGTCATTATTTGTTCTGTAAAATCTTGTTGTTAATTGTTTTTGGTTGGCAAAAAAAAACTTTTCTTATTAATATTTTCATATTAGAAGAAGCAAAGAGAGGGTTTGGTTCATATGAATTTGGTTGTGTTTCGGAATCATGGGATAAATCCTAGAATGGGAAAAGAAGCCCCAAAAAGGCTTTCCAAAGAAATTCTGAGTGAGTCCATCGTTCCCATTAATGAATGGCAAGTGAAGGACCTCGTATGTTCATCAGTTGGCGTTATCTGCGCCACATACTTAATATTGGCACAGTGAGAAGGAATTCACTACAGGCAACTTGTTACAACTAACCATACTTGGAGGAATAGTTATTGGACCCAACTTGAGACCATGTTTACTTACGAAACTCTCTGAGGATGGCTCTCCATGTCTAGCAGAGAGCTGGTCCAACATCAAATGGATATTGGTCTTCAGCCCCCCCCCCCCCCCCCGGAATCTCTGTGATTGTTACATTGTTACCTGGTGAGCACCCAACCTTTGTCTTCATTAGCACATTACCAATTACATTTCAATTAGACAATGGGATGTCTACTGCCCACAGACTAGAATACCCTACGTTCTATTAGCTCTACACCCTTGGCCGTTTAAGTCTCATCTCTTTCACTTTGTATAAACTGGGCAAAGCCAACAGAGTGCCTAGGTGCTGATACCACTAGATCTCACTATTTCTTTGCTTTATATTTAGAATTTTTTATTTATGTTTTAGCTTTTTTTATATATTTTATAACAGTGAAAACATGTTGTTTAATATAAATAGTTTGTTTTTAGTCACATGACGTGCCTCATGAACAAAAGAATACACAGAAAAGTTCAACTATGCATGTAAAACATGTGAAACATTTGACGCAATCAATTAATTTTCAGAAAAAATGCGGATACTTTTTAACACCAATTTATTTTTGCAAAATAAGTTAACCGCGACTACGTAAAACCCGCACATTTTTTGCATTTAGAACAAACATTTTAGTCGACATTGTTCGATAAAAAATAGTCAAATAAAATATTTTTATTTTAAGAAAAGAGACAAAAATATCTTTCTATTTAAAATAAAAAAAATCAAAATATATATATATATATCCATACATTTATATATATTTTAGATTTTTATTATTATCAGAAGGAATTATTTTACCAAATCAAAGCGCATGGATTATCCGTGAATGAGTCCGATTATCAAGGGAAGAAAATATGAGCTTAAATCAGTATTTTTGCAAAACGGCAATTCATTTGAAAATGTCCGCTATTAAAATACCATTAAAACAATCGCGGGTTCGAGCTATAAGTGCTGATCGCTCTTCTGGTTCGGTTTTTGAGCGATTCTGCGGTAAATGGCTAATTTTATATTGCCTGTGTCTGCAGGACATCTGGTAAAAGGGAATCAGCTGTATCAAATGGAGAGGAACAGAATGCAGAGAGTGAACGGCGCTTCGGCGAGACCCCGCTGTGAGCCGACGGCGCGGACCGTAGAAAAAAAACCCCACTTTTTTGTTAAAAAAAATGATTTCAACTAAAACAGAACACACTTTTTAATGACCGATATACGGCTTTCTTTTATGCCGCATCACCTGAAAGCATCAGGAACAAAGGCGCATTAAATATACGGCGTCAGCGTCCAATGATATCAAAAAGCGCTCTATAGAAGAATCTAGAAGTATCTTCTTAGAACAGGGATAGTTTACTGACAGCCTCAATAAAGAATAACGCACATTAACGCACTTTATAAATACTTTATTATGTATGCAAATAATACCAACCGCAGGGGAAGCAGCAGCACCAGAGCTGCAACTTCCCTCTTCATCTATGGTCTGACCATTCTCGCCACTGATTGGCTACTTGGAGCAGCCAATCATTTGGAGCAAAGTAAAAAGGGAAATTGCATTTAAATCTAATAACCCTAAATAAAGGTGGAAATTTATTAATATTCCATTTATTTTTGGGGATATTCCCGTTAAAATCATTGCGTATTAGTAACGTAGCCTAATAGGCACGCTATTCACATACAGATCACAAATTAGAAGAAAAAGGTCCATTAGAAGCCCTAACAAGGCACATTTTTAAAGTTTATCAGTTTATAAATGATAGATTCTGAATCGACATTTTTATGAAGTCCGGTAGATTTGGTTCCTTTGGGTCGGTGCGGATAAATCACACGCGGCCGTTCATGTTTTCTAACTTGTTTTTTGGTTGTAAAATCATTTTTTTTTCCCCCAGAAGAAAGTATTTTCTGTAAAATGAAGGCGGTTAAGATAATGAGGTGATGGTTACGGGGCGCCCTCTCCCTGGACGCATGGCGTGATAATGTCAGATTTCAGATGTCACACTAGCCTGTCACTTCCATCGCGCGGGGGGCGAGTGAGGAGTTATTCGAGGCTGGTGTTACGCGGCCTTCATGAATTATGCATCTTAAACAAACTTACATGATCTGAATCAGTCAACTGAAAGCCTTTTAGCTGGAAGGAAACCACCGGGGAGCAGAGCTACAGATCTCCAATGGCGGCTTGAAATAGCGCGGTGTAATACACGGGCCGTCGGCCTCACTCTCTGCCGCTGTTGTCGAGACCCAATTAGGGTCTTTTTTTTTAATCCTAATAGGACCAGTTTTGGTTATTTTATACAAAAAGGTAACGGCAACCAAAGAACCAAAAATCAGGCCCATTCGGCCCGGCTCGTCTACTCCTTTTTCCTGCTGTAAACGACTTAATCAGTCGTTGGTCTCGTCTTAAATTCTGGAGCCTTATGCCTATCCTATTCCCTCACTGTATTACCCTTTGCCACTTCCACTTCTCTCCACCCTCGTCAGCAATAGCATTTTCATTAAACCGAACGGACCTACTCTCTGTTTTCGGATAAACCCTAACACGTGCGGCGTACTTAATAGACCAATCAAAATATGTAAAAATAATTGTTTCTAAAACCATAAGCAGAATCGTTTTTTGGGTTTTTTTCAGCCATTTCGGGTAAACGGTCTATTGCTCGGATTTGTTCAATATTTCTGTGTTATGGGCTATTATGTCAGCTCGGAGGAGGCATGGAGAGTATGAATGTAAATTAAGCTTTGTAAATGACCGCAATTGCCAGAAAACTAGATAAATTTCGTGAAATGTTGGTGCCAAACTTATTACATGATCCTCCCTGAACTGTGATCAAACTCTACTGAAAACTAATTGGGGTAATGTAACAGTCGTAGCGAACATACATTTTCCTTTGTTACAAAGTAGTCATTTTCAGAAAGGGTGTTTTTTTGGATTTGGCGAAACTGCCCTGCTGGATAAATTTAACAATTCTTAATTAGTCTTAAATCGAAAGGAATTGCTTTTATACCATGCAACTCCGGTTTAATAATATCCCAAATCGACAATTTTAAATCGAATATTTTTTTTTTAAGCGCACATCTGTCGCCAACCCAATAAATGTATAAAAATATATATTCCGAGAAGAATGCAGCAGGTTTAATGAGACGTAAAAGGACAAAATATTTAAATGATGTTCACTGATTGAAGGTCCGTCATTTTATCGTCACCTTAAAAAAGCCTCCAAAGTCAAGCTTTATAGTAAAAAAAATAATGAAAAAATAAATAAAAAAATAACCTTAAAATAAAATTAAAAAAATATTACAAAAAAAATTAAAATTAAATAAAAAATTAAAATATTTTTTTATTTATTCTATAAATAATATTTACTATAAAAAATCTGATTCTTTATGTGGATTAAAGTCAAAATTCTCTTATACAGATTCGCTAAAGCGCGCTTAATTGTCACTTAATTAGCACTATTGAGTGATAATGTACTGTAGGAATATAACAAGGTTCAGGAAAAAAAACACATTGGAACTTGACCCTGTAAACCTTCCCGTAATCTCGGCTTTGATCGTAAAATTCCCCGATGAACTCAGTCAGCATCCTTAAACCATCTTCCGTGGCACGCAATCTCTCTCCGCGTGGAATTAGAAGCAAGTGATTTGTCAGACGCTGGGAAGAGCGCAGATCTTCTGTGAAATGATTCCTACGCCGCCTTCGCCCTCCGCTGACCCTTCTTACTGTCCTTTCCAGTTCCATAACTTTCTCCATTTCCAGATCTTCAAGAACGGACGTGAAATCTATAAAAAATTCCGCCAAGCGAAAACATTAAAAAAAAAGTTTACCAAAAGTAGAAAAATGCCTTTCACATAATAGTGAAACTTTACTTTTTTCATCAATTTGATTCTGATGGAGCCTGCAATGTTATAATAAGTGAAAAAAAATGAAAGAGTGTATTGAAAGTTTAGAATTTTGATATTTCGGTCTTTGGGAGCAGGAAGTGTAGATAGCGTTAATATCTCACGGTGTAACAAGGTTGTGACAAATATGATTATTATTGACTTTATCCAACGAACCCCCCCCAAAAAAATACTAGGTGCCCCAACCTTACTAATTATGTTTCTCAGTGACTACTAAAATACTAAATCCTAAAAGTAGTGGTTTAATATATTTAATATGCCAAAATAGTAGGAAACTGGGTTATTAACATTAACACTTTTTACAATTTGCGTAGTTGTGGTTTAATAAACAAGATGAGCTGAATTCTGAATGATGTCATCACTAGAGAACTTGATACGATTTAGTTCTGAATGATGTCATCGCTAAATGGCTTGATACAATTTAGTTTTGAATGAGGTCATCACCACATTGTTGGCACATCTTAGTTGTTTTGTTTTTTTTAATTTACATAGCGCCATCATATTCCGCAGTTCTGCACAATCTGATGATGTCATAACATAATAGCAATGTCTGGGGATAGCTCTAAATGATGTTATAACTAGATTGACACAGGCTTCTTCTGAGTGATTCCATAACTATATGACTCAATAGGAGGTTTTCCTAAGTGATGACACGATACAGTTTCATCAGTTGATGATGATGATGTCATAGTTGAATAACTTGATAGAGGCTAGTCGAACGCTTGTTGCCTTAGTTACCATTAGATTAGCTTCTTAAAAACATTTAGTATTTTAGTTTACCTTGAACATTTTTCTCCTACCTGTGTCCCTGTCACGGATAAAATGGCCAGCAGCAATCCTCCCGATATGACCTTTACATCCGAAGCTCAAAGCAAAATGTTTGTCGCCCAACAGCAACACGGAAAACATGAAAGAAAAACATAATCAGACGTGAATCCGCTCCAGCTGAGCGGGAACCGCAAAAACTAATCCTTCCTAATGATGTCATTTTCTTTCACTTTCATTTTGCACAATTTAGTCTCTAAAACTCATTGCGGATGATAAGATATCAAACTGCTGCCCTCTCCAAAAAAGACTGTTTCTCTAAACTGTTGGCAAGACAACCAGATCATTATTTTATTAAACAATGTTTTTTTTCATTCATTTTAAGCCTGACGGCCTGGATTCACGCGGGATTTAGGACGCGTGACTTGCACATAAAATCAGACAGTAAAAAGTCACCTCAAAGTTCTATGACCTCATAAAGAGGAATCTCCAGTAACCTTTAAACATGTAAGTATGCCGCATCACAAGTGTCTCATTCTCTAGTTAAAATGTTTTATTGGTTTTTTTTTATTCTTTTCTTTCTTACATATATTTTTTTTCAATCAGGATGACCTTGAGGACTTTCTTGGCTATCGGTGCTTTGAAGCACCATGTAAGTCAAAACGGCCCTCCGGATTTAGACTGATGGGATCTCTCACAATTTTTTTTTCATTTCTAGTATCAGATTTAAAATATGTTTTCAAAATGATTGAGCTGTTATCTTTTTTAAAATAACAGTAGTTTTTGCCCCATAATATAATGTTCTCACTCTGTTACCTGACCCCCAATCTACTAGACAAACACCCCGACTCCTTATCAAACTGCCTGTGGGGAACAATAGAATTCCTCAGTCTTAATCACCTTGCTGGACTCTCTGACTATGAAAGTCTATGGAGGAACGGACTTCATTAGTTTTGCCATAAAGCATCAGCTCAGTGTGGTGTTTAGCAGGACCATAATTTATTTGTTTGGTAAAAATGAAAAATTGCCCCAAGGAGGACCTCTGTAAAGGAAAGAAAATGGCAAAAGTCACAAGAAGGGTTTCTGAAAACAATTCCGTTTACTGAACACCTTGACGAGTAATAAAACGGTAGTTTCTCACCTCTTTTAATGTAATTAAACCGGCTGATGATTGCGTCCATTAAACTTTTCGTGGAGGGCGCCACGTACCATCATCGAGCTTTTATTTACGCACGCGCGATTCCAAGATTAATCTGCTTTAAAGTTAATTGTAATTGAGCTGAATTATTAACGACAGTTAATGGTAATTTGGGGTGATGTCACTCGAGGATTAACAAATGATAAATGTCCCTTTTTTTTCCCTCTGACATTATCCTAGAATGCACGGCGATGATGTCAGCTGAGATTTCCAGAGCGGCGTGGCAGCAAGTAATCTGCTTTTTAATTAGTTCGTTGTGTCCAGAAAAAAAGAAAGAAATTATAAAAAAAAAAAAAAATAGAATCAGACAGAGAACTGAAAAACAAAAGAAAAACTAAAAAAAAAAAACAAAAAAAAAACCTTTTATAGGAAATTTCTTACAAACAACAAAAATATGTTTGGAATGGTTGTAAATGTCTGGAATTGTTAATACTGTGAAAATACTTTGATACTTTGAAAGCAATATCCTTTATAAATATCCCCTACGTGTTGGTAAGTTAAGCCCCGCCCCTTTTGCTGCTTCAGTGCAAGCAGTCACACAGTCTCACTTTACGGCTGCTGTCATAATAAGCATTAGCTTATGGCTTTTTGCTGGTAATTGGGCAAAACTGCATTTTTAACTATTTGGGTGACGGGTGATGCTGCCGCCGCGTCCTCAGGTAGAATGAGTTTTAATTGGAATTAAATTATAGTCAAAAAGTAAATATTGTCAGTGTAATGGGGCAAGGATAATATTAGGCATTGTGCCCAGGCCTCCACTGCCATCTGGCCAACGGGCCAAAATGCCCTATAGGATGGCGGCTAATGGGGCCGCATACTTACTGATGCTGCAAGCCCAGTGGCCACTGCGATTGGTGGCTGATGGCCTTAAAGTGCCAGGGCCTCTTAGTCATCCCCAGTCCAGCCACCATCACTCCTATCACGCACTTGCGGTAACTTTATTTTTCATCCTTTAATCTCTAAAAATACTCCATGCGCCGACGCATTTCGATGGCTCTATCTATCCCGTAAGTGACCGCAATTTGTAAAAGCGTTAACGTTGATGAAAAAATGTTTATTGATTTTTTCACAGCGCTTAAACTTTTTTTCTCGATTCATTCCGTATTAAAAGGAATTATTCATTTCTCCACTTTCGCTTCCAGATATATAACAGAATCCCCCTTTACGTTTTTTTTGACTAGAGATTTATTTTAATTAGGTTTTAGGAAAACAGATTTTAAGTGAAGCTCTTTCATTTTCATATAAAAATATCCATTTAGCAAAGTTTCAAAGTGTTTCAGCCGGAGAGGCCGACAAATAAACTCAACTCGCAGCTTTGTAAAAAGGAGCCGTTCCGATGTAATTAGCATTACCGGCGATTCGAGTCTCAGCAGTAACGTCACGGGAGGGAACTGCGGAGCGAAACGAGCAAACGAGGTATTGTGTTAGGAAACAAACGGAACTCAGCGGATAAATCAACCTTTAATTACAAATCAAGCAGTTTAGCTCAGCCACGTTCTAGATCATTCCTGAACCTATATATTATATTACTGTATACAGCGCTGGGGGTTATATTACTGTATACAGCGCTGGGGGTTATATTACTGTATACAGCGCTGGGGTTATATTACTGTATAAAGCGCTGGGGTTATATTTACTGTATACACGATGGGGGTTATTTACTGTAACGCGCTGGGGGGTTATATTACTGTATACATCAGCGGCTGGGAGAGTTTATACTGTATACAAGCGCTGGGGGGTTATATTCTGTATACAGCGCTGGGGGTTATATTGACTGGTATACAGGCTGGGGTTATATTACTGTATACAGCGCTGGCTGGGTTATATTACTGTATACAGCGCTAGGGGGGTTATATTAGCTGTATACAGCGCTGGGGTTGATATTACGTATACAGTTGCTGGGGGTTATATTACTGTAACAGAGCGGCGCTGGGGGTATATTAACTGTATACAGTGCTGGGGGTTATATTACGTATACAGTGCTGGGGGTTATGCTCAAGAACATGATTTTTTTCCCACGGGACTTAACCTTTAAGCAAAATCAGACAATTGGTTTAATTCTTATGTCACGAAACCGTTATGCAAAATGGATCCAACTGAATTGATGTTATTTGTGTTCTTGAAATGAAAATCATGTTTCTTTTCAGAGTTTATTTTTTTGGGGTGTTATTACTGTGTATCGTTACCGGTAAACTGATGCTCGTTTGTCAACCTAATGACTCTCTCGGGGTTTTGTTATAAATGTTAAGAAGTTGAACTGATGCTTTTCGCAAAATCTGCGTATTGTGGTTAATTAATTAATGATTCGCTGTAGAACATGCAAATTTGGCATTATTAAGATAATTGATAAGAATATGCAGGAATTATTATATCTGCGCATCGGACGTCTGGAATATTAAATGAACCAATAATCGAAGCAGTAAAAACAATGCCAATTAGCCGTCTACCTGGAGAATAAGCGCTAATAACGTGTAATTTAGACTTCAGCGAGACGCCAAACGCATGGCAGGCACATCACGTGAAATCAGCTAATTATTCTGGAACAATGTAATTAACATGTTTCACAAAAAAAATACCGGCTCGACACAATGACATGTACCGGGGAGCCGGGCGAACTCCAACAAAAAAACACTAACATTTTTTGTATATGTAATAAAGACAGGATTTTGTTTTTTTCCCCATCAAGAGGAAAGTTCTGTTGCGGGAAAATTGTTGGTTACAATGTTGCAGACGTTTCCATTTAGAAACAATGTTCGCTATTTATTATTATTATTATGTCCTTTTCACATGCAGAACAACTGAACTCTGTGATCCACTTTACTGAGAGGGTGGTAGATAAGTGGAGCAGCCTTCCAGCAGAAGTGGTAGAGGATAATACAGTGAGGGGATGTAACATGCATGGGATCGACATACGGCTGCTGAATCTAAGACGAGACCAACGACTGATTAATGTTTGAGTCTTTAAAGCAGGAGAAAGGTCAGACTAGACGGGGGCCGGATGGGGGCCGATCTACCAGCAGGTTCTATGTTTCTATGAATAGTGCCGGACAACATGGCTGCCCGGTAGAGAGGTCAATGCAGGGTGTTGGGTTCATGGATGGGGGCTCAGTCAATCCTGCATGGAGACCCCAATGTATGGAAAATATAGGTCTTTTTTTTCTTGTCAAAATGTTCTTTTTTTAGTATTTTCTTGTTGAATGTTAATTCACTTCCCTATAAAAATGGTTGTGGGGTGTTTTATTATTTACACCTCATTCCCACAGACTAAAAAGCTAAAAAGCATTTTAAGGGAAAAAAAAGAAGAATTATTATTTCCTTTTAACAAATTTCCCATCTGAGGGGAGAACATTTCAGGTTTTTGATGGAAGAGACTAGACTGTGACTTACAAATGAACTGCTGGTTTAAAGCCTCATTAATCACCGTTTAAATCCCCAGGTCCCTCGGCTCGCTAATTAATCTTCTTCTGCTGATCGATGTTAGAAGCGTCGGTATTTGGATGTATTAATTATTGTATATTTATCTAAGAATATAGATCCTTGGGAGTAAAATTCTGTTGTGTCCTTTTCTGTTTGTGCGTTCAAAAAAAGCCAGAAACCAGCCGTTATATCAATATATTCACGAAGTTCTGTTATTCCTTATTAATTATTATTATGAATTATTAATTATATTATCATTATGGATTACTATTATAGGTTAATTTATTATTATAGGTTTTTATTATTATTATTGTTTATTATAATTTATTATCAGACAATCAGCAACTTAAAAAGCAAAGAGATAACATAACAGGAAGGAATAATCATGCAGGTCCTGAGAACAGGAAGTTGAGTTGGCTGCTGCCATGAGGTGCGCTCCTCAGAAACATCGCTTCCTCGACCCAGAGTTCCCCGACCCGGCGACCCGCAAAACCATATATATGATGCTTTTGGACATAATGCCCTAGCTTTTGTCGAGGGGGGCCGGGTGCGGAAGCTGCTTGCCGACCCAACCATAAAACCACAAAGAGGCCAGAATCTAAAACTAGAGGGTCAGAGGCTTAAATGGAATGTAAGGAAGATTTACTTTATTGAGAGGGTGCTAGATGAATGGACCAGCCTCCCAGCTGTAGTGGTAGAGGTTAATAGAGTGAGGGTATTAAACATGCATGGGGTAGACATATACGGCTCCTGAACAGTAGGAGAAACAGACAGACTAGACGGGGGCCGAATGGGGCCAGATCTGTCGGCGGGTTCTGTGTTTCTATGTTATTTTACCCCGAAGAGTCTTACATTGGGCGGGAAATCGATCTTTATTCAAGTTCAGGGTGTACAAGAAATAAGAAGGTGCGTGAAGAACACTCTGCGTGGGTCATTCTATAGAAGCTTTGGAAAATAATCAAACAGATGTGGGAGCCGAGACGCTAATGCGGCAGTCATTAAAACGCGATATCAGCCGTAATGCGACTCATTTAGCAGATGTAATTACTAAAATAATTAGTAAGCCTGCTGACCAGCGCTCTATACGTTTGGGAAACAAAACAAACAACAAGTCTCTATATTTTTAGGAAAAAAAAATATTTAAAAAGAAAATCTTAAGAATCTAAAGATTTCAAATGATTTTATTTTCATGGGGAGGACTTTGGACATCGACTTTCATCTGACATTTTCATGACCATATTTGGAAGTGTGAAAATGTAAAAGGGCGGAGCAAGGGCACACACATTGTCATGGCAACCTTAAAGATGTAGCGCTTTGAGCAAAACACTAAATTCCTCATAAAAAACCTTCATAAAACCAAATGGATTCCGGGCTGATACGCTTACATCCAAATGTCTCAACAATCCTAAAATATAATATAATTTCTTTTTTTCCCCTGAATTTGCCCTAAATTTGCAGCTGCTTGATACAAACTATTTGGAGATAATCAGCTAATTTACCAAATAACGTATCTCTTTTGGACAAACCTCTCAGGCCTCAGATAGGGAAAACGCGTGACTAATTTTGACTTGGCTACTAAACTAGGAATCGGAAGCCACCTGTCATTCCGATTATGGCCCAAACAGCCCTTGTCTGGAGTGAGTGTTATTATTCACACAACAGACAGAGCGTACCGGCCGCCGCGTGTATCCGATATCAGCCCCCCCCCACACCTATTATATTATAATGCCTGGAATATTTAGTTCCACTCGAAATGAGACGTTATACGCCAAAAACTGTGAAAATGACCCAACAATCCTCACATTAGAAGATAATAGAGAATTTAAGACAGACAATGACAGGTTTTACGTTGGACGGAACGCTGTCACATCTGGTATCTTCTGAAGTCCCCCAACGTTCCAAACCAAATCACTCCAGTTAATTTTCCATCATGTGTGACATGACATAATTAAACACAATAGCGGTCCAAAAAAAAAAAAATAAAAAAAAAGGGCACGAATGCGGTTCCATCGAGCTGCAATTTCTAGGTTTTAAATATAAAAAAAAAACTTTTAAATCTTTCAAAATAAAATATATATATATAGTTTTGTTATTTTCTTCTAATTTTATTTTAAATGAATATTAAGTTATTTAAATCGTGAATTTTTTTTTGTTTAATGAGATTTCAATTATGGATTTTTTGGAATTATCATTTTTGACCTGAAGTTGAAAAAAAAATCACACTGCTCAATTAGAATATAGGGAAGGAAATGACTCAAAGATAGACAATTGCCTGAAATTGATTAATCTAGGCTTATATATTTTATGATAAATGTAATACATCATTTACATTTTGATTTATTCTTGAAAAAATAATTATGAAATTTAACAGATAAATTAGTCGGACTTTATTTTTAAAATTCTATTTGCCCCCGTTTAATGTATAAAGCCGTTTCTTGCTGTTTCTTTACACATTATTGGGGCTTTTAGGGCTGTAGAACCCTCACAACCTCACATTCTGGGGTATTCTGGGAGGAAAAAGAGGGACACGGGGGGTTTAGGGTCCAATAGAGGGACCTAAGCAGGGGCAGAAACTAAATGTAATGGTGATAAACATTCACAGTTCCTCTTTTTTTTCCTCCGCAATTCACGTACCACCAAAGGGTTAAAGATGTGGCACAAGATAGGCAAACAATACTTAATCAGCTGTCAGAATGCAATAATTGAAGCGGAAGAGAGGAGATTTAAGTCCTTCCAAACCTCATTTCAACATGTTTACAAACTAACTTGCTAAATTATCTAAAAAAAATACTTACAGATGTCAGGCTTGGTTAAATGATCAAGGCTATTGAAAATCTAGTTTTTATTACCTTCTTTTGGTCCTGGGTGGAATTACCCTATAAGATGCTCGAGGGCCTAGAGATGTATATTTAATTTTTACTAATTAGAAATGGAATTACAAGTGTGTCTGAAAAATCACTTGGAATGTAATCAGGTGTGTGTGAATTAAAAACAGTGGGGGGAAAAAACACTTTTCCAGCAAATTTCACTCCTGCATTACAAGACTGCCCTCTAGTGGAAGGATGAAGTATTGCAGCTAATAATGTGCGTCGCAGAGCAGAACAGTTGTGGCAGGAAATCGTTAGCTCATTATTTCTCAGTAATGAACACACGTTTTGCTACATTCTGTTTGTGTGTTTTCACAGACATTAGGAGAAATTAATTAATGGAAAAGCTTGGTGCTCAACGCAGAGCGTGAGACAGAAGCGGCTTCAATGATGCGTCAGCTGGGGCCATCAAAAAAATGCAGAGCAAACTTGTCCCAGTCCATGCCTGTGTCAATTATTATTATTCGTCATCGATTTATATAGCCCAAGCGTATTCCGCTGCGTTGTACAAAGAGTGCATCACAGAAGAAGTCGGACTTACAGAAACAAAAGGAGACCAGGGCCCTGCTCACAGGAGCTTACAATCTATCTGAACTATTTAAAAACACAATAGAAGAAAAAAATAATTAACTTAATGATATTAAGTTTTGCTCCTTCAACTAATTGTGGGATATTAATCTACATACCTGTATATTGGGGGCATTCATAGGTTCTTCCTCCAATCTACCTTTGTATTTCATCAAGCAATGCTCCTATAGGTCTTAAAGTTCGTAGAACCCTATAGGGAGAGTTGTAGGCATACCTGGGAGCTGTTAGGGTTACCCCAGCCTCACGATGAATGTCACGCAATCAAGCTGAACCTCTCATATTCTACTCTGATCTAATCTTTGGCATATTTATATTCAGTGCTGCCCTATCACCACCAGCCACCCCTTCCAGAGATGACGCCGTATCCAGGTGCGCCATATATTAAGAACGCGTGGCACCGGGTGGAAAATAACTATGGCGGCTGTGCTGACACGGCACGTTCCTCAATAGTATTGATAGGCCTATTGGAGAGATTAGTGATCTCCCTTTTAACTGGCCTATTGAACAGTGATGCGACAGGGAGCCTTATCGCCTATGGTCAATTATTACAACAATTTGGCCATCGCCATAAGCAAGTCGCTATCATCTTTCTGATGGCCTATTAAATAGTTAATCTTTAAAGACTCTCAGGGCCAGCTCATTAGGAAAGTTGGGATTACTACATTACTACTTATTGATTTATGACATCATCATGTTCCACAGCCTTCTATTGAGTTGGTAGATTGACCTTGTTAATGACGTTTTGTGCTGTAAGGAGACTCTTTTGGAGAGTTGTAGAAGTTGTGGTGCTCTCGCTTACATACTTTATGATGTGTTTGGTTCTATATATCTGTTGGTTGAATGCGGCTTCTAATCTCTCCGTCCTTGAGCTTATCTGAAGCTAGAAAAGGTAAAGGCCATACAGAGAAAAAAAGTAAAGTATCTAACAGTAGGTACAAAGAGCAAAAATGGGGTTAATACTGAGAATAAAATACACAAAACTATCGACTAACTAGAAATGGGAGTTTCACAGGTTGTTAGCCTAAACTGCATTGTATATAAGTAAAATTGGGAAAATTATAAAATAAATTCAAGGGGTTAGATAAAAACAAATCAAATCAACAAAAATTGTGTTGCACAAAGGCCACAACAATCTTTCAATGTTAATAATAAGAAGAAAGAACATTTCTAGAATATTTCATGAAAAGCGGTCAAGAAGACATCTCTTGATCATTTGACTTTACATAATAATATAGCCCGAGGCTTTAATACTTAACCTGCTCCGTACTTTCTGATGAGCCAATGATGTCCGCCCCAAAAGAGGACAGACTTTAGGGCACATGATGGGAGTTGTCAACCACCAACCAACATCGACTTTAGTTCAGTTACTTGATCACTTTGTTGTTGTGGCATCCATTCCCTTCCATATCTTTAAGAATAAATAGAAAAGAACCATTGTGTCTCTTAGCTTTAGTTTTGGTTTAACAAAGTAGCTTTTTTTTTTTTATTTTTAAAAAGGTATTTAACAAATCCCATTACTTGTTCTTGTTAAATAAATTCAGAGGCGTTAGTTATACATTGTATTTGCTTTGCGTAACACAGCACCGGGGTTTTCTTGTTACATTGTATAACGTTTCTTGTTCCACGCGGCGGTTGGTTGCACGATTTACAGCGCGATAACAATAGGCTTCATATTGAATTTGTCATAATGGACGGGGCTGCTCTGTGAACACGGCTGACTTTCTAAATAGATAAGAGCTCACATTAACCTTTGGTCTAAGTGATATTTAGTATGGTCTGTCCGTGCTATTAGTCGGGGTAAATGTGATATTCAAACTATTAGGCTTCTTTATAAGTACAATAAATGAATTCACATCCTTGGGATCCGCGGTTCAAATGCATTTCAGAATTCAATTTCTATTTACAACTCTGTTCTCCAAAAGGGTAAGAAAAATATAAAATATAATTTGTGTGTATA